>JAUMHM010000005.1:33564813-33577204 GCA_032362435.1 Melikaiella ostensackeni | reverse complement strand
TTTTAAATTTAACATATGAAATAAATGACTTTCCCAGTCTGGCGACGGTTCGAAGATGAGGAATACAAGATCCTAGGCCTCGAGGGGTTCATTCCTGGCAAAAGGCCACCCCCTCGAGGCTTCTGTCAGGTGACGGTTCGTAGTGGATTCTGTGTTTGACCAGGTATTCTTCATATTTTATATCTTTTTTAAAATTGTGGATCTTGAAATAAAGGTAAATTTCATGATTTTGGGTGTGGTATAAAATACCACGTCACAAAATTTAGATTTTTTTATCATAAAGGATGGACTAATGAATCAATGGAAAGAGAATTTTTTCGCGTGTATTTGAACATAAATGTGAAATGAGCACGGGAGTGTTCGAACTGCTGGCTTTGTGGCTACAGAAATGCTAAAGTCCGCTGAGCTCACTCACCTCTTTCTCTCTCTCTCTCGGTCTCCTGGGACCCCCTCATCAACGAATGCGAGCCAGCGGAAATTCTACAAACACGGGAAGTGGAGGGTCGTCAAATGGAGATTCCAGTGTACTTACTATTTCATTTTATTAAACTCCTGGTGCCTCACACCGCACCAATTGAGCTGAAACCGTAGTTCATAAGGTTCAGGTAAAATTCCTCTGTATCTAGTGTTCTAACATGTCGTAATAGAGTATTCCATCATGACGTCACTCTCAGTCAACAATCTCAAATATAGTAGGACAATGTCATGTGGTGGAATCTATAGCATTGTTTATATGGAGTTTCGGTGAAATATCGTTTTCAGTGCACAAGTGGTAAGTTGTACTAACTTCCTGCTTTTCAATACAAACATTATTTTTGCAACTGTGAATTGGCATTTGGACTATTGATAATTTTTAAATCTCTCAAAAAACAACATAATGTGTGAAATTTGAGGTTGCGGTGCCCAGGGTGACGTGTTGATTAGGGATGGGTACGTATAATACATTATGTATATAGTATTGCATGATTTTCTGCATGTATGTTACTGCGTATAATAGGTCCAGAGTTTTCTACAGATGTATTTCACGTTTTATCACGTGACAAAAGAAGCGGAAATTTTGAACTCAATATTCTGAGGATATCGAACTGTCCACAAGAACAGTCAATATTTAACAAGTATTTAATTATTTGTTACTATTTATCATTTTTTACATATTTTATAAACAATACATGTACTATAAACTGAAGTTTTCATTGCGGAATGTTTTCGTGAGCATCGAAACCATAGAAGCTTATATTGAGTAATGGATCAGGAGTACCTAACCTATATTTCGGTGTCAGATTGTTTATTACGTTATTTGTTATGATGATCATAACAAACAGTTGTACCTTATATAAAATTTTTAAAATTCCTCTGCATGCATAAATGATTAAACGGAAGAGAGATTGTCATGTGGAAAAATAGGTCCACCATCATTGATATGTACTACAGGTATACATGGCTTTATACAATTTTATACGTATATTGCATTGTTTATGTATTATACGTAGAAAACCTTAAGTGACGCGTCACAGCCCATCCCTGCTTATTTCCCGGCTGTAGAGTCACAGTCATTAATTGTCACTTTAACTTAAATTTCTTTTAAAACGGGATTCCACTGATCTTCAAAGGTTGAAATTCATCACAATCATAAAAAATTTCAAAAACTTTTTAGATAATACAGCGGAAAACTCCAAAATTTTGACGATACCGTTACAAAAGCGAATTTAATTTTTGAAAAAAAAACATTGAAAATAAGTAAATATGCAAAAATAAGTAAATAAATTATATGCAAAATTTTTCCCAATTAATAAATTACAACTACACCGGGAACGTTCTTCTCCTTCTGTCCCTGTAATAGCTTCTTCGTAAAAGTCCCCAGTGTAGTTAAATCTTTTCATTTGGGAAAAATTTTTCTTGATAATTCATTTTTTTATTTATTTTGTTATTTTTCAATTTCTGAAGTTCTTTTATTAAAAGACTTTCTCACATATATTTTGTTCATTCCATAATTTTCAGAAGTAGATTGTAGGATAAACAGAAAAAACTCACTAAGTATTGGGGGTCTGATGAAATCCTGGGATCCATATAACGGAAAATACATCGCGTTTTTTAAGAGAAAATAAATATTCTGATAGAAAATATTCATTTTCTGAAACGTTGAAATCAACACCGAGCAGACAAATCCCGAGAAAGAGATGGCGAGTGTCAAACACACTGGACTTCAGTCATATTTTACAGACACAAAACCGATACTAAATTTTTAAAAAACGATCCGTAAAACATCCTTCCACAAACTACACTTCACAATTATGAAGCGAATTTCGCGGTTCAATGCGAAACAAAAGTGAAAAATACTTCCAAATTTGTTGAGAAGTGGGCGACGGAAAATGACAGATAAAGAAGCAAGAAATACCGATCTAGCAGCCCGTTCACAAGGCGGTAGCGGCCACTTTTTGTACTAAAATGATAAAATCGCAGATTACACGGAGAATCGCGGACGGTAATTTATCTTTTTCCTGAAAACTAACTATCGGAAGATAAAAATGAAAACTAACAACTTTCGTCGAAAACATGCATCCTGAAATTATTTTTCGCAGAAATACAACGGTTCAATACTATTTATAAAATTATTTACTAAGTTCACAAGTCATTTATAAATGCATTAATTTTCTAATTGTAGACAATTATTTATTTCTGACTTCACGAGTCACTTTTCTTTATAAATAAATAAATTTACCAACTTTGCGAAATTATTTATTTCCAAATTCACAAGCCTATTTCCTTTGTAGATAAATAAACTTATCAGCTTTGCGAGACTATTTATTTTCAAATTCACAAGTCTCTGTTCTTTATGAATAAAGAAATAAAGAAATTTACAAGCTTTACGAAATTATTTATTTTCAAATTCACAAATCTCTTTTTGTAGATAAATAATAAAATTCTCTAAGTTTTGAAATTATTTATTTATATATTCGCAAGCCTATTTCCTTTCTAAATAAATTAATTTACCAATATTTTGAAATTATTTATAAATACACAAGTCTTTGTTCTTTATGATTAAATAAATAAATAAATTCACCAAATTTGCGAAATTATTTATTTCCACATTTACAAGACCATTTCTTATAAGCAAATAAATTCCCTAGGTAATCAAATTATTTATTGCTAACTCCACAATTCAATTTCCTTCATAAATAAGTAAATTTACCAACCTTGTGAAATTATTTTTTTCCAAATTCACAAGCCTATTTCCTTTATAAATTAATTAATTCGCCAACCTTGTGAGACTATTTATTAATAAATTCACATGTGTCTGTCCTTCATGAATAAATAAATAAATAAATTTACCAACCTTGTGAAATTATTTTTTTCCAAATTCACAAGCCTATTTTTTTATAAATAAATAAAATTACCGACTCTGCGAAATTTTTTATTCCCAAATTCACAAGTCTCTTTCTTGTAAATAAATGAAAAAAATTCTCTATGTTTTGAAGTTATTAATTTATAGATTCACAAGCCTATTTCCTTTATAAATTAATTAATTCACCAACCTTGTGAGACTATTTATTAATAAATTCACAAGTGTCTGTCCTTCATGAATAAATAAATAAATAAATTTACCAACTTCGCGAAATTATTTATTTCCCAATTCTAACTTGCGAATTTGGAAATATATGATTTCGCAAAGTTGGTAATTTAATTTATTTATAAAGGAAATAGGCTTGTGAATCTATAAATAAATAATTTGTAGACTTGGAGAATTTTATCATTTATTTACAAGAAAGAGACTTGTGAATTTGGAAATAAATAATTTCGCAAAGTTGATAAATTTATTTATTTATTTATAAAGAACAGAGACTTGTGAATTTGAAGATAAATAATTTCGCAAAGCTTGTAAATTTATTAATTCATTTATTCATCAAGGACAGAGACTTGTAAATTTGAAAATAAATAATCTCGCAAAGCTAGTGAGTTTATTTATTTATAAAGGAGAGTGACTCGTGAAGATAGAAATAAATAATTGTCTAAGCTTAGAAAATTTATGCATTTATAAATTACTTGTAAACTTAGTGAATAACTTTATAAATAGTATTTTATCGTTGTATTTCTGCAAAAAATAATTTCAGGATGCATGTTTATGACGCAAATTGTTAGTTTTTATCTTCATATTCCGATAGTTAGTTTTGAGGAAAAAGATGAATTACCGAGCGCGATTCTCTGGGTAATCTGCGATTTTATCATTTTAGTACAAAAAGTAGCCGCTATCACCTTGTGAACGCGCTGCTAGATTGATTTCTCTTGCTTCTTCATATGTCATGTTCCGTCGCGTAATTCTCAAAAAATTTGGAAATATTTTGCACTTTTGTTTCGCATTGAATCGCGTTTGACACATACCATCTCTTTCTCGGAATTTGTCTGCTCGGTGTTGATTTCAATGTTTCAGAAAATGAATATTTTCTATCAAAAGGAAATAAAAAAAAGTCGTACTGCGAAGCAGACACTAGATATGAAATCTTTTATTCACATTACAAGGTTATATAACAGTAAACACACGAAAAACGTAGTCTTCACTTATTTTGCGCACAAGAACATAAATTCTATAATAATCTAACCCAACGCTACTATATATAACGTACTTCACTAATGCTGAATATCTCACGTTGAATATATCACTCGAAATGGTCCTTATATACTGACCAACAAAATTATTACCGCTTGTGAGAAACGACCAGTGCCGGGTCAAAAACATGTGCTGTCCTGAGTCATATCTAATCATCTTATTTCAACCTCGAATATTTTTTCTACATTCGTCATTGAAATATTTATGATAACTACCGCATTTGACTATTTTGCATGTAAAACATATTTAATTTAATATTTATATTACTTTAAACATATAACTATACACAAAAATCCATGTTCTTAAATATAAAAGAAGATATTGCAGAAGAATTAAGTAATACATTTTTGTTTTTTTCATTTTAAAAGACTTTTGAAATAATGAACAGTTTCGGACTTCAATAGTCTTATTTTGCAAGTAATTGTTCACAGGATTTGAATTAAGTATTGTTAAAATTGAATTATTTGTTAAAGTATGGTATCTCATTTGTATTATCATTTTATAGCTGTTATATTCGACTCATGATTTAACTTCAAAGCGTATATATTATTATATAAAAACTAAAAAACAGTTCTTTATGTGTATTAAATTATCACAAGATAGTAAAGTATAGCAAGAATCTATTTGTCAATACAATGATTAATTTTACAAGCGATTAGTCATTTTCATTGTTCCTCAATACACAATAAAAATATTTCAGTCACAAATGAATAAATAGGAACTTATTTGAAATTTATTTTGGACAAGTTTCTGATACTTCATCATCTTCCTTAAATTTGCAGGAAAATTAGATGGTGAAATGTTGAATAAAGAGTCACATTATTAATTTTGCGAAATTTTCAATTTCAACCAATGAGAAGAAGAGAAAATAATATTGAATAATATTTGTCAGAAAATATATTATTAGCGCCAGAAAAATTATCATTAATAGAATAAAAGAAGAAGTTTCAGTAATCCTTGAAAATGAATTTAATAACTCACGTAAGTCATGTGCCTCCTTTAATCTAACGTTGAATCGATCTTTATTGCGCACAGTCGACTGCGAAGATAAATTTTCTCAGATTATCTGGGAATTCGTGCTATACGAGCGCACTAATTTTCACTTTAGGTATTGACCAATATTCTTTTAAAACGAATTAAAAATACCCACAACATTGCTGCAATTCATCGTGGACTGAATTTGGATTCTTAATTAAATTTTGTTTACTGAATACAAAACTTTTTTCTCCAGACTATTAACAAGAATTGCAAGACTCGTTTGCATTGTATTGAAAAGTTTTGTAAAGTATTGAAAAGTTTGAAATCTTTCACTAAAATTTATTCAAGATTTATAACATTTTGGTACCCGTCCAAGATTCCATGACTATTTCTACTCTTTCAGTCCTCGAAATTTCCTGAAATGAGACGAAAGTGACGTCACTTGATAAGACGACTGTTTTCTCCAGAAAACACACGTACACCAAAGTATAAGCGTAAATTTTCAAATCTGAATATTCAAATAAAAAAAATTGTTCTTTTACAACAATTTTTGTAATTATTACCGTAAAACAGGGCTAAGCGGGACATGTTTTGAGATTTTTCTCAATAAATTACATGAAGGAATTGTAATTAGATATTAATGCTTCAAATGTATAATTTTCGTCCCTTTTCTGGCATACCGTGAAGTTAAAACATTTAATTTAGCTAAAAATAAGTAGTTATTGCAATCCAAAGTGTGTCAGTCTTTACTCCCCAGAGTGAGGCTAAGGCGTAACTGTCAATAAAAAAACAAAAACTGCTATTCTGTAATACTTAATGGCAAAATATCATAAATTATAAGTTTCTGTTGTTATTTTAAAGTATATCAAACTAATAGGATAAGTAAAAATTAAAAAATACGTACTTATTTTCAGTAAGAGTATAACCTAATGTGTTGCTACACGCCATAACCTTATAAGAACACAAAATAAGAAAATAAGTTCGGAAATTCTTCCTGTTTGGATCTCGAGAATGGTTTTTTTTAAATTGTTAAATGATTATTTAAAGGGACGGGACGATTCCACTTTCGGTATTTGGGTTCTGACCATGTCCGACATTCTCCCAACAAATTCGGAACTTTTTATAAAAATCGTTCTACAGCAAAAACAGAACATCTCATCTTGGTTAAAATTTCAGATAATTTTGCTTAGACGATATACTATATGATTGGTAACATTATTATCCAAAAAAATTGAAAGGAAAGTTTTTCAAGCGTTTTTCAAACGTTTTTTAATCGACTTAATCAAAAATACAGAAAATTACAACCTTATATAAATATTATTTTTATCAAAACTTCCTAACGAAACTGAAGCAAACAATCTCTAAAAGAAAATTTGACATTCATTTTACAGAAAACAATAAAAAATCTGCCGGATTTCTATTTAGAAAAAGAGAAATCAAATTATAAAATATGAAATTATGAGTGGTCTGGTTTCCCCAGCATGTTCCGGTTAGCCACGGTTCACGGTATTTATTAATTCACACCAATTTCAGCAAATAAATAACTGATAAAAATAATTGAGAAAGTGATTAATCTAATTTCCTAGCAATAAAGTGTATTCTGAAAATTTTTGTAAAAAATAAATACTGTTTTTTATTGAAATATTAAGATTTGAAAATAGGCCTGTCCTTGTCGTTTGGTCACGCCGGAACTTGGCCCTATGCTATTGGTGTATGTCTTTTTGTCCTGGAGTATTGTCATATTGTTCATATATAGTATGAGAATTATAGGAGATTCTAAAGATAGGTAAAGTAGGTCCAATGGAATTTAAAAGAGGACATGACGGGTTAGGCAGGGCTAAAGTAGGTTCTTTTTGGAATTTTGCAGGACTACAATAGTTAAAATTTCGACTCGGATCGGAAAAAAATTCCCAGTCATTTCCCGGTTTTTCAGTCCAATGCCCACCCTACATATATAAAGTTCAAGATCAATAAAAGACTGAAATTCGAAATTGGGAAATTAGACGATGAAAGAATGCCGACTTTGTTTCCGCATTGCAGGTACATACTTTGTTTCTTAAGTAACTTATCCCATCCTCGAGTGATTTTTCACTCGACCTGATAAACTGAGAGTCTTGTTTAAAAAGCGGAAACGGTACTTGAAGTAGAAAACTTATTTAGCTGCCTTATCTGCAAAGCTGTATTACTTGATCACGATGGCCGAATCGTTGACAATAATTAGTTCGAGTAAACAAGGATATACGTTATTGAATTTCGGCCAAGGCGCTTCCTCTATATTGCTTTATTGGCAACGACTCTTACTTCCGTCGTCTAAAGCGTCAACGTCGGGACGACTATCTATCCTCAGCCATCCACTTGCCCTGGCCTTAGAACGAATCAGCCAAGTTGTGTTCGCAAAAAATCTTCCAGGTCGGATTAGCGATTTCGTAATCCTTCTGCACTTAACCGAAACAAACTCGAAAGGGAGCTCGAAAGTGGACAATTCGAATTTTCTTATATCCCTCACAAGAAAGTTGAATAATTCCTAGATTGTATTGGGGGATAAGTTAGAACCACTCAGATTTCAGTGAATTTTTACTGGTCTAAATCTTCAAAAGTGAGTCACTGATTCTCATACAACTTTCTGTGATAGCTACAAATTTATGAATGCAGATAGAGATGATTTTTCAATACTATAAAAGAAAACTGGTTTCCTCACAGTTTACTACTGTTTTTTGTTTCCGCTGCAAGATTACATTTAGAGTCACTTTTTCCAATTCTTTTATTATTTATCTCACCACAAATTTTTTTTTCATGTGTGCCTATCCAGGACTGACCTCACTTTTTTTGTTAACCATAGGAACGACTGGGAAAGGCAGTTTAATATTTTTCTTTCACGTTGCGGGACTATCTCGCTATTCCGCGCCTGGTGCAAGAAAATAAAAAAACGAAGCACCCGGAAATAACGAGCGGATCCTATCGCTCTTGCGGCTTTAATTCGGCATGATTTCAGCTCTTCATGGACCGTTATATGTATACCGTATAGGTATACTCTTTAGCATTCACAGAGGTTTTTCGAATTGTTTATGTTTACGTGCTTATAAGTAATATGTATTGTAGTATATAAAATTTTTTCAATTCAAACGATTTTTATTGAATGACTCACGTACATTAAGAGAAAATATTGTGATAAACCAAATATTTTATGAAGCTGAATTTACCTCTTGTTTAATATTACTTTTTCGTGTGATGCTCTCGCTTCGGGAAGATGTACTTTGAAACGCAACGAAGTATATTTGAACTCCGATATTTAGATGTGCCTCTGAGAATTCAAATACATATTCCTTTCAATTTTCGATACATCTTGTCTTCTATAAAAGAATTTTCAACATTCAGAAGAAAATTCTTACGGATTCTTTGAGATGTAATATACTTCTTGATATTTAAAAAATGAAATTTTTATCTTTTCTAGGTTCACCAATCGATTTTTCTCTGAAATTATGCCAGAAGCATTTCCCGAGTTAGAAGTTCATCCGTTTTGAAGCTCTAAACTTACAGAACAAGCACATCAGGTTGCTCTGCATGTCATATTTACGCGTCCTAGGCAGTGAGAGAGAAGTGGAATGTTGCGAGTAACATAGGGTGAAACAGAGACGGATGAAAAGTACAGAGAATTCCAAACTAGCAAATTCAACAAAAGTTGAAACAGTTGCTAATGAGCAGCACACATCCTGTCTATTGTGCGCATTTTCTTGGGTCACATCAACTTCACTTCCGGTCGTTCAACATGCCTCTTCCACTCTCATTTCCAACCCTTCTGTGCCATCTCTCTATCTTCTCCTTTATCCAGTTTAACTCTCAGAGGACATTAGTAAGTGTGTGTAACATTTAGGAAATAGCACACCTTTACGCTAATCTATAGTTCAAACAGTTTGCAGTGTGGATGTGGATTGTTGAGATGCAGATTAGATGAAATTTTCGTGTAGAATGTATAACGAGATGCTGCGCGAGCTTGACGAGAATAATCTAGTACAATAGTACAAGCAATGTTCACCTCAACTGTCTCTCGAAATCGGAAATAAGAGAAGCGACTTGAGGATTACTGGGTTTCGATCGAATTAGCCACGTGACTAGACCTTAGAAAATGGAACAGCGATTACCAACGCTGAATGGTCTTGAGGCTGCTGACTCGTCTTTTGTAACGATTTCTTCAAGCATGCTCTGTGAGAGAATAATTTTGCAATCAGAAAAGAATTACATTCCAAGTCAAAACTAAGCTAAATTGAAAAAACTGTAAAAAGCGTTAATATCGCTTTCGAATAAACCGGAATGGAATGCTTTCAAGTAAAAAGGTTGCTTTTAAAGAAGTGAAAATATAAAAGACTTCTTTGACATTTAATTCGCATGAAAGGTGAATTTTATTCTGAAATGAAAGAAAAGCACACCTTTTCTTCATAAAAAGCCGTATTTTCCATCAGTAGCTATTGAAAAGTTATACAATTTGACACAGACATACTTCTATTCAGTAATGTCTAATGGGAAAAGTACCCTTCAAATACAACGTGTAATTAATTACATGAAGTGAATTGCGGAATGAAAATGTACCAAGTAATACAACCATAATATTTAGAAAATTTGCATGATTAATTCAGGTTCAGCGTTGTAGAGTAATGTTGAGAGTGGCGTATAATTTAATAAGAGTCAGGAGCATTTACTTACTGCGAGCGAAAGGTATTCTGGAGAAATATTAGCTCCTGGCTTCTTTAGCAACACTGTTTTTTAGTTTTACTAAGAACCCGTATTATCTAAGAGAAAGAAGTGAAACACTTTTCCTCGGTAACCCAGAAACAAAAAAGAAATGACAGCTCGGGTCTTAACTCTTTCGCGAAATAACCACCCTAAAGAAGAATTCTGAAGTCAAAAGCTGATTCAACGAGAGCGAATTTCCGACTGTGAAGTTGAGGATTAAGCAATACGACTGCAAGTGAAGAGAATTCACTCTCCTTCGTCATCGGAGGATTAAGTCCGTCAGGGCGAAATTGACGTCGTATTGGACAGAATATCGGTAAAGGGGAAGCGATCATCCAATAATTTCCCTTACCTCTAGATCTTAATGTGTCTCAGGCGCTAGTTTACAAGCAACCCAATTACGTGATTAAACATCGAGCAATGTTTCGCAGTTTCACCTTAGCGATGCTTGAACCAAGTAAGCTCATTCCTCAAACCACACCACATGGCACATTTCATGTATCGTCTACGGGAAACGAAAGTGCATACAATTGACTGAATTAATTAAAAATTTTAATTGCATTCAGTAATTACTTGACAAAATTAGTCAGAAAAATTGTCAAACTTTTCATCAATGACCCCATTAGTGAGCCGATTGTATCTCTCTGCGGCATATAATGTCGGTTAACATCAGATAGTTAAGTGAACTGAACAATATAGAAACATATTTTCTCGAAATATTATCGAATTTGTTCCTTAGATGCGAGTAAAAACTTAATTACATTTTCTTATATACCCAACCTGTCTCATCACGTAATTTATGGAAACGATCCTGAAAGTACAGGAGAAAGTAGATGAAATTCGCTTTTATATGCATACAGCTGAAAATCAAAAAGTTTGAATTCTTCAATTTGTAACTCTTTTTTTTTTAATGCGATGTTTGAAATTTCTTGCGATGATGTTCTGTAGGTACAAAATTAAGTCTATGGTGTAATTTGGAGTTTGGCGTTTACCGCTGTTGTTCTTATGCTGCGGCCGCGAGCGTTAAAGGTGACAGTAGTCGCTTCAGGATGCTTTTTAGAGCTTTTTTAGATTGTTATTTTTTTTCTCAGCTTATTTCTCGGGTGAACCCGGTGTTTTATCATCAGCCACGGACTAAAATGTCTGATGAGTTGCAGATGTTAACAATTTAATGCGATGTTTGAAATTTTTTGCGATGGTATTCTGCAGGCATAAAATTAGGTGTCTAGGAGTTTGTCGCTTACCGCTGTTGTTCTTACACTGCGGCCGCGAGCGTTGAAGATGACAATAATCGCCTCTGGATGCTTTTTTAAAGCTTATCTAGATTTTTTTTTTTTCTCAGCTTTTTTCTTTCGGGTGAACCCGGTGTTTTGTCATCAACCACGGACTAAGTCAAGTGCCCGATAAGTTAAAGATGTTAAGAATTTAATGCGATGTTTGAAATTTCCTGCGATGGTGTAGTAGGTACAAAATTAGGTTTATGGTGTAGTTTGGAGTTTGTCGTTTACTGCAGTTGTACGCAGCGGCCGAGAGCGTTGAAGATGACTTAATCGTCTCTGGATATTATTTATTATTATTATTGTTTTTTTTTTGCTTCTTTCTCTAGTGAACCCGGTATCCCATCATCAGCCACAGACCAAGTCAAGTGCCTGATAAGGTAAATATGTTAAAAATTCAACACGATGTTTGAAACCTCTTGCGATAATGTAGTAGGCACGAAATTAGGTGCATAGTGTAGTTTGGAGTTTGTCGTTTACCGCTGTTGTTCTTACGCTGCGGCCGCGAGCATTGAAGGTGACATTAATCACCTCTGGATGATTTTATTATCATTATCATTATTATTTATATTTATTATCATTATTTATATTATATATATATATATTATTTTTATTAATGATTATTATTATTATTATTCTCCATTATTTTGGGTTTTGGTGTTCTGCTTAGTCCCCTTCCTTTTCGTTCTCCGCCTCTTTGGCATGGGAAACCCTGTCAGTAGCAATGCTACCGCCAACATAGCCGTCGACGTCATGAGAGGAAAGCTCAAGCCCTACCGCGACGACAACGCGAGCATCTGTAAGT
>JAUMHM010000005.1:33542546-33556708 GCA_032362435.1 Melikaiella ostensackeni | reverse complement strand
TTTAAGGTATTTCAAAAGATTAGAAAGGATTTCACGCGAATTTTATGGGAGATGCATATTGTATACCAGATTTCAGAAATAATTAACTCCTCGATTTATTATTCGAAATATCGCATGACACTATGTTGTTACTAGTTTTTGAAAATTATGCTACTATTGAATTTCTCAAATGATTCCGAGGCCTGATATTTAAAAATCATTAAGAATTACGTGCTCTCTATTCCTAAACATATAAAATTATTATTTTATTCAAACGGTTTTTACAAACAAGTATGTCTGCCTGTCTGTCTGCCTGGAGTCTGATGCCATGATAACTTCGAAGAAATTTTAAAATCAAAATTGCCTTTCCCACGAAACCACGCAAGATACGATAAATATTAACAGAATTAAATTATTACTATGAGGAAGTTCTACAAAATAGCCTTGAACTATTTTTTGACAGTACCCATAGTGTGGCGGGAAAATTTGAATTTTTACATTTTCATCATTCATGATGGAAGGTATTAGATTGATGTGAATTTGGACCTATCCACTTCTAATTTAAATTTCCTTTTTCACACTGTTTTGTATTCCATAAAGGCAGGTCAAATTCGTTAGCTATCCTCCTACCGATAATACTTCTCTTTTGAGCCATGAATTACTGCAAATAAAGAATAATTCAAAATAAGGAATTACTATTAAAATAATGATGAAGAATAAAATTTGTACTTCATTCTGCAATATCTAAATAAGCAGTCCTAGATGATGCTAGAGAATTTAATATAACATACATTTAATATAATAGATTCCAAACACAGTATAGACAATTTCGCGTTTTGGACATACTGTAATCGAGTGTGAAGCGTCAGATACGTGATGAGAATGTGTTCGTTGAACCCAAAGGAGCTTTAACAAAAAGGAATTCACAATTATCAAATTACAGTTTGCCGATCGTTTGACCTTTAATTTAGAAAGATCTAGGCCTAAATTTGGGGGAAGTACAAAGACAGAGCGCGGAGTGCGAGATTCGATAGACACGCGCCCCGAGCGCGCTCAAACTTGCGAGCTGCGCACTTTTCGTGGACTTTTTTCAAAATTCCATGAGACTTATTTTTGTAATTTTAGGCGTCTAATATGACTTTTTTTAAGCCTTCTAGTCGATCCGAGCTACTAGCTACTAGCTAGCTTCATTACACTTATTTCCGTGTAATATTTTCGTGAGATACATTATCGGAAGGTAATTTTGCAATAAGTTTTGCTTTCAGTGCACAGTGAATTGGGAATCGTAGAGAAAATTAATTTTCAGCAAGTTGTCAAATATCTAGAACTGCGTGCTCACTGTTCGGTCTCACGTCCCACCTCTCGCCGTCACCCTCGCGAGGGTTGCAGGCGATGGGGTTGATGGGGCTGTGTACAGGAGTCGGCACCGGCACGTACGACCTCCACGTAATTGAATCACGCTCCAGGCCGGCGAGGCGTAAAACGCGAATTAAATACAGCGCATACGTGGAGCTGAACCGGCTTGAAACTGGCCTGGAACTTTGGAGGGCTCGGGGCTCGACTCGAACCCTTTCTCCAATTCGTATATTCGCAGTCCTTTGAGGTTTCGCGATTTCTGATCCCTTTACAACACCCTTAAAGTTCGACAAAAGTGGAAAGTTAGTGACAGAAAAAAATCGAGTTTTCAAACCTCTGGAATAGTGTTCGTTTCTCTCTTTGGTCGTTAGCTTCGCATACTCTTAATTAAAAGAACTTTTTTCATTAATTTCACATTCAACGAAAGACAGCTTTAAGCAGGGTTTTTGGTGAAAGAGAAAGGTTTTTCAACCAATATTGCTCAATAAAACTCGTAAAATTTCATAAAAAAGAAGTAGGTAACTTTTTCTTTATTTTTAGCCATCATAAACTCTATTACACTGGAACTCCACTATAGAAACCGTGTCGGGGGTACCTTCAATGGCCTTCGTTCTATCTCGGAGCTCTCCAAACCATAAACAGTCAGGGCCGCATGAATCATTTCTGTTAGAGTTTTGTCTTAGAAAAATATTTTTATTTTTTTTTTGCCATTTTGGTTTTATAATATCATAATGAAAGTGAAAATGATTGTGCTCGAAAATCAAACTTTATCCAAGCACTTACTTTTAAGTATATACGTACGTTGTTGTGGAGACACTACCGCTGACCTCGCAGCGGCTTTCTCTCGCACCCCTGGTCCGTTTGTCTTTTATAATGGGGGCATTTATAGTGGGATTCCAGTGTACGTCAAACTGTTGCATATTTTCAATATCCTACGAGCAACAGAGAATTTTTTATATAATTTTTAAGTTTGCGGTTAGATGAAATTTGAAAATTTTCTACCATTCATTTTAAAATCGCGGGGAATTTTCTTTAGCTCCTACAGGGTTGGTTTCCTGGTGGTTGAAATTTTTTTAACATTTTCAGAACAACAGGGATTTTTTACAGTTTTAAACATTGCAGTTAGGTGAAATAGAACGAATAATGTCAGTCTTAACTACGAAATTCTTGGAAATTGAAAAAACCAAGAATCCAACGATTAAATTTGGACGTCACACTTAAATGACTTCATTCAAATAAAAAAAAAAAATAGTGAAAGTAGGCGGCAGGCGCCTGCAAAAAAGGGTTTCGTAGTCTATTGAGCCGTTAATAAAGGCGTTAAAATCTCCCCCCTTCCCGCCCGCACTCCCCAACATTTCCGCCTCCCATCTCTCTCATCATTTTCCCTTACACCCACTCAGTTCCCCTCAATGCCCCCTCCCCCGCTTCCACTCACTCCCCCTCATTTTACCTCACTGTCACTTATTTCCCCTCATTTCCCCTTTCTTATACTACGGAAGGACACCAAAACCATAAAGGGTTTCTGCACAGGGCTACGAAACCCTAAAAAGAGGAAAGAAAAAGATGACAACCCCCAAATCCCCTTCCTTTATTTTTTCTGTCGCCTTAAAATTTTTTTTTTGGAATCACAATCAAAAAAACATTCACAAAAATCTACCAACGTTTCGGAGTTCATTCAACACCCTTATCAAGGCAATAAGATTACTCCCCTCACTCTTCTTACTTACCCTCGTTTCCCCTCAATCCTCAACCCCTCCTGATTGTCCTTCACTGTTACTCATTTCCACTCAGTTCCCCTCATTCTCCCTCACTTCCCCTTTTTTATACTACGGATGGACACCGAAACGATGAGGGGTTTCTGCCCAGGGCTACAAAACCATAAAGTGAGGAAAGAAAAAGAAGGCAACCTCCAAATCCCTTTCCTCTATTTTTTCTCTCGCTTTTTTCATTTTTTAAAAATCAAAATCCAAAAAACATTTACAAAAACCTGCCAACGTTTCGGTGTTCATTCAACACCCCTTTCAAGGCAATAAGATCACTCCCCTTACTTCTCTTAGTTACCCTAGTTTCCCATCACTCCCCCTCATTTTCCCTCACTGTCACTCATTTCCGCTCACTTCCCCTTTCTTATACTATGGATGGACCCCGAAACCATAAAGGGTTTCTGCCCAGGGCCATGAAACCCTAAAAAGAGGAAAGAAAAAGAAGGCAACCTCCAAATCCCCTTCCTTTATTTTTTCTCTCGACTTTTTTTATTATTTTAAAATTACAATCAAAAAAACATTGACAAAAATCTACCAACGTTTCGGTGTTCATTCAACACCCTTTCCAAGGCAATAAGATCACTCCCCTCACTTCCCTAGCTTACCCTCGTTCCCCCTCACTTTCCCTAATTTTCCCTCACTATCACTCATTTCCCTTTACTTCCCTTTTTTCATACTACGTATGGCCCCGAAACCATGAAGGGTTTCCGCCTAGGGCTACGAAACCCTAAAAAGAGAAAATAAAAAGGAGGCAACCTTCAAATCCCCTACCTCTATTTTTCTGTCACCTTTTTTTATTTATTTTTTAAATCACAATCAAAAAAACATTTACAAAAATTAACCAACATTCCGTTGTTCATTCAACACCCTTTTCAAGGCAATGAGATCACTCCCCTCACTTACCCTCGTTCCCCTCTCACTCCCCCTCATTTTACCTCACTGTCACTTATTTTCCCTCACTTCCCCTTTCTTATACTACGGATGGGCACCAAAACCATAAAGGGTTTCTGCCTAGGGCTACAAAACCCTAAAAAAAAGAAAGAAAAAAAAGGCAACCTCCAAACCCCCTTCCTTTATTTTTTCTGTCGCCTTTTTGAATTTTTTTTTTAAATCACAATCAAAAAAATATTTTAAAAAATCTACCAACGTTTGGGTGTTCATTCAACGCCTTTTTCAAGGCAATAAGATCACTCCCCTCACTTAACCTCGTTCCCCCTCACTCCCCCTCATTTTCCCTCACTGTCACTCATTTCCCTTTACTTCCCCTCATTTCCCCTCACTTCTCCTTCCTTATACTATGGATGGACACCGAAACCATAAAGGGTTTCTGTCCAGGGCTACAAAACCCTAAAAAGAAGAAAGAAAAAAAAAGGCAACCTCCAAACCCCCTTCCTTTTTTTCTCTCGCCTTTTTTTTTAATCACAATGAAAAAAAAAACATTTAGAAAAATCTAACAACGTTTCGGTGTTCATTCTACATTTTTTTCAAGGCAATAAGACCAGTTCTTCAACATTTAAAAACCCATGAGGAAACTCATAATAATAAAAATAATATTATAATATTACTGTAATATTATAATATTTTTATGTTGCTGTTCGTATGAAAAAGTCTGAATGTATTAATTACTTTCTACTGAAGAAAGCTTTGACGAATTTGATGAAAGTCCGTTAAAAAATTAAAAATAGTACTTTTAAAATGCTTAATGAATAGAGAAAGAAAGGACTTCGGGGAAAGGATATAAAATGGACAGATATTGATACTCAAGATTCGGATCTTGCCAGATGTTATGGAATGAAAAGGATTCTTAAGGAGAACTATCCTTTGAGATTGAAATTATTGAAGGGGAAGTGAGGGTCGGGAAGGAGGAAGCGAGTTGTTGGGCGGGGATGTAGATGAAGTGAGGGGAGGGTGATGAGGAAGAGAGGGCAGGAGGAGGAAATGGATGAAAGTGCAGGGTGGGGGAAAGTGAGAGGAAATTAAGGAAGTGATGGAAGGGTTAACTATGGGAAGTGGGGTTGAGGAGAGAGGGGAAAGAGAAAGTGCAAATGAGGGGCAGCGAGGGGAAATGTGAGGAGAGTCGGAGAGGAAGTGAGGGAGGGAAATTGAAGGGAAGTGAGGGGGGATTGAAGGTAAGTGAGGAGAAATGGAGGGGAATGGATGGGAAGTGATTGGAGGCAAGTGGAGGGATGGAAAGGGGAGGAGTTAAACGTTTTAAATACTATATTAAATAAGCTACGAAACCCTTTTTCCTCGGCGCATGTCGCCTACTTTTACTAATTTTTTTATTTTTCATTTTTTCTATTTGAATGGAGACATTTAAGATTGTGTTGTCTAAATTTGATCTCTGAATTCTTGGTTTTTTTTTTGATTTCCAAGAATTTCTTAGTTAAATTCGAATGTTGGAGGTTAAAGAAGAATTTAAATTTTGATTTATTCTGAATTCAATTTCTTAAATATTGATGTCAATCTTCTTAGCACATAATTGATCTCGAAGATCATTTTAATTCGCAATTAGTAAATTAAAAAATAAATAACCAGATTATATGTAGATGTATCGATTTATTTTCAGTAATTAAGGTTAAAGTTGAGTTAAAAAAGGCTTCTGGGTGGCGGCAGTTATATGAAAAATATATATAACACATTTTTCAAATTTTTTCTGATTCATTTGATATTTATCCGCTTATGCTCAGTTGTTATTGGAAAGTCATCGTATCAATTAACCGCCTGCAATCGTTTTGTATCAATCTTTTGAGCGCTGGACGAAACAAGCGCAAGTGTTGGTTCAAAAATTCACAAATAGGTGATGCCAATTTGTATCATTCAGTTTGTGCGACGAAACGCACCAGTACGCAATTTCAAATACATTGAATGCTTGGATTTCTGTCCAAAACCTAGTTACAAATATTTATTTGAAAGAATTTGTTCGCTAAAACTTTTTCTTGCAAGAGACAATATTGACGAAAAATAATTCGTTTAATATTTGTATTCATATACTTAAAAGAAGAAACACACAGTGTTGCAAATATCAAAGTTTTCAATATAACCTATAGCAAGCTCTGCTTTTATTTATTTTTTATTCAAGTTTCAATTTATTTATTTTTATTTTCTTCTGAGACAGTGGATCGTTGTTCGTTCTACGTTTTATTACACCTTAATTTTGTTACAAACTTTATTCAAAGTTTTCTACTCAGGTAGAATTTCATTCAAATTCTTGGGTTCGTGGTAAACTAAAGTCTAGGAGTTTACGATTTAGATTACAGTATATACAAAGTCAATGCATCAGGAATGCTTGTTACTATACATTTATTCACAATGCTAAATTCATTTCTCCCCTTAAATTAAGTTAGGTATGTACGTTAGCTTATAATTCTATTGGGTATGAGAAAATTTACATAGTGCTTTACCATCTTAGCATTGCTAAAATTTCCGTGATAAATTTTACTTGCATTTTTAAAGTGTTTTTAAAAAAAATGTAAAGTGATTCTCACTAGGTTGATACTTTAATAATTAAGTAAAAATATATCAAGAGATCACATTTAAAATTTTTGAACGTGTTGGTAATTTGGAAGATAATTATTGCATTGTTTTTTACAAAGAATATAAAACTTTCACGAATATTCAATTCTGTCATTTATGTCATCATAAAGTCACAAAGTCACTATAGTTTCTGTATGATCAGTCCTCATGTGGTTATTTCTGTCGCCGAAATTCCCTCGTTGATCGAATAACTTTTTGCTCGACAAGCTCTCTTTTTTACCATCAAAGAAGAAAATGCCAGAGACCACTTTAAAGAAATGAAGAGTATAACAAAAGTAGCACAGAAACAAGTTTCCTGTATAAGAATAAATTTTATTGAAAAGTTCAGAGCGTGTGCAGGGTGTCTACTCACCTGGAGAACATGGAAATCCTGAAAACGTCAGGGCATTTTTATATAACTGGAGAAATCTGGAAATGTCAGGGAATTTTTCGAGAGTGCTAATTTTTTAAAAATTGCAGTATAAAATTGAATCACAAAAATTTTGTATTTGTAAAAGTAACATTTATAGTACTGGATTTATACTGATTGAAATCAAACTTCTTTTTATAATTTTCAAATATGCACTGAATTTTAAGAATGTAGATAAAACAAAAATTTAATTTTAATTATGTACATGTACATGTACTTTAGGAGCAAATTTAAGAAATAATTAATAATGTTATTAGTATTATTAATTTATTTAGTCATTCGATAGTGATAATTATTATATTTAAGAATATCCTGTAATTAATTATTAAAACTCTCTCAATTGAAAACATTAATTAATTTTCTAACAAAAAAGACGAATTTTCAACAAAATAGTTAAATTTTCAGTGAGGGAGATGAATTTTCAACGAAAATGATGAATCTTCAACCAAAAATATAAAATGTTCAACCAAAGAGATAAACCTTCAATCAAAAATGGTATAGTTCAATTTTCAGTAAAAAAAAATTTTGATAAAAAAAATTTCCATCAAAACTTTTAAATTTTTAGCCAAAAAGATGCATTTTTAACTTGAATGATGAATCTTCATCCAAAAAATTGTATTTTTAATAAAGTAGTTCTATTCTCAACCATTTAGTTGAATTTTCAATCAAAAACGATTCAAATTTCAAATAAAAAATAGTTGAATTCAACTAAAAAAGACGAATATTCAACAAAAAAGTTAATTTTCAACCAAATCGTCGAATTTTCTAGAAAAATAGTTGAATTATCAATCAAAAAAGGTTAATTGTCTACCAAAAAGTTGTATTTAACAAGAAAAGGTGAAATTTCTACCAAGAGATATTCTTAAACCAAAAAGACGAATTTTCAACAACAGTTAATTTTTCAACTAAGGTAGATTTTTTAGTCAAGAAAGAAAAAATATTTCAACCAAATTATTGAAGTTTCGAGCTAAAAAGACAAATATTCAACAAAAAAGTTAATTTTCAACCAAATAGTTGAATTTTCTACCCAAATAGTTGAATTCTTAACCAGAAAAGGTTAATTTTCTACCAAAAAGTTGTATTTTACGAGAAAAGGTGAAATTTCCCCCAAAAGAGTTTTTTAAACCAAAAAGACGAATTTTCAACAAGAAATGAATTTTCAACTGAGGTAGATTTATCAGTCAAGAAAGAAAAAATATTTTAACCAAATTGTTGAATTTTCAAGCCAAGAAGACGAATATTCAACAAAAATGTTAATTTTTCGACCAAATAGTAGAATTTTCTACCAAAATAGTTGAACTCTTAACCAAAAGAGATTAATTTTGTACTAAAAAGTTGTATTTAACGAAAAAAGGTAGAATTTCTACCAAAAGAGATTTTTAAACAAAAAAGACGCATTATTACCAAGAATTGAATCTTCAACTGAGGTAGATTTTTCAGTCGAAAAAGAAAAAACATTTCAACCAAACTGTTAAATTTTCAAGTCAAAAAGACAAATTTTCAACACATGAGTTGAATTTTCAACCAAGGAAGACTTTTTGGCCGAAAAAGAAATTCAACGAAATTGTTGAATTTTCGATCCATAAAAACGAATTTTCAACAAAAAAGTTAATTTTCAATCAAATATTTGAATTTTCTACCAAAATAGTTGAATTCCTAACCAAAAAAGGTTAATCTTCTACCAAAAAGTTGTATTTTAACGAAAACAGGTGAAATTTCTCCCAAAAGAGATTTTTGAAAAAAAGACGAATTTTCAACAAGAATCGAATTTTCAGCTGAGGTAGATTTTTCAGTCAAGAAAGAAAAAAATATTTCAAATAAATTGTTGAATTTTTCAGCCTAAAAGACGAATTTTCAACAAGATAGTTGAATTTTAAACCCGCAAAATATGAATCTTCAACAAAAAGTTAAATGTTCAACCAAATAGTTGAATATCCAACATATCCCAATTTTTTATGTTAATTATTTAAAATCGAACTATTCACAAGTTGTTAATAAATTTGAGTTATTTAAGTATTATGTAATGCTTTGAATTTGAAAGAGTGTGGGGTTGATTGCTTTAAAAAATGCAGTACTTAATACTTGAGTGACTCGTTATTAAGAAAAATTATACCTGGAAACATTTATAAATACCTGGGAAAAACCTGGAATTGTCAGGGAATTTTTTTCCAGGATTTGGGTAGACACCTTATTGTTTGATAAATACACAAAAGTACAGCATATTCGATATGTAATAAAGTAATCAGCTGCCATATGAGAAATTAAAAAGTTTTATACTCATGTCATTATTTGAACTATAAGAGTAAAGTTATGTTTCACATTTGTCGCTTCGTATGTACTCTGGTTCTGAATACGTATAACAACTTTAATTTTCTCGTTTCAGATCGGAATTATAGTTTGGTTTTGCCGGAGTTACTGAGTTGTGGTGAGTACATATCTCTGATTTAGTTTTCAAATTAGTCATTTTGTTTACAATCAAACTCGTGAACCAGAGCTCGTTTCAACAAGTTTTCGAAAACTAGAGAGAACGTGTGCGATACTATTGATGTTTGAACTGAAAAAATCATTCAAGCGGGTTATAAATGCCGCAGTGATTCAATGAAGAGTAATGTACTCGTATAGACGAGTTTACAGCAAGAATCGGAAAGTAGAGAGAAAGAGGGAGACAGGTTTGTAATTATTTGTTTGCAACATCCACCTAAAAACTTGACATTTTCATGCATCTGAATTGTGCCTAAAGTGAATTATTTTGCAGACTGAAAACAATGTGTTTAATTCAAGATATTTATGATACGAAAGCCACCGGTTTTAATCGTCGTATTTGTATATTTATGTATACCGATTAAAAGTGTTCCTTTTCAATCATTGAAAATTATTTTGAAAACCTATCATGGTTCCTGAAAAAATGAATGCTTTGAAATTCATCAACTGCACTTAACTTCGCATTTTGCACCTCAAAGTACGATAATGTAAAATGTATTTTGAAAATTAACCACTACGATAATTTGGACGAGAAACAATGATAGTAAATTCGTACAAAAATCCTGATTTATTATAAATTCGGTAGAAGTGGAATACTTCTTTTTAACATAATTATAAAACTAAGAAACCGTAAATTTTTTTGTAAAATCATTCCTAAAATAATGTAAAACGGGAACATGTCTTTAACCATGACTATAAGACTAATAAACCACTAATTTCTTAATAAAATTATTCAGTGCTTAAAATCTCAATTTGTTATGAATTAAATAAAGCTGTTACATATCTTTGATCACAAATTTAAATAAAACAACCTTTAATTTTTTTCGTGGAATCATTGAACGCTTGAAATCTTAATGTGATAAAAATCATGGAACATGTTTTTGACAATAACTATAAAACTAAGAAACCTTAAATTTATTCGTGAAGTCATTCAAGAGCTTGACCTAGGTTCCGTACGTTTATATCAAAATGCTGGGGCCTTCTTTTAGAACCCGTTGCTCGCTTGTCTCCTGCTTCTCCCTCACCAACTGAATTGACTTTCAAAATGATCCTAAAAAAATGTATAATTCAAGTATATAATAACAGATTTGTGTATAAAATCTACTAATTCAAGACGTTTGGCTAAAAAAAGAGAATGTCTTGTAAAAAAATGGTCTTTTCGCGGATAATGAGCTCTGCCGGAGCACTTATTTGAAACTATGAATAAAAAATACCTTTGAAGGAACTCCATGGTTTTGTCGATTCTCAGGACATAAGTGTATCCTAGGCAATAGTAACGGATGAATGTTATATGTATTCTCTCGGAAACATCTTTAACATTGATGTATTCCTTTTTCTCAATAAAAATGCTGGAAGAAACATTTTCTTCATAAAGCGATTTGCCTGTATAAAAGGAAATTTAAATTAGTATTAATGATTGCATAAGAACGATATCAGTTTTCAAGTACAAGAAATATAAACTCTTAAAATTGGTTAACATAATTTCATATGAAAAATTTTTCTTTGAAAGACAAACAAAGCAGTAAAATTTTGTCGAATTTAAAAATTATTTACTTGAAACTAATTACTTTATATAAAAATTTTGCAAGAAAAGAATTTTATGTTTTAAACAACTTGAAATTGATTAAAATATCTGTATCGATATTTTTAAAAAATGAAATGGAAAGAGCATACCTCTGACAACCAAGAGAGGATGTTGTGAAATCGGTTTCTTTATGTCGTCATCAGTTTCACTTGTCTGAAATTTAAAACATTTTCAGTAAACTTAGAAAATGAAACCATTAAGAAAAGTTGAGTAAATTATCAATCTCATTGAGACAGAAAATTCAAATTCTATTTCTTGTTTTTCCCTCTCGCTCTTTCTGTAAAGCTCTTAATCACAAATGTGATCCGTCAAATGTTTTGAAAGGTGAGGATAAGTATCCATTTCTTTTTTGCAAACTTCGACGTTGCAAACAAATTTTGCATTGTTATTTGGAGCACAATTAAATTTTTTTTGCTGGACTTTAGGTATGCTTCAAATGAATTGAATGCGTTCGATATAAGTGTGGTCTAAGAAACATTTCTTCGTTAACGAATCTGGTATACCCTTGGTAACCACATTGAAACTTTTTACTTAGATTTCTGGGATAGGCACGAGGTCGTAAATGGTGATGAAAACTAGGCGTCTTATAAGAACAAAAGCGGCAGAAAAACACTGAATAATCTATAATTAAAAGTATTCAAATTCAGATTCTTTCATTCTTTTAAAATCATATTTAAGATTACCAACACCATATGAAATATTTTTTACATTTCCAACAAGTAAGAGTGTATTATTAATAAGTGGAAATAATCAAGCGATTATTTTATAGATATTTGCAATATATTTTTCATGTTTAATGAAACATAAATTCAAAGTACAAAAAAAAACATTCAATTATTTTCCATTAGTATAAAGTAAAATTTTTTTTTTTAACAATTCCACAGCATATCAATTTGAATTTAATAATTTTATAGGGCCACGAAAATGAAGTCTAAAAGCAGGAATATGAATAGGGAAAGGTATCGGATCTGAAAATAAATAAAATAATACATTTTTTTCATAGTAAAAAATTTGACAGCCGGCAGTTTTGCAAAATCAACTTTTTATTATTATGATAAAAAAGCAATTTTGAAGTACGTTCATAAGAAATTGAACCCATTCCAACATAAGTGGCAAAAATCTATAGATATATTTTGCAGGTTTTAACATACAGTTTATTTGGATATTATTTGATTAATTTTTATAACATTTGGTAAAGCTTAATAAAATAATGCTTCTAAACTATTCTTCCATTCTTTTCGTTAAGAATTTATTACTATCAAATAAATATTTTTCAATAATATCTCATAATATATATTAATAGTAATAAACCTTAGTAGATATTTCATAGTGAATAAATTGAGTTCGATAAAAGTAGTGAAGTATTCGAGTGTTTAAATCGTAAAAGACTTTTTTTGTTCCCAAATCAAAAGATCACATTTTGGCAGGTTGTTTGCGCTAAAAAATATCTCGTGTCACTTTCACATTTTTGACAAATCCAGTATAAATAACAAACGAGAATTTTCTGAATAAAAAACATCGATAATTTATTTTTCTGCAGATTTGAAATTTATACACTCGAGTCTACTGCACAAAAAGTAAAAAGTCAAAAGAGTTGTGGAGAGCAACCACATGCGTTTTTAGGTTATGTTTCATTAGGAATATAAGAATACGTCATAGCCGTCAAAGTATTATTAGTAATATAATTGAAACTTACCTTCTTTGTTTCTTTTGTCCTCAAGATATACACTGTCCATTCACTTACTTTGGAATGTAGCAAAAATACATTTCTAAATTGAGACAAAGGAAGCTGAGAAAATCTCTCGAGCGGGAAACTCTTCTCTGACGTGCGAAGCACGGTTGCGCAGTGGTGTACTGCGCATACTCTATCAACCATTGTTGTTAAAATTTCAATTATAATACACATATTTCCAACTATATGATTGAAAGTTTAGTGCAAAAAGCTGCTCCAGTGGGTGACTGGAGGCAGACTGACAGCCAGTGCTCCGAAATCTGTTTTCTTTAACGTTCTCGAACTATTGCTGTCTTTTGTTGGTGAATAATGATGAGGTCCAATCGCTCTGATTTGGACTCCATAAATAGTGAAAATCTGTGTACGCCACCAGATATTATAGAAGAAGTCAAGAATGCGTCAGAAAATCTGTTGCCTGAGAATTCAAAAAAGGCCTACAATGCAGCGTACGATCGACTCGTGAAGTAGATCAGCTTAAAAAACACAAAACCACGTTCAAAAAATGTATTGATAGTATATCTCACTGGAGTCGCAGAAATAATGAGATTGTCCACTCTTTGGTCTCGATATTCAGTGTTAAAATCAACATTACGTATATACCCGTAACGATATAAAACTAGAAAACTATCCAAAGCTTACTGCCATTTAAAAAAAAAACAGTCCACTGGATTTAAAGCTAATAAATCAAAGATTTAATCATCAAATGATATTGAAAAATTTCTCAATGAGGCTCCAAACCGCGATTATTTGGCAACTAAGGTAAATACCCTAAATATGAAAACTTGTTCACAGAAGTTTTTTTAGGATATGTAGAACTATATTTGGTATACAGTGTGTCTAAGATCAACTTGGCGGGACTTACATAGCTGTATGAAAAATAAAAGATAAATAAATCAAAATTCCTTTTTCAAAAATTGTTTGAAGTTTTATTTTTTGAGTTATAAAATAATTAAGCTGTACCAGTCAGAAACGCGGTATAAGCAGTCGTGTGTGCGTGAGCGGGAGTCCAAGTTTGTGTAAGTGACCGCCGTTTCTGCCTTTGGTATCCCCATCAATGCACTTCCTAGCATGTGACACACGGTGTGGCGCGACGGAAGGGGAGAGAGAGTCAGTGCACTCGAACTTCGAGAACAAATACCTATCTTCACGATGACAGACAGAAAGGGGAAGTTTGATTATTGAGAAGAAGTAACGAAAAAGCCTTTGCACAAATAGTTGAACTGAAGTAATACCGAGTGATACAAACTACTATCGGCGAGAAAATTCGAGTCCTCTGGCTTTGACGTTCAAAAAGTAAGTGAAGAAAAAATAGTAGCTCAA
>JAUMHM010000005.1:33527957-33542446 GCA_032362435.1 Melikaiella ostensackeni | reverse complement strand
TTGTATAAGCCAAAAGGTTTAATAAAACTGCTTAAAAAAAATAAGGCTCATTACTTTTCAATCGAACCCTGTATATGTGACTATCACAGTAATTGGGACACATTTACCCTGTTCATAAATCTTTGTAGAAATTCGTTATTTTCTACAGAAAACTATAAAAAATTAGGGCTGCTCTTTATTGTAGATTTTCATAATTTTTCTCTGTCGTAAAAATTCTTTTCACCAGGCATTGAATAATAATTGTAGAAGAAATTGTTGGTAAATTAGTTTGAAAACAGCAGAATATGTTGAAACTGAATAGAATTGACTGGATTTTTCAAAAGTTAACCCACACTTTTTTAAAAAGTAGGCCTGGATAACGTGGAGAAGTCATATTGAATTTTGAAACCCGACTTCTGTAGCATCCCTGTATTGTGGTGTCAAAATCAACACAAAACAAGCACTTGCTTTTAGTAAAATTGAATGAGAACTTGATTTGAAACTGAAATTCGGTATTTCCGAAATGTTAGACGCCTCCTCGCCAGTAAAGTGCTTAAGGTAATCGAGCTCTAATGAGAAACTCGAAGCAGTCTCTCGTGTGCCCGGAGGACAAGACGCATCCTTCCGTTGGGATTCGGGTTCGGATATTAGGCGATATGCACGGCCGGGCTTATGTGCATACAAGCGATTCTCCCCTTTTCCCACCCCCTACTTACACCTACATACAAGTACAAACCCCGTACGTCTGAGCGTGTTAATTAATCGTCCTTCGACGGAGTTGCGTCTGGAAACTCTGTAACGATCCTCTCGGTACCGACCGATATACCCCAATAGCCCAACTAACCCGCGAGAAGAGAAGAGAAAATAACTTTTTTACGCCCACCATCCAAGGAAAGTGCTACCGCTTTTGCATTATATCCACTCACGACGGACTTTGCGCCACGTTCAAACTTTACGGCCGCGATACGAACAAAACTGGATAAAGTCCGCTTCATAAAAATATCCGCAATCTGGGAAATGGGAGTTAGTGAACCCATGAATGACCCCGCGGAAATGAAGAAGAACAATGTCGAACTTCAAATTTCCGAGTAGATGCGACACTTTTTAAACTGATTAGGTCTGCAGAGATAATCATTTTGAGGAGCTCTTCATGGAAGTTTACAATCAACTTAAATTGATAAAACACAATAATATTGACCGACGGCAGCAGCCGGGTGGTGATTCTCAACATGTCGAGATCTCGAATGT
The DNA here is from genome assembly GCA_032362435.1 of Melikaiella ostensackeni. Taxonomy (NCBI): domain Eukaryota; kingdom Metazoa; phylum Arthropoda; class Insecta; order Hymenoptera; family Cynipidae; genus Melikaiella; species Melikaiella ostensackeni. Next base: position 33,541,219 of record JAUMHM010000005.1, on the reverse strand, counting down.
TAAGTACGGACGGGTGCGGTTAGCGCTCGGATGGGTACCGTTCGGAATTCTTGTTTATAATGAAATTCAACGTTTCTTTGTAGTCATATTTTACTATAGTCCATTGTGAATTTTCAAAGCAGACATTGCTGACTCCACTATATACCTAATGAAATTTTACGTTTAATACTCCATATTTCATAATAAACAGTTTTAATACAATCGATGCGATTCTTGGATTATTTTCGTTCGATAATCAAGAGGTGGGGGCGAAATTAATAGTTATAATCGGTTTACTATAGAAGCTTATTAAACAAATTATAAACAAGATTTTTACATCAATCAATTACGCTTATACGAAGAACATCACAGAACGCAAGGTAGTTCAAACAACGAGCTGACTTGATAACAACTCTTGAAAATGATAATGAAAAATTATCTCACAAGTTGACGAAAATTCGAAAATTTAATTTTTTCAAAAGCTAAAAACAATTATATTTCAATCGCACATTTTCTTGCATTTCCATCGGTATTTGTACAATGCGAATACAATGTTGAAAATGACCATCAAATTAAATACTTCATAATTTATCTTTTGAAATCTAATATTTTCATTTTTGAAACATTTCAGTAAGGTCTTTACATTCATTGACGTAATTACTATTTTGAAGAATTCAAAAATATATTGACTCGATTTCGTACGATTTCGGAAATGATCATGTTTGAGCTACTCATTTTTATAAATATTTATGATTTTCGAATATTTAATTATCAAAAACTTGTTGGAAAATGCTTCTAACCTCAATGCTAAATGACTTCGTGTTTAGAAGTAAATTTGGCGACAAATTCACGCAAGACAAATTGAGGATCCTAAATTTTATATTTTATTTTGAAAAAATCGAAAGTTTAAACTTACCTTTTCATCCAAAAAGTCACTTGAAAATCTCACGTAAAATAGAAAGTCCCACCGCGTGGCCTACTGCTACGTCTCACAATCCAATACAAGTGAAACAAGAGACACGAGATTGGAGATAAATGCATGCAGCGCATCGAGCATGCGCGGTGACGCCGCGCGCATTTCAAATTTTACTGTGGTCGCACGCTAAAATTCAGTTTCGTAAAGAGTATTTTATACATAGCTGAATTATACATTATGTGCAGTGGCATGCTCGGTAGCAAAAATTGCAAATAATAAATAAATAATAATAATAAATAAAAATAACTTTGAATTTTTTAGTTATTAAAAAATACGTATTTCTTAGAAGATACAAGACCGCTAACTGTGATTATTATCAACTATTCCAATTATTCACAAGCGTTTGTAGAAATTCATAACTTTCTACAAAAAACGATTTAAAAATATGAAAACTGAATGTTCATTTTGAAGTGATGTGTCTATTCTTCGCAGGAAATGTTACATATTTTCATAATTGTGTGTACGTAATTTTTAAAATAAAAAAGTATGAAAAACTACAACCAGCTTTTGCAAATCGTAAACTTTTTTTTTTTTTTTTTTTTCGTAGAAAATGGTATTTATTTATAAATGCGTTTACAGAAATGTTTATTTCCTAAAGAAACTATATATGAGAACCTCCATCTAGGTTTTGAAAATAGTAGATTTTAGTCCTTTTTGTAAAAATTTATAATTATAAAAAATAATAACATATTTAAAATTATGAAAATACTAAAAATCTTCATTTTAGAGTCATATATTTTCCTATTTTTATCAGGAAATTGTATTTATTCATAAATGCATGTAGAATCTTGCAATTTTCTAAAAAATATATGAAAAACTCCTGCCAGTTATTGTAAATTGCAAGGATCACAATCCGTCCCCTTTTTACCCAATCTTTTTTTTTACATTTACAAAATCTCCTCAAGCACCTAAAATCGAGAATTTTGACCCAATTTTCCCTTGTTTAAAAAAATTTCTATCCATTTTTCAAGAACCATAAACAGAAATCCAAGATATTAGAAGATAAGACGCTTTGAAAGAGATTCTTTTTTATGATATCAGTTTCAAATATTTCCTAAACGATTTTCAACTAAAAAAAAAAAATAAGTTTACAACCAAAAATGGAATAGTTAAATTTTTAACCAAAAAGATGAATTTTGAACTAAAATGGTGAATCTCCAATCAAAGAAATTAATTTTTAACAAAGTAATTCAACTTTCAACCAGGTATTTGAATCTTAACCCAAAAGAGATTTTAATTTCAAATAAAAAACAGTTGAATTCAACTAATAAAGATGAATTTTAAACAAAATAGTTGCATGTTTCACCAATAAAAATGAACTTTCTAACAAAACAGATGAATTTTCAAACTAAAAAGACGAATTTTCAACGAAAAAGTTGAATTTTAAACCAAAAATAATTTTTCAGCTACGAAAGAAAAGAATTTCCAACCAAATTGTTAATTCCACTAGCCAAAAAGACGAATTTTCTACAAAAGAGATAAGTTTGTAACCAAATAGGCAAATTTTCTTCCAATAATGGATGAACTTTCAACCAGGAAGAATAATTTTCTACCCTAAAAGAAGAATTTTCAACCAAATAGTTGAATCAAATAAACCAAAAAGTTAAAAAAAGTTGAATTGAGAAAAAAAAGATCAATTTTTTTGCCAAACATGAGCACTTCTTAATTCTTTTATTTATATTTTTTTCATTCTTTAATCCATTCGAATTTTTTTCTGCTGTATTTAATAATAAATGAAATCGGGAATGACATCTTTTTTGGTGAAGATTTCTCTTTTTTTTTACCTAAAATTGAACTACGGAAACGCTTTGATCCATGAAATTGTAAATTTTTGTAATTTTTTTGTAGAAATTTCCTTTATTTTGAAGTCAGAGATGTTCCCTTTTTTTCGTAGAAAATTGTAGCTATTCATAGTTATTTGTTTAAATGTACAATTTTTAAGCGACATATAAATGACAAGAAAATTAATAATCTTACAAATGTTTTTAAGGTGCATGTAAATTATAGATAAATTGAGGTTATGACACGCTAGTCAACTTTAGCGCGCTAACATGCTGGACGGTGCATATAAGAACCAACTATGGGGTAAAATTTGCCAAGTGTCCCCGCCTTAAATTTTGTTGCCTCTCATCTTATTCAAACCTAGCCAGGTTGTAGTGCTAGTGGACCTTCCTGAATTCTGTAAAGGGGGCGCACCTTTACTTTAATTAGGCTAGAAAGAAAGCTTAATTTTTTCTCGTGAAAAACATCCCAAAACGAATATGGGATGGAAAGTATTGGTGGAGTTATATGAGGTCGTACGAGCGCGGGTACTTTTCCTATGTGAGACCCCTTGCCTCTCACGTTTTGGAGTGCTTTTTGGTGTAAGTCTCCTTGCCTCTCACGTTTTGAGGAATTTTTTGGTGTTGATCTTTTCGCCTCTAACAATTTGGGGTGCTTTTTGATGTGAGTCTACTTGCCTTTCACTCTTCGGGGTGCTTTTTGTATGTGAGTCCCCTTGCCTCTCACGTTTTGGGGTACTTTTTGGTTTGAGTCCCCTTGCCTCTCACGTTTTGGGGAGTTTTTTTGTGCTAATCTCTTCGCCTCTAACAATTTTGGGTGCTTTTTCTATGTGAGTCCCCTTGCCTCACACGTTTGGGGGTGTTTTTCAATTTACCTTGCCTCTCACGTTCTGGGGAATTTTTTGGTGTTAATCTCTTCGCCTCTAACAATTTGGGGTGTTTTTTGATGTGAGTCTTCTTGCCTTTCACACTTCGGGGTGTTTTTTTTAATGTGAGTCCCCTTGCCTCTCACGTTTTGGGGTGCTTTTTGGTGTGAGACCTTTGCCTCTCACAGTGTTACTTAAAAAAACGATTCTTTATTCAATTCAACGTTCACTTTGCTCTTCTCTTCGCGATCTTTTTGCGATCTTTCTCTTCGGAAAAATGACATACTGTGGACATGATGAATACTTCTTCAAATTCAGAGTCGATTTTGAAGAGGGTACAAAAGAATGATACTTCTGTGTGCCCGGCACAGTTTTTGCATAATCGAAAGGAGACTCACGTCAAAAAGCACTCCAAATTGTTAGAGGCGAAGAGACTAACACCAAAAAAACTCCCCAAAACGTGAGAGGCAAGCGGATTCACACCAAAAAGCACCCCGAAACGTGAGAGGCAAGGGGACTCTTCAAAAACCATCTCGAAATGTAACAGGCGAGAAGAATCGTCCACCAAAATCGTTTCTTATTTTATTATTAACTACCGCTTTCCTACAATGGAACCGTATTGAAAATATAATTTAGAAAATTTCTAAACCGTTTCTCAGCTACATAAAAGTAAGAGTGAAATAAAATATTTATTACACGTAAACAGAAAAATAATTTTTATCAAGTATTAGAACCACTGAGACACTATAGCACGCCTAGTTGTGCTGTGGCTAGTTGGTGTGGGGCACCCACACTCGTACGACTCATATAACTCCACCAATACTTTCCATCCCATATTCGTTTTGGGATGTTTTTCACGAGAAAAATCAAGTTTTTTTTCTAGCCTAATTATAGAAAATCAAAGATGCCGCATTTGGAGAAATACCCAAAAACGCTTTCAAAAATGAAAAATCAAGGTAAAATAATTTGTTTATTCTATAGTGATTATTTTTATTGTAAACCTTGTTAAATGACCTTTCGGTAACCCTGATGAAAAAGTTAGAGTTGGATAACTGTATAAGGAATGATGTACAATTGAAATTCAGCGGTCAAGGTGAATCATCGAAAATTCGGGCCTCCCTATGCATTGCCGTGTGCGTTGAAGGGCGTTTTCTTATGCGTTATGCCTTATGCTTATTTGCTATGCAAAAGTGTGTGCTTCCCGCTTCAGTCGTGTTTTCACTACATTTAACTACTGTCGAGCGAGAGTTTGAAGCCGAGGATAGATGTGGGCACTTGATGCTATCAAACCTCTGCATCCAAACTCATCTGTCAGTAACCAGCTGCGCTCGGAAGTTTTGATTTTCTGCAGTTTTCTACTCCCCTGACCAAATATTGAGACGAATGCGAGCGCTTCTAATAAAATTCCGGATGCAGATGGTAGGGGATTTTAGAGTTTGAAAAAACCGACATGATTGAGTACGTGAAGAATTGCTTGGAGGCTTATTATGAGAGTTGAGGTAATTGGGAAATTTGGGAAGGAATGTGAGTTAAAAGTGTATAATTTCTGACGATCTTACGTAGGAGGGGAGATTTTAGATATGTAAAAACCCGAAAAGGGTATACATGGAGTAAAAATATAATCTAAAAAATCTAATCTGCAATTATATTGAATAAAAGTAAAAATAAGTAAGGTACAGCTGTAATTCGGAACAAGTGGTATACATTTCTCACTGAGTGCTACTTTTTACTGCTCACGTAGGCACTTTAGTTTCAACTAGAAGACCATGCTTCGTGATTTATTTTTGCTTTCACACTTTCGCTCTTTACGTTTTTCCAATTTCCCCTATCAGTGCTGGTGACACTCACGTGAATATCGTCCTCTCTTTTTAATTTTTTAGCTATCCTCTCTGTGCGATACAACCAACGAGAACCTTCTCATGCCTTTATTTACTGATTGGATTCCACTTAAGTATACACTAAATTACGTGCATAAATATATAAAAGTTGAAAAGACACCCCTAGATATAAAAAAAAAACCTTTTTAAGAACAAAAACTGAATTCCAGAGCTTTTTACAGTTTCCAGTGTAGACATTTCATGAATTTCGAGTAGAATAATTAATGAAAATTTTTTTTTGATACAAAACACTTATTCTAACCTACCCGTATGGGTAAAAAACAACTCTTTTTGAAGTCAACGTCTTCATTTACGATTCTTTTAAAATTTGAAAGGTAACGCTACGAATCATTAGATAAGCAATAGAGATATATTCAACAATAAAAATCAATATTTATGTGTTAGAAAACATATATTCAAACTAGAACAATTTCATATGAAGAATAATTTGTGCTTTATGGCTCAGTATTTGTTTTGTATGTAAAATAAATGCAATGATATAAATTAAAACTATTCTTTGAGTTTTTTCTTGTTGGAGAAGATTATTTTTTATTGTGGCTCCTCGTGTTTTAAACTCGATTATGAACATTCCTTGCAGTTCAGATTCGATTTTAATTGAGTGAAATCCGAGGATAAGTCGATAATTAATTTACCTTACCTCACTGCAACACAAAGTCGAAAATTCTTTTTTGCACAAGATTGCTTTTGCCGATAAAGGTGGATTAGAATAACCATTTCGTATCCAAACATGTTTTCAGTAGTTATTCTACTCAGGGTCGGCGGAGTAAAATTTTTCAGTGTATGGAGTTTCTTGTTTGACCGGCGGGGAGGGGAGTAACCATTTTTCGAAGAAAATTAATAATAATCTTCCAATTCATTCATTCACTTTGTTCACATTGAAGCTTCTATATTCATATAAGTAATCGAATTTTTAACCAAATAGTTGAATTTTCAACCAAGAAGATCAATTTTCTAACAAAAGACAAATTTCCAACGAAAAAGTTACATTCTCAATCAAAGAGAAACTTGAGTTTTCAACCAAAAAAGATGAATTCTCAACGAAAAATGTAATAGTTGATATTTCAACTTGGAAATATTTTAATTTTAAAGCAAAAAAAAGTTGTATTTTTCTAAAAAAGACGAATTTTCAACAAAGTAGTTAAATCCTCAACCAAAACAGCTGCATTTTTAACCGAAAAAGATTAAATTCATATCAAAAGAGAGGAATTCCCAAACCCCAAAGACAAATTTTCATCAAAATACATAATTAATTTCTCATCCAAAACGGATTTTTCAGTCAAGAGAGAAAGAAATGTCAACCAAACTCTTGAATTTTCAAGCCAAGAAGACGAGTTTTCAATCCGAAAATATGAAGTTTTAACAAAAAAGTTAATTTTTAACAAAACACTTGAATCCTGAATCAAAACAGAATTATTTTCTACCAAACAGTTGCTTTTTTAATCAAAAAGATGAAATTTTTACCAAAAGAGATGAATTTTCAAACCCAAAAGACGAATTTTCAACTAAAAAATTGTTTTCAGTTATTAAAGAATTTTCAACAAAAAAAAAACAATTTTCAACCAAAAATGGAATGGTTAAATTTTTATTTGGAAAAATTGATTTTCAACCAACAGAAAAACGAATTTGCAACGAAATAGTTAAATTTTTAACAAAAGAGATGAATTTTCAACTAAAATGATGAATCTTCAACACAAAAGAAAATGAATTTTTAACTAAGTAGTTCAACTTCCGACCAAGTAGTTCAATTTTCACCAAAAAAAATTCAATTTCTACCAAACGAGATGAATTTTAAATTTAAAGTTGAAAAATATTGGATTGGAAGATTTCAAGAATGAATAATAATTCAAAGTGAAGTGTTAAAAAGTACACGATTTGAAATGAAAAAGTTGAAAATTGTGTTGTTCAGAATTAAAATAGGTAAAAATTCAACTATCTGAAATTGATACCTCAGTAATTGAATAATTTCATTAAATTTGAATAGTTATAATTTTAGAGTTCTGAATTTACATGTCGAACGCTTAAGTTTCAATTTTTCCCTTTCATAAGTTCTAATTTTGCAATTAAAATTGAAATGGTTGAATTTTAAAAAGTATAATTACCAATTTGAAAATTGTTAATTTTTAAACGATTTAGATTCACTTAAAATAATTAAAATTTCAACGGGTGTGAGTATGAAGAAGTTTTAATATCACAATTATTGGTAATTAACCATTTTTTCAGTTTATAAATGAAGTTCGGATTCGTTCAATTGTTAACGTTCCGTATAAGAGATTTTTTCATTTTTAATGTTTCCCGTTTAAAATTGCTCCATTTTGAAGGTTTCTTAGAATAATTCAATTTTAAAGGTTTATAATTGAAAATTTTTCTATTTTTAACGGTAAATTTGACGCTGACTTTATTTTTTGATCTTACAAAAATTTGTCAAATCAATTTTATTATTTTATAATAGCAATCAATAATTCTAGAACTTTGTGAGCTTTGAATTTGAAACGTTAAATTTCGTTCTAAATTTCCAATTGTCAAATTTTCAAATTTTAATTGCTCCGAATAGAAAATTATTTAAATTCAAGGGTTTTCAATTTTTAAGTTTTCAATGGCGAATGTTTTTGATTAGGAATGACACAATTGTAATTCCTTTGAATTTTAAATGATCCAATTCTGAAAATTCTAATCTGAAACTATTCGATTTTGAACGCTTTGAATTTAAAATGGTATAATTTTAACTTCTTTTCATTCCATTCGAAATATTGTCCTTTTATCTAAACTTTACCTAATCTGAAATTGTTTGATTCTTATCGTTTTCAATTCAAAATCGTTCAATATATATGTTTTTAAAATTTCAAACGCTTTCAATTCGAGATTATTAATTATTATTAACTATTGTTCAAAAAATTTGTAAAACTCTTAATATTTAAAAATTTGTTTAATAAAAGATTTTCAAACTGTTTATATTCTTAATATTTAGAAATAAAAAATCTAGGAAAGTGCAGTAATATAGTTAATACTAGTATATACATATTTAAAGGAAAAATTCTTCCTGATTTCAGTGTATGGAATTCCATACACTTCAGTGTATGGAATTCCATACACTCTGTACATACTTCGCCGCCTCTGATTCTACTTAAAACTCATGAAATTTTTGTATTCAAAACTGTAGAAATCGAATTTTTTTTTCTTAAAAAGGGTTGTTTTTTATTTTTGAGGCAGGGTTATAACCTTTTGTACACTTTTCAATTACAAGATTTTTTTTACGTTTTGGGGTAGGTAGGATGGTTTGACCACATGTATAATTAATAAAACTTGTTAGGTTTATTAGATAAAAAAAATCAATAATTAAAACTGCAAAGGGCTTTTTATATGTGCAAAATACATTCTACTATAAAGTGAAACAAAAACATATTGTTATTTCATTATATATTAAAAATAATAGTCAAATAAAGTGAGACTAACGCTTAATACCGCAGTAATTGGGACATTTACCCTAATTACACTTTTATATGAAATTTTACGAAAATATACGTTTGGAAAAACTCAATGCAGTTTTTCTTATTTTGTTTTTAGAAAATTAGAAATTTCTACACACAATTATAATCAGCTACAATTTTCTATGAAAAAATAGGAAAATCTACAACCCCATTGTAAAGGTTTAGTTTTTCATATGGCTGTGTCTAGGTTCACCAAAATTAAAAAATGATGTGTGTGTGTATAGGAATTAAGGACACCTTAATTAGGCCTGATAACATTTTTCATTAATAATTTTAAACATTTAAAATAATCGTTAGTGCTTCCTGCATAAGTAAGAGAATATATTTTCTAATTAATTGTAATGAGAAAGCAAAGTGCTCATCAAGCGAGCATCATATTCACCTATAAATAAATGAAAAGTGGAAAAAAAATGAAAAATTACGAAAATGTAGAACCCAAAATCAATAATTTTCTACAGATTTATATGAAAACGTTTTCCTCATAGAACTCTTTAGTTTTTCATGAAAAATTTGTGCAGCGTATTCAAATTTTCTAAATTTTGAAATTTTTCAAAAACAGTGAGAGATACGTGAAAACAAAATTTTAAGGGATTGATAAAGGGGGATGATCCTCGTCAACACCGAACTAACACAGTATCAATATTTGTAACATTTTAGACGATGCAGATAAAAAAACGGATCATTTCGAAGTTTGAGAAACTTTCGATGTATTTTTTTAATTAAATAGAAATAACACATACTACAAAAAATTACACCAAAGTTCCTACGAAAAATTATTCCCCTTAAAGTGTACACGAGATTCTACGGCAAGTGGGGCAAGTGGGGCAAGTGGGGTTTAGCCGATGTGTTTAATTTCATATTTTACAGATTCGTTCACTCTTTTATTCGAGCTTTTTTTACCTGTATAAAACAAGCATGTAATTTGTATTATTCTGTACATTGGCAGTAGAGCTTTACCAATAACACGAATGCCCTTCACACGATGCGATACGCCCTAAAAATAAATTGAGAAAAAGGGAAAAGGGGTGCGGTACATTGCACAAATAGCATTGATATTGTTGAACCCAACCAATCGCGATTCTTTCACATTTAAATCGACAAGATGTCGTTTTGGACCAAGATTGGTAAATTTCAACGAGATTTTCGGGAGAATCGTGCCAGGAACATGAAAGCCGTCGACACCCAACAACGATGACCATAACTTTGAACTTCGATGGGTTGTACTGCTCGGTTCTGGGTGGTACGTACCTATACAGTCTCGAATACTAACCAGGCGGGCAGGAGAAAATGGTTTGTTCTAAGAAATGGTACAACATAGAATTGCCTCGATCGTTCGTTTCGCAATGTACGAACGAACCCTTTGGTGAGAAATGTCTTCCGTTGACCCCATTTCGTCGCAAGTGGACACTGAAATAATTCTTAATATTCTCAAAATAGTTTGGAGGCGTTTTTGAAAATTGTCTCATTATTTTTTGAAGGCTTATTTTACGTCACATCTACAACTAGGTGATTAGCGACGGCAATAGTTAAGAGAAAAGTATCTTAGTATAACAGGGAGAGTGTTTAGGACAATTGGTTATATATAGAATACTATATAGTACAAATTTGAGAAAATAAATTGATTTCTGTTAAGTATTTGATTGTTTTTTCAACTTGCGTAGGTTGTCCTAATGCTTCTTGAAGTGAGTATGGTATTTTTAATTTTTCCCGCGTGTCACTGTATTTCCTGCACCCGATGATGAGATGTTTCACGTTGATCGTGACCATTGATCACATTGGGGAGGATTGGACTTTTCAAAGATGTATTTATCGGTGAATTTTGTGTGGCCAATTCGCAGTCGAGTGAGAAATACGTGATCTTTTCTGCTAATGGTTTTCCATTTTGGATGGTTAGGTTTGATTTTGGTAACAGGGAAGTTTTCGTTTCTGTTACTTTCGAAAGGGTTTTTCCAATGGTTGACTAGTTTTGGTGTAATTATTAAACTAAACATTACTTTATCCTAAAAATATGTTCTGATAGTATAGCCAGTGGAATGGAATGTATAAATTGCAGGAATTTTTGGCTCATGCAAATAAAATTCTCTTTCAAACACCTACTTGCTCAAAACTGCTTGCTAAAATAACATTGAAAAAAGGAAAGGAAGAAGTCAATTTTGCCGCATGGTGGCCAATTTCCAGCCGAAATTCCTGTCGTTCACATACCTCGTCAAAATTGATATTCAAACGCGTAGTTGACATCTAATAACACAAGTGAGCAAGCGAATGTGTAAATTCCGATACGTGGGAGGAGCACAGGATGACCATGTAAATCTGTTCTGAACGGTTCGTCGGGGTGTTTATAACCTGTGATTTGGTCGTGAATGTGAAAGCATCGAAAAGTGCAAACGTGTATATGTGTAATCAACGCGCGTTCCTGCACGTATAGTTGCAAATCCATCGGACATCATTCACGTGAGAATAGTGGGTGATCCCTGGCGATAAGGATGTATGTGAAACCCCCGCGTGCTGTGCCAGATAACGGTCATTACAGCCATGTTCATGTTGCTTCTAGTGTGGGAAACGATTGCTCCGTATCGGTAATTTAACCATGTGTAACAGTTAGTGTTAACCGTTCTTGATCGTCACATTCATCGAGGTTTGCTTCCGTTGTTCATTCCCTTGGATGTAATACGAACGAAAGACATCGGTATTTTGTGGATTTATACATGAAAAACAATATTGTCTCATCGTGCAGAAAGCGCTACAGTTTCAAGATGAACTGTGATAGTGTTGATGAAAAGTGTGTGCTGAATTATGTGCGGTGTCACATGTTATTATTATGAAATGATCCATCCATCATAAAAAATAAACAGCAACTGGTGAAGTTGAATGTTTGAATCACACAAATTGTCGGGCAATAATAATAGTCATATTTTGTACAAATTGCTCTCAATTTTGAATGTCGAGGCATATGTTTCTCCTACTATATATTCACATTGTCAAGTTTCGATTGGTGTGAAATTATCGCGAGTAATTCGCCATGAAAAATTATACATCCCAAATGCCCAAAACAGTGTAACAGCTTATCGTTCATTCGAAAAATAATATCAAATTAAACTCGCAGCTGTGCAATAAAAGTCATAAAATATATCGTATAACATCCACTTTACCTTATGGGTACAAATGATTAATTAATTATTCATGCATCCTTTTTCCTTATCCTCGAAGTTTTTGGAAAATTTATTTGAAAATATTAATATCATGCATTATTGGTGTTTGCTGCGCAGAGGCAGAGATTTTTATTTCAATAACAGAATAGTGCATTCAGCGTAGGAAGAGAGTGCTGCTTGCATGTGGAGAGTACTTTGAACCATGTATTATTCGTAATGTAATAATGCACGCATGTTCTCATGTGCGTTATATTACGTTCAATGAGTTATACAATGGTGCATGAGGACGAGATGAGTGGTCGATGCAGAGTTTAGTCAGACGGCAGTAGACGTATTCCGGTTGTCGCCAGCCGTTCTAAATAATTTGTGTTGGATTAAATCTACACTATTCCGGGTGTAGATTTTAGAGACAACGATGGTTTTATTTATAAATTATACGTGTAAATTAAACTTTTTCCGCCAAATCGGTGAATTAATTTAATCTTTCCTAGAATTCAATTAACTTTTTTGTTTAGACAAAATGTTATCTACTGTAAGACATATGTACTTCAGATGTTGTTCGACTTGTCGAAGCTGTCTCTACTGTTATTTTAGTAAATAATAAGTATCGTTAGTCTCAATTCTAAGTTGTGGCGAATCAGCTCCTTTGTTTGACAAGCGAACATGACTCTAATGCATTATGTACCGAACGTTATGAAAATATTTGTGAAGCATACCAGGCATATCTTACGCGTCGATGAAAATTTCGGTGGACAATAAAAATTCATTTTGAAATATCGATCTGTTTTTTATAAATATGTAGATTTTATTTATTACCCCGATTTCAAAAGTGAATGGAAAAGAGAGTAGATCTGTGAGTTGACACAATAAAAATCGTTTGTAATTACATGTTAGTATACAGCACTAATTGCAATTTGTATTGTATATAATATGTATGAGCTTCTAATAAACTTGCATTATTTTAAAACTAGATTTTATTTCAGTTTCTATGTGGGTGGGTATGTTAGGGTCAAATCTCATATTCCAATTTTGACACACTTCCATATGTCCAATCGTCTTAAAACTTTGCATACATATGTACTTGTTTCCGGTGACAATACAATATTCTATCACATTTGGAGTTAACAA
>JAUMHM010000005.1:33512555-33527947 GCA_032362435.1 Melikaiella ostensackeni | reverse complement strand
AACTCCCCCCCCCCCTCCTCCTTCGTACTCTCAGCCGCTGCGCAAGGACAATAACGGTAAACGACGAACTCCAAACTACACCATACACCTAATTTTGTGCCTACTAGAACATCGTCGCAAGAAATTTCAAACATCTTATTGAATTCATAACATCTTTAACTCATCAGGCACTTGACTTAGTCCGTGGCTGATCATGAAACACCGGGTTCATCTGAGAAAAAAGTTCAAAAATGCAAAAAACATTAATAATAATAATATAATAATATGAATAATATATATTTAGTGCCTCGGTGGCTCAGGCGGTGAAGCGCCCGGACTTCTTACTAGGGGTCTGGAGTTCGATCCCTGAGCCGGTACCTCTGAAAATTTTTCCATGTACTTTCACCGAGGTTCTGGTGGTTCGGATTTCACTTTAGGCTGTAGGTCCGCCCATCATGCACTTGGCTGCAGCCTAGCCCGTTGATAGTGGGGTAAACATTATACCAGATTGCCCAATATGTCAAATTATGCTTATCACTCTCATCAGATCACTTGATTGCATTACAAAAATGCGTCCGTGATTGATGATATGAACCGGGATAGCCCCGTGCGGAATATTCAATTTGGTAAAAAAATTAAACTCAAAAGAAATGCTTTCGATTAATGGGGCTGTAATAATCTTAAGTGTCAGATATATGTATATTTTTTTGAAGCGTGGAGCATAAATATTGAAATGTCTTTCTCATATAAATATAATGTTCAATATTTATGCCCCACGCTTTTATTTTTAGTCACACTATTATTAATATTGCAAGCCCCCTCTTCAGAGGTAATTATTTTGTTTCTTTTTATTATATTTTAATTGAAGTTTGTTCAAAAAAAAAGTTTTATTATATGTATTTTTTCGAACTGTTGAACCTTGTTATTTCCTTAGTGATAGGAAAAGGGGTAGGGATGAGGAAGATTGCGCATCACCTGGGTAGTGGATTTTCTCGTCCGACCCCTTCTCATGTTCCGCAGCCTTCTGACGTCATGATGTACTTGTGACGTTACGCTGCAACGTCACTGCATCGTGGGTGCGGCAGGTCAAAGGTCATCCTGGCGGACTTTTCAGGTGCTGCCTTTTTTTATTTCGTTTCTCCTTTTCCGTTTTCCTGCTCCCATTTTCTATTTTAATCTTTTCTTTTTCTCTTTAACGGCTACAGTCGAGTCCTTAATCGAAGGAGCGCTGACCACTTAATGCGATATGAGGAGTCGGACCTTATCGAAAAGCGATAATTCCAAGGATCAAAGGAGGAAATAACTTCTCGTTTGCTTTACTTCCAATTTCCCACAATTTTCATATTTCCTGTCGTTGACATTTGTTGACATATATACGATCTAAGTTTACTTCAACAAACCGCCTGCTTCCGAAAGCAATTTCGCGTAATAAAGATAACGATATGGAATAGTACTTGGTGATATTTATACTACAGGGCGACTAATATAAATTAATATGCATTTTTGTTTATCGCTAAAAGGGGATTATTCCCAGTAAAATGTTGCGTAATGTATCAATATTTATCTTCTTGTTTTCCAATTTGACGAGACTTTGACAATTTAATCATAGGATTCAATATTTTAGTGGAATGTTTCTCTTCTGAAATTTAAATTTAACAAGCGGGAAAGTGTATCGCGCAGGATCAACTCTAATTAAAACACTCGCGGCCCATAATCGATAAAGATGAGTTTGGAAATTTAATTGAAAGGTGGCAGATTAGCGAAGGGTTATCGATATACGATAATTTTGTTAACAAGCCGTTCACTTGTACGCACTCAGATTTCGGTGTCTCCTCTTTTTGCTTGCATTTTCGAGCGAATGACAGGGTACTGACATTTTAGTACTGTTACGATGTAAATGAATGCCTGGTGTCAATACTGGAGTCCCGCGACCGCGGCTGGTTAATTATTTTTCACAGATTGTCACGTGTTATCTCGATTGGTTATTGTCCTTCGAGCTGGAGAGATTCCATTCAGCATTATTAGTTTATTTTCTCTCTCTAACAAATTTCTCACCGATTTCGATTATCCTGGCAATCGAATTTTATCAGCAGACATGATTGACCTATTTGTAAATAATTGATTAAAATTGTATTTCACTATAAATTGAAATTAGGAACGCCTTAAAAATATTCTTGAACTGCAGGATATAATAGCAAACATGGATTCGACCTAGAATGTAAATGTCTTTTCCAATCTAATTCTTTTTTCGAATTGTCTTCCTGCATTCTGTCCCACGAGAGAAACTGACGGAAACGAAATAGTTGGATGCTTTCAATGGGAGAGGCTTTATTTTTTACGACGTTTTCTGCCGTATGGACAATTTCGTTCATGATTCTCTTTGTTATCGAAGTCTCGACATTAGTTCAAAGCCTTTCTTATATTTCGCTTGGCCAGTGTTAGTTTTTTCCCTCGCTTTCAATTCTTCTCACCTCTTTTGAAACTCAACTCTTGATGCTGGATGATAAGCTTCTAATACTGCATTTATTATCAGTTATCGTGCTCATCCTACAGTAGCTTTCTTTTATTATAACAAATTATTCAATTCGATACAAAATTCCTTTCTAATACTTGGCAGAGCCTTACTGTTTTAGATAAATGAAATTCCCATCTTCTTTCTGTCCTCGCTTTTTTTGTGTTACATAGTTAGCCAGGACTAGGTCAAGTGCCCTCCTTGTAAAAATTAAAAGCCTACAGAGAAGGGCAATATTACCATCCAGTTTTGGCGAGTCGAGCAGGGAATTTCCAAGTCATTTCATCGAGATTGAGCTTTGTTCCACATCACTACATAGCTTCTTCAGTATTTCACCTTAATTATACCTGAAAAAACATCCACCAAAGCTTAGTTTGCATATAACAGTAGTTTAATTTTTCGTATGAATTTCTTTTTGATTTAAAACTTATAAGTTAGGAAATTTGGACTATTTCATTGAAGGCTTATGGAACGAGAATATAAAACTTGAATAGTAATTTCTCCACCTCTGAAATTCAAATGCACCTCTTACGTCACCTTCACGTACGAATACGAATTTCTACTTCTCCACAACATGTCGTTATGTGGTGATTATTGTAACAATCATAGCCAACAATTCTATAGGAGCGTTCAATGCTCGGATTGAAATAACCGTTAATACGCCTTCGGTAATCTGCAGAAATTTGCGTAACACGCGCACGCATCTGACACAAAGAGCTCTCAATCGGAATTCAATGACGTAGTGCAATAAATGCATATGTTCATCGCATTCCAAATTAATATATGTAAATTTTCAATTCTCTCAAATGATGAATTGTTTTTTACGGTGTAGGCTTCTATGATATAAAGTATTTTTTTTATAAAAATAGGGAAGGGGCTCTTATTGACCGTTATATTGCATGTATAGTATGACTCTATTTTTCAGCCTAATGTCCTAAAAAAATTCGTCTATAAACATATACAAAATATGCAAAGCTTTTAACTGCAGACCTAATCATACTGACCTCACACAAATCTTTCAATACCCTCTAGTTCTCTTTTTGTTGTCAACCCACAACCTTCTTCGCATAATTTACCCTGCACTTCCTCCCACATTTTTACTACCCGCTTCTCTTTCATTCATAATTTTTACCCAAATTCCGTTTCAGTCCTACTCTCAATTCTCGTATCTCCTGCTGAAAATCAATTATCTTATCCTCAGAAAATTTACCTCAAAAGAATTTTTCTCAAGAAGTCTTCTCTCCGCTGATGTAACATACTGCAGACCTCTGCCATCATTTCACTCTTTAACTTTTCTTGCAGGTGCGTGCCGCCTACTTGGACCCATTTTTCATTTACTTTTCGTAAAGAGCGGCATATTACCAATCTCAATAAACGAGTATTACTGACACGAACGACCTTTTTCGGTAGAGAAAGACACCTGAAGGAAAAAAAACAAGTTTTTTTCGAATTGTAATTGTTTCACAGTTGAATACAGTTAACGACAGCTTGCTCGTCTTGCTGAGACTTGAAAAGATGGGCGAAACGTGTTACATATGCGGCAAGAAGGATGGGGTTTTAGAGTCATCGCATCCAGGAAACTGTGGATTTATTTCTTCAGGGATTCCCGTGGATCGTGTAGCGTAACCTGGTACACCAGTAACTTGATTTCTTGTGGTGCCGAGTAGACTGAAAGGGTGGACGTGGGTGGATGTTGCTTCGTGAAAACTGAACGTGTGAAATAGAATCAAAAGTCTTGCGCTAGAAGAAAGTTTTACCGCCAAGGGAAATGAGGGCAAGATATATATGAACTAGAAAAATCAAGGAGCAATAATTATACTAATTGGCCTCATAATAATGCGTGAGCTTTTGATATCGTATCGATCTATGAGAAGTTTCAATTATATTTCAAGATCGCGAGGACTGAAGGTGTTAAGCATCATGAGGTGTTTTTTTGCTACTCTTTCCGATGCTATCGATTGCTTTTTCCAGGAGGAGCATCTGGCACAAGATATTATTTATTGCACCCTTGAAATCAATAGACTGGCTCTTCTATCTACCTTTCCAGGCCACTGCAAGATGCATTATTATTATTTCACCATTTTGCTGACCCTTGGCTTACGTTTTTCGTTTCTCTTGCCAGAGGCAACGTGACTGGCTTTCGACATGAGTTCTATTTCAACTAACGTTTCGCAGCACGTGTTATCCGCCTTGCTTCACCCTAAAGGCTTTAATCGCCGAAAATTACCCCGGATCTCTGTCCATGTGTACGTAAATCGATCACAGAAAAAGATATAATCAAAGTCACAGTGTTATTTGAATTTTATTCTTAACTATGCAAAACGATATGCATAAATAATGTTCATGTTTTCTGACATCTAGAACAAAAAAAACAGGGGTGCATTTTATGAGCAAAGCATCTCGTATCCACGGCTTTTATGAATAACATAGAAACTTTTTGCTCCTCACTAAAAGCTTCTATCCCTGAGCTTATAAGCAGAAAATAAAGTCTTTCTGCACGAGAAGGATCGTGAAACATTTTTCATACAAACGATCGGTGTATGCTTAAGATTTTGTCTGTATAATTACAAAATTTAATTTCTAAGTTTTTGCAACAGTATGTTAAGGTATTATCAGCAGAAATTGATACCAGGAGCTATCTATACGAAGAACACACACACACGGTGCTCCTCAAGCATCGAAAGGTACAATTAAAATGGATCCAAAAACTGTTTGGATAGCTTTTTAGATGACTGTTCATAGTTTTTAAAACTACTTACCATGAAATCGTAGCTGTATTTTTTCTCGATATATCTCAAAATTACGAGGTATCTCGAGAAAAAAAAACAATTTTCTTTTCTTTATTTAGATGGAGCCACAAACTGTTGGGATAGGTTTTTAGATGACTGTTCATGGTTTCCAAAACTACTTATCCTAAAATCGTCGCTGATATTATTCTCGAGATATCTCAAAATTACAAGATATTTCGAGAATGAAATCAGCTACGATTTCACGGTAAGTACTTTTGGAAATCATGAACAGTAGGGTGGTCTATATTTTACTTTTTTTTTAGAAATCGTTTGCTCCTAGTCGCAATTATGGTGCGAATGCCCAAAAATATAATGTCCTTCAAATTTCATCGAAATTGGTTAATATTTATTCATCGCTCCGGGCACTTGAAATTTTTCATTAGATTAACATAAAGAAAATTGTGCAAAAAACGTTCAAGTTACGTATCTTGGTTCAGTTTTGATTCATATCAATCGTCTGCATAGGACGATAGTCTCTATGTAATACCTTGAATATTATAAGTTGAAAAAATTTGAAAATTTCCAAAATGATGGACAAAATTGCATTTTTTATAGTTTTTAACTAACAATTACTTACATTTTTAATAAATCTCATATTATTTTAAATTGAATGGTGGATAAGAAAATCGAAAATTTTGAAAAAATCCAAGATAGAGCACAATTAGATATTCCAAAATGGCTCGTTTTTGCATTTTTTAATGAAATATTTTTAACCTTTGCTAGGAAAAGAAGTTTGACTTTAAAAATTACTCGATGATCCCAAAAGTTCAAAATTTTGAAAAAATTTAAGATGGCGGCCAGTCGAATTTTCAAAACTGTTTTACTATTATACTTTTCAACATAATTGTCCTAAACATTGCTAGAAAATCAATTTTATCTCAAAGAATTTCGTGTTGATACTAAACTTTTGAAATTTTTGAAAAATTCCAAGATGGCGGTCAGAAAACTTTGAAAAAATTTATCAATTTCGAAATTTCTTAACGTTTTTTTTTTAATTTCGCAAGAAATTTAAGTTTCTTAGTTCTCTTGTGAGCTTGTATTACTTTAAACGGATTTTCGAAAGCGCAAAAAAATTGCAAAATTTTAAAATTTTTGTTTAAAAATATTTCGTTGAGAACTGCAGAAATGAGCTGTGTTTGGAATTTTTAATTTGCAATTTTGACTGGGGATTATCGAGTGCTTTGTAAAGCCAGAATTCTTTTTATAGCAAGGTTTGAAAATATTTATTTTAAAACCGCAAAAACGAGCCTTTTTTGGATATCTAATTTGCCGCCATCTTGGATTTTATCAAAATTTGTCATTTTACTGTCCATCATTTAATTTACAATAATTTATTAGATTTTTTGCCATGTTTAAACATCCTAAGTTAATAACTTTAGAAAATACAATTTTCGACCCTCATTGTTGGGTTCGCCATTTTGGAAATTTTGAAAATTTCAGGTTTTTAAAATGAGGATATTTTAAGCATAACATAGAGATTATTGTCCTGTGTGGACGATTGATTTGAATAAAAACTGAAAAAGCTACGCATATCAAACTTTTTTGCACAATTTCCTCCATGTTCATCCTATGCTTGATCCTATGGGAAACATCAAGTACCTGGGGCGATGGGTGAATATTAACCGATTTGGATAAAATTTGGAGGGCATTCTATTTTTGAGCATTTGCAACAGAATCGCGACTAGGAACAAAAGAATTCCAGAAAATTTTAAATAAGGATCACCTTAATGAATAGTCAGCTAAAAACCTTTCCAAATAGTTTTTTGATCCATTTAAAAAAAAACAAAACTTTTTTCTGAGATATCTCGTGATTTTGAGATATCTCGACAAGAAAAAAGAACTACGATTTCACGGTTAGTAGTTTTGGAAACTATGAATAGTCATATCAAAACCTATCCTAACAGTTTTTGCATCCATTTAAACAGAAACAAAAATTTTCCTCGAATTATCTTGTAAGTTTGAGATATATTAAGAGAAAATCAACTACGATTTCACGGTAAGTAGCTTTGGAAACTATGAATAGGCACCTAAAAACCTATCCAAACAATTTTTGGATCAATTTTAATCGAACCTATCGATGCTTGACGAGCACTGTGCATAAGTCCATTGAAGACACTCCAACTTCACGTGGATCAACTGAAAGCGTTGGAAAATGTCAACCTATCGGACCTCTCTGTCCTTACATACTTTCAAGGCTCTCCTTCATAAACGAAATGGCAAAAAATTCTCAAATTTTTACAAAACCTCTATATTGTGTCCTATGTTTTCTCAGTTTAAAAAAAATCGTCAGAAAAGTTTAGCCGCATAGGTAAACTGAGCGGAATTTTCGAAACCCTGGAATACGGCTTAGGTGCATAAGGTACTAATTTCAGTTATTCCAACTTTGGAACATCCAGATTATTTCTAATTGCACAGACCAATACCTTAATTATATCAAAACCTTTTCTAGCTTCTTCATGTACGATGTCTTCTGTTTTAGTCTCAAATAAATTTGAAATAGGTTTTCCTATTAAAAGGACCATCGTATCTTTATAAATGATTAAATTGTCTGCATGTTCTAGTCAAGAAGCAAATATATCCTTATATAAATTCTTTTTTGAAACGTGAATGATATAAGATAATAGGAATTTAAAATATAGTGTTTTCTAATCCAATGAGTGAGTTTTTACATAAGGGTGGGTTACGACTTACAACAATCTCGATGTACTGGGGTGAATTCTTTTATCTATGATATTACTGCCGTTCGTATAACGACTCTTAAGAACGAAGCCAGTGACGTTGTACTCGTACTTGTGCCTCAGAAGTGGTTCGATCCAACGTTCTCACGTACGGGGTAAGATGGTGAGTGGAAAACGATTTTCTTCGTTACGCGCAAGTAACTCTGTGGCAGAATACGAGTTCTCTTCTATCGCAAAGCTCTCAAGCTCGCAACTTTATTACCGAAGAAGAATAAAGCTGTAGCGGATCGCTTCTAGTTTTATGGAGGCTGTTTAAAGGTACACTTGAAACTCTTCACCTCGCTCAATTGCAAGTGGCCTGCAATTTTCTTCATCTATCTATTGCGACAGTCTGTAGAGTGTAGAGAAACCAGTAATTTTCTCCTAATGAATTTTTCTCATCAATTGATACGATAAAACTCCGTAATACAGTGAGATTAAATGTTTTTGAGTTATTAAATGTCAATCGATTAGGAAAGAACTTCTTGGCATAATTAATATCTCTTTTTGGCGCGTGTTAAGACTGCTCTTTTTCATTAAAGCAAACAATTCTTACGAATTTAGGAGTGCTAAAATGGGGTGGACGTCCGAGGGCGTGGCAATTTCGGGTAAAACAGATTGCTGCATCTTGGACGTACTAACTTTTCGGTACGACCTTCCTTTGCCCGTTTTATCACTCTCGACTGATTCGCCAAGTGCAGCTCCTCTGAGCAGGACAGGACCGCCTTCGCAATTATAAAAGAGTTTCTAATAAATAAAGAATGCCGCTTCTTTTCATCAACTCTACTTAACTTCACCGGTGTAATAGCCTCAACGAGAAAAATAATCTAAGCTTTGAGATTGAAGAAAGATTTAAGAGCTATCCTTAATATAAATCTATATTCTGAGGAAAAACTTTTTTCACGCAAGAAATGTATAAAAACCTGACGATCGATTATCGTTATTCCAAAGGTTCGCAGTCTAAAGATAAAACTTGATTACTCATTTTCTTTTTACGATGTTCAAGAAAAATTCTTTGAAAATCACGGTAGCATGTCGTGGAGGAACAGGGGTAAAAATAGAAGCACGGTATTTTATCGATCCGACAGACACCTTTCTCTCATGATAGTGACTTTTCCTGTCTTAACATCTACTCTTCCCCCAGTTACCTACCCGTCTGTTATCTTGTGGCTTGTGTTTACATAAAAAACATAAAATGCAATTCTTCCAATGGGACTTGACATTGATATCAAGGATAGGTTTTTAACTTGAGCAGCGACGACAAGAATAAATGCTACTCGATAGTTCAATTAATTTGCTGCACGCTGTCTTTATTATTCCAAAATTCCATTACCAAAAACTTTTGGAATGTTTCTCTTCCTTCTAGGATTGAACAAATCTTATCGAAAGTTGTAAAACAGTACCTTTTTGCTGGTGGACAAAAAATAAAACATCGAAATTGTTAATTTCGAAGCTTCGGAATTGCTTTTCGGTAGGAGTTTAGAAATCGAACGAAATTTCTGGTTTTGTGGAATCCCGAGAATCCTTTTCCAGTCTCGACTTAAGCGTAATTCGATCAGCGATCACTAGTTGCCGAATAAACTCGTACACCGATACGTTATTCTGCAACTTTGGCGAATTCAGTGCTCTCACTAATGTTCAGTTGTGCTTTACGAGTTCAGCTCAATTATGCTAATTAAGATTAGGCAGAAAAAAAGCATTCCATTTATTCGGTTAACGAAAGATGCAAGCAAAAATTGAAAAAGAAATGGGCATGTAGTAATTTCCTATGGGATAGACGAGCCAACTGTGTCAGAACCAGCGAGATACGATTTGCATTTCAATAAGTTCATGCCGCGCTCTGTTTTCTAGAATCGGATGATGAGAGCGGGAAGGTTCAAGTTGCTTTCTACTTCGACCCTTTCCGATCCTTACTTTCTTACTCCATAACCTGATAACAAAATTAAAAGTCCTTCAAAACATTGTTTTTTAATTTAACAAAATTTATCTTTTTCTAAGAAAAGTATGAATAGATTCATTCCTTGAAGTAGACCAGTAGGCTAGTAAAGTTTCTCATGTTTCATATCCTTATATAAATTCTTTTTTGAAACGTGAATGATATAAGATAATAGGAATTTAAAATATAGTGTTTTCTAATCCAATGAGTGAGTTTTTACATAAGGGTGGGTTACGACTTACAACAATCTCGATGTACTGGGGTAAATTCTTTTATCTATGAGTGAGTTAAGAAGGCAGTAAATATTTGCAACTTTCGAACAATAAATCTTCCAATACTCCCTTTCCCTTCCTAAATTTCTCTATTATCTCTGGCCATTTCTGGTCGTTTTCATTCTCTTCAAAGTCACTCAAACGCAGGACTTGAATGCATATACTTACTCTGGTTGGGACAAGCAAAGCCAGGTAAATAACATTACATGGATGTGTGGTACCGACTTGCTTGTAGACCAAATTGGATCTTACCGATTTTCCATTCGAAGAGAGTCGGTGCTCTGTGTTCTGGTACAACCGGATGAGTTCACTTTACCTAGGGTTTTCTTACTTCCTCTTGTTCATCCTATCGTAACTAATCGAACGCTGAGAGTCCTGAATGTATACCGCAGGGAATGTCACTTGATAAGGGATCAGGTCAAGATGCAATAGTTTCTCAAGCATGAGGATGTTTCCACAGTCTCTAGCTTGAGGTTTCCAATACGAGAGGTAATGGAAAACCAAACAGGGTCTTTTCGAAATCTAGGTAATAGATATTGGCGATAACAACATTTTAACTGCATGAAAAGGTATTGAGTACAGAATTGATTTCTATTGCAAAGGAAAGCGTATTTCTGAGTAAGCAATGCAGTTGAAAGCAAATTGTACGAGAGATAGGAATATCATCTGTAACGAAGAAAATCCGATTCTTTTTCGCTCTGCTACTTCGTTGACGTTCGAACACTAGGTAGGTGCTTGGTACGACCCACACGGGGAAAACATCGATTTGCTGGAGTGCAATTTGATGCATACATATACCTACATATATATGTATACAAGCCTAACCATGGGCTGACGCCACTATTGGTATGAACGGGAATTGGCTAGAGGATGGATTCATCTAAAATTAGAGTGTTCGTAGCTTCCGCCGTTGACCATTTACACGTTCGATGCCTCGTGTTAATAATAAAATATATATATATACATACACCGACCTAATATTAGAGACCGCTCGATGTCACCGTGTACTGATCGGTGGAAGAGCCCCTGACCACGGCTATCGACCATAGGAGAATTCTAATTTTATACCGTCCATCGCTAAAGTCGATACGTGTCAGTAGACTGGTCGTGAGGTTTTCCGGATCTTAAGAACAAGACAATGAATTTTCGTGAGATGCTTATGATATTCACTTTAGAAAGTGTTAAGTTTATCAGAGTGGCCACTGGACCGGGAATTGGGACTTCTTATCTGAATAAGTGCCAATGTGTGCGAACTTTGTGCGCCTTTGCAGTGCGATCGTATTAGGCAGGGAAATCTGTTGGTTTATTGGTGTTTCTGTCGGCTATCGTAGTGCCGCGTATTGTATTGAGGTAGTTTACAGAAGATTATAAAGCGACCCCTACTCCGTTCTTCTCTAACCATCCACTCACGGAAGTAAGCGGTAGTAAGCTAGCGAATGAGTTCATGCTATAGGTCACGCTGCGCTGATCGTGTCCCCTTTCTCTTAGACCACGCGCGAGGTCTTATTAGCCCTCGGGGGCGTTTTCTAACGAGCGACCGATTAGATTCGAATCTGCAGTTTTGGTGATTTCGAGGGAGTCTACGACATATAAAGCTCGTTTAAATGAGACCCTTTCTTCGCACACCGCCCTTTCTCGGATTAAATTCTTCTGCTAGCTTAATATTTCGATGAGATTGGTAGTAAATGGGAACGTTTAGATCTGAATTACTTAAATTTGACTAACTATTAGTCATATTTAACTAATATCTGGTAAAATCGATGGCTAGATTCTAGCTATCATAATTAGTAAGAGAGTGGATAAAGAACGACTTTCTCAACAATATGAACAAATGGGGAAGATGGTGATTAGAAAGTATTGATAAGAGCCTTAAAGTCCTATTCATGAATTTGGTGTTGAATAATTTAGGAGATGACCTAAGGGTATGTACCGGATTTTCACGTGATCAATTCTTCTAAACGAACTTACTCATAAACTAACTCAAATGAATTTCTGTACCAGAGAGGCGTTCGTTTTTTCCCTTTTACGTACCATAAACTAAAGGTATTATTTAAACCATATTTGTAATAAAATTGATTCGCTTTTATGTCGGTTAAATCAATTCTCTTATTCATGGTTGTATATACATTGCGTGCACTTTTTCGAGGTCCCACGAGCGGAAATGTATGTCGCCCGAGATTTCTCGCGATGCCGGAAATGCACTGATTCCCGGATGTCAAGAGGTGAATTGAAACGTGGCGGGAAAGTCGAACTCGGTAAAGTGGTCGATATCGTGGGAGAAGTCAAGGAAGGAAGTTCGAAGCTGGAAACGTTCTCACCACCCAGTGCAGTGAAGAGCCGATACCCTCTCTCAAACGGCGAGCGACGAAATGTCACCTTGCTTTACGAACGAGTGAATGAATTGGGGTATAAAATTCCTACTGAATTTCATTGAAGAATCCTATTGTTTTCTTTGAAACAGATCTTGAACTTTCGCTATTATCTTTTACTTTGTCTATCAAGAAATGCAGCCATGTGTAAAAAAAAATTATTTTCAGGCTTAAGGAATATGAAACATGTATGCCTTTATTTGACATACAAATGAAGCATAGTGCCTAAAATTGTTGAAAATTGAAGCCGTCTGGAACTCTAGTTTGCCAGAAGTTTCAAGAGCCAAGAACCTTGTTGTTCAACTTTTTTAGAACTTTCTTCTGCCGCAACCCCTTTTGTTTCTGACCACTTCCGTTCCCTATTTGGCATCTTCTGCTGCAAACTTGAGCCAACGCTTTTCGGTCACGCGATCGCTCTACGGGGATTTTCCAACCTGTAAATTGCAAAAGTTCTATGTAACTCGATTCAGTATCTCAATTCTAACGCTCCTCTAACTGACTTTGTTTCTTTGATTTCAGATCTTGAAGGACTTGCAGGATTCGGCAAGAGAGCCACTACGGTAAGTTTATCCAGTGCACTTGATGTTCAAGTTCTTTAGTACGCTTTGGACTTCCACAAATTGCCGCTATATCGATCCATGTTTTCGCAGCCTACTATTGCTCCCCTTGGTTCATTGCAGGAATGCGAAACTAAAAGGATTAAAGTTGAAAGAGTTATGCTGGGCACGTCTCATCCGGTTTAATTCTACCCGTAGTGTTTATTTCGGAATAGTGGAATCTGCCGATTCATTCATATAAATCCGCAAGATAGAGAAAACAAAGATGTCTTTGTACTTCATAGTAGTTGTTGATAGATGAATTATAGTTCCTATTCAGTTAAAAGAACAACCTGGGCAAAACGATATATTCTATTCATGCCAGTTGTTACAAATTTACATCGGAGATAAGACATCCAGATTATCTCGGCTAGAAAGCTGCAGAGGCAGAGGAAAGAGATGGTGGTTCGTAAGGGTTGAGAAGAAAGGATGAGTTGGGTAGTTGGTTAACAGGATCGTAATAGGTCGGGGATCAGGTGTCAAGTGTTACCTGAGGCTCAATGTGCAGTAGTCAATCTTCTTCACCTGCTTCTCCCTTCGTATAGTCCCGAGCTGTAATGTACACATTTTACTTCAACTGTTGAACAACTGTTCTATCATATTTTTATCCACACACACACACACACACACACACACACGCGCGCGCGCGCGCGCGCACGCACGCACACACACATATATATATATTTTCATGTATAGATTAAAGTGATCGCAATTTTATTTCAAGTTTTATATACATATCTATGGTAAGGCTTCCCCAAATCATACCATGGATTGGCCATCCTGTGTGTAATGTTTAGGGACATCTGGCATCATCGCCAGGACACATTAGGAATCCTGCCTATTTCTAAACAAAAGATAACCTAAAACTTTAAGACAATTTTCACACTTATAATAACTACTATCCATTTAGGTGACAAGTCTCTGGGGCCTCAAAGGGGTGATTTTTTCCAGCTTGGGCTCCTGCAGTCGTTGATACGGTTCTGGATACCGCCCTTCCGTCCGATCAATATTGCGTTGGTGCGGCTGAAACAGGGTAGTTTCGACGGGCTGAGGGGTTGGTGGATTCTCTCTACTCAACGGTGGGGGAGTCATGAGAAATTGAGGTGGGGGGATGAATGTGTGCTGAGCAGCCGCCACTGTCATGGCGCCGCGCACCACTGTCAGGATAGCGCTCACGGCCTTGACGCCTTAAATCGCAACAGCACGTTTCGCGATTTCTTCCGTTATCTCGCTTCTAGGCTCTTTGCTCCGATTTTCGAGCTCCAAGGACCGGTACTGTCGCGAACCGACGCCGCGTATCGATCTCATTTCGCCTTTTGTTGACTCCTGTGGAATATACTTTACAGTGGTGCCGACTGATGAATGCGGCTCGCCGAGAGAAATCAACGTGCAGTTACACCAACGCCCCTACTACAAGCTTTCTACTTTTAACGTGGAGCTTCTTTCAACCAAAATCATTTCTCAAAACACTTGCCAATTTCTGAAAGTTATATATATATTCACCTCGACCTAATGTGTAGTGTACGTCAGGTGTCATTAGAGTCTCGTGTTACCGTAACGCTAGGAAGTAATCAAGAAGTTCAAGTTTCGTGTACTTAGGACGGAAGGTTAGACAAGTTGTGCTGCACAAGTTGGGTGGAGGTTAGAAACTTGGAACGCGTTGATTATCGATGAGGATGGGTCCGGATACTGGGACAGAGGCGTTCATATAATGTGCTGATCTCTGACCACGAGATTGTAATCTGAGCAGCAAACTATGTAATGCAATTGCTGCCGGAGATTTCAGAGTAGTGGTGTCGATACTTAAATCCTGAAATGAGAAGCCAGGTGCAGCAGATTTGCTCAGTCAGCGTGTAGAGAAGATTGAACCGTGATTTGCAAAATTATCTGAAAGTACTTGATAGTGATAGTGAGGTGTTTAGAAGAAAAGTCGTGTTGTGAATAATAAAATCGAGATCAACAAGGACCGCAGGGAAATTGGCGAAAATAGGTGTGGACAAGAGTTTCGAATTGAGGACTGGTAGGATTTCACGGAACGGACCACCAAGATCAACAATGTCCTAGCGAAGGCCGGACCTTGCCTGGGTATTCCCCTTATCCTGCTCCATTTCACCTACACCCGCTCCCGTACAAAAACCGACCGCGACCATCCAAACATACATTATCCACCCACCCAGCTGTACCCATCCACGTACTTTCTCTTGTTCAAGGGACATGAGTTT
>JAUMHM010000005.1:33484520-33507665 GCA_032362435.1 Melikaiella ostensackeni | reverse complement strand
ATATCGATTATGATGAATAAACTTGTATTTTTGATTTTAAAAATAAAGTCCTAAAACTTTTTGATCAAGGTAGTATAGTATGTCGAAGGCAATTCCTTGAGTTGGATATTTGTGCCAAACTAAATTTCCTGCACGGGGCTATTTCGGTTTATATCATCAGTCACGGGCGCATTTTTGTAATGCAATCAAGTGATCTGAATGCATAATTCAACATATTGGTCAGTCATGGTCTTTGAGGCGCGGATCGATATTAACCGATTTGATTCAAATGTCAAAGAGATCAGTGTCTTGGATATTCAAACAAAATTTGGGGGAGGGGGGCAAGAGCAAATAATTCATAAATTTTTCCTTTTATATGAACCACCCTATTGTACACCTTATGCAAATTTGTAAAGGAGCAGAGATCGCTACATTTAAAAATTATCCTTTCTATACTATTACATTCATGTATGAATAATTTAATGAAATACTAAAACACCTTGCGTAACCATATTATGCTGAAACTTTTCTCATTTTATGTTGTTGGAGTTGAGATCGAGAGACATTCATTTCATGTGAATAATGGACTTGAGTGACAAAAATGTTGGGATATACATACAAGCTACGCTCAACACGATCGTTATAACGCGCTACGTTATGGTTTATACCATAATGTTCAGAAAATCGCGTATCAGTGCTCGTACGAAGAACACCACAGCAGAGTAGATTATCCATAACCATAACGCCAGCCATTTATGATGATCACTTCCATTTTACACACGTTCAATATTTAATCGAACTGGACGCAGATGTGCGACGGTTTATTGCTGAGCCTTTATGGGAATCTGCAGCAAGCGTATTTGCGTTTTTATATATCCATCCGCGTTATAGTGCATGATTCAGCAATCATCTATGCGAAGGTTGCACATATTGCAGACGGTTGTTTATTTAAAGGGGAAATTCGAACTTGACCAGTTGTACAAACTAAACGGGCTCGTAGAGTGAACAATGGGAAAACGCTCCTCGCCACTTGCATTTCCCGAGTCCAAATTAAACTGAATTAAACCTTTGCGAGACATGGGGTTCGCTAACTTAATTTAGACGTTAATCTCAACCACTATTCACTGTAAACCTTTTAATTAAAATAAAAAACAGCGAGTGAACAAATTTTGTTCGAGGTCAAAGTCTTTACAATTAACTCACTTCTACTTCACCTCAGAGATTTTAATTTACCTCTTTTAAAATGTTCTTTTTATTACACCTCTGCGAAAAAGTCGATGTTTCGTGGCTGTATAGAGGCACAAAAAGTGGCCAATTTCAGGTCGGTAGACTGACCGTCAAAAAAAGTAGGGGAAGCGTGAAAAAAGACTGATGATTGATGGAGTTGGAAGGCTTTCTAACCTTTAATTCACTGCTACGAAGTCGGCTAAGGTGAATGCAGGTTGGCTGTAGTGAATGTAGGTAGGCTGTAGTAAATTTAGTTTGGCAGAAGTGAATTTAGGTTGACTGGAGTAATTTAGCTTGAGCGCGCCCTCTAGCAGCAGACACAGGCATCTTTTTCTTTTCCAGTTTGTTGGTGTTCTCCATCGAACTTTTTCGTGCTGAGGATCTAATAAAAAATATTATGTGTCACAGGTGCGAAACGCTGATTTCGTTCGTTTGTGAAGTTAGCATCACTCGCCGCCGTTTCGTTCCGGCGCCTGCGGCGCCTCCATTCGACTCTGGCTCGTGCTGCAAACTTCACGCTCTCACGAAATCAGCTTTGTTTCGCACTTGCTACACAAATAACTATTTAACTTCAGGGCTATGAGTTATTTCACTTGTCAAGCTTATCAAAATTTTAAATTAACTGAAAATTATGAATAAATATTTGATTACTTGATAAATAAGCGTTTTTTAATCAAGATGGAATGTTTGAAAGATGTTGATATTTTGATGAATAAGGAAAAAGAAATGGGCGACTTGAAATTCATTCCGTGTAGTTACGCCAATGTTGCTCACTCTTCGCGAACTCTAGACACGCAAGAGCGTTCGCGTTGTTGGACGAGGTCGAAGGTTGAAGGTCTTGTTGATTTGAAGATTACAAGCGCACATTCCGCCTTTGCCTTCTGTATCATGCTAAGTTCCACAAAGACTATTATATCCAGCTCAGTAACGATGTCTCTCAGTCTTCTCAGATTCTCATTTTTGAGAGTTTTCGTGACGATCTATCGTTAAAGGCGAATTCTCGTGTCTACCGCAGCTGCCGAAGGCGCTGAGACTGCGATTGGTCGTTAAAACTGTCGCGTGATAAGCGCTCGTGAAGACGGGTCTTTGCTGAAAGACACTGTTCAAACTATGGTGCAACCGAGAAAAATCCAATCCCTTTCCATAAAGATAAGAACAACTGCCTTACACTCACAATCAGCAACGTTCACTCTTGATGCGAGTTTAAATTGCCACAGTGCTTCATTTGAAAAGGATTTAAAGATTATGATTTTGTTTTAATAATCTAAATGTAGTATGCAAAATTCTAGAATCAGGAAAATGTGGTTAGATTATTTTCAAAGGGTTTCTTAGGGAAAAGTATATGTGTTGTGTGATGATGATAATTTTTCCTAATGTTTACACATTGATAACAGAAAAAAAAACATAACATAGAAAAATTTTCTTTTTATCGAAATTCTGCATGCCAAGATATTTAACCGACTAAAAGAAAAGCTTCCAGCATGGTGGTTTAAAAAACCAAATTCCTTATTTTTCAATCATTGTTTTCAAAAAAATAGGAATATAACGTAGCATATTTCATTTAGTATCTAACATCTACATTCCAACAGCTTCAATTTGAGCCATCCCCGAAGAAAGTCGGACTAAAAGAAAAGCTTCCAGCATAATGGTCTGAAAAACAAAATTTTCTCATTTTTCGTAGTTTTTAACCACTGATAACAAACAAAAACAACACTATAACATGGCAAATAATGTTTTATATTACGATTCCACATAACAAGAGCTTCCATTTGAGCCACTCCCGAAGAAAACCGAACTAAAAGGAAAGCTTACAGCATGGTGGTCTAAAAAAAAAACAATTTTCTCAAGTTTCTAGTGTTTTAACTACTGTTAAAAAAACATTATAACATAGCAAATTTCACTTTTTATTGAACATCCACGTGTTAAGAGGTTCAATTTGAGCCAAGCCTGAAGAAACTTGGACTAAAAGCAAAGCTTCCAGCATATAGTGAGTTCAAAGAAAAAAATTTGCCAATTTTTTCATTTTTCTTAGTTTTTAACCACTGATGACAAAAAAAGAAGAACATAACATAGCAAATTTTATTTTTTATCGTAATTTAATATGCTGCGAGCTTGAAGTTGGGCTATCATTAAAGAAAATCGGACTAGAAGAAAAGCTTTTCATTTCCTTAATTTCCTCAATTCCTTCCCATTCACCCCAAAATGATTTTTGGCATAAGATTGGGAATTTCTGTAAGTAGAACATTTTTCTCAGACATCTCAGTATTTTCTACGCTTGGTTGTGGTTGACTATGGATTGAACTGAGCTGAAACATTTTATAATTCAATATCGAGGGTGAATAATAGGGTAGCTCAAATGAAAAAAATTTTTTTGATTTGTGGGGACACCCCCCAAAAAGCTTCAGTTCGGTGCAAAAAGAAATGTGAAACTTTTTTTAGATTTTTTGGATAACGACAGGCACGTTTCCATGGGGGTTAAACTACCCCCAAGCGTAAGAAAATCGTATTTCCTTAAATGATGTATTGAAAATTTATTTTTCTCAGGAATCGTGAAAATGCCATAAAAAGTAATAATATGAAAACTCTAGAAAATTTAAAATCCACCCTTAGAAATAAAAAATCAACCTTTCAAGACACAAAAATTAATTTTTTCTCAGACTTTTTAGTGTGAACATTTTTAAAATCACGAATGGAATATACTTGATGAAAATTCGATACCAAACAGTTGTCCTAATCCACCCTTATGTGTCAAAAAACCCCGTTTCAAAGTTTCATTATAGATTTTTTGATTTGATTTAACAATTTTCATATGAGTTACCTACGATACGGTCTCTGAAAAAATATTGAACAAAACGTTGCATTATAATGCAACGTTTTTAAAATATTTTTACCACTAATATAATTATAGGTGTTCAAAACTAACATCATCGGGCATCAGTCACCCCAAAACATAAAAAGTCGTAATTTCTCATATAATACCTGAAACTATTTTTTTTCCTCAAAATAGTGAAAAAAAGTAGAAAGCCCTATAAAAAGTATAATAAAATTAAGAAGTGAACAAAAATAAAAAAGTTACCACTAGAATAAAAAACACCCTTTTTAAGAACAAAAAATTAATTCTTGAGCTCTTTACAGTTTTCAGTGTCGACATAACATTAATTTCAAGTATAATAATATTACTGCAAAAATTTTTGCATGAAAAATAGTTTTTTATAACCCACTGAAGATATTAGAAAGATGATATGATATATTCCATCAGAAACCCCCTCATATTTTATTTATATGAAATTCATTAAATTAAATAGGAAAGACTATATTTAAACTCCGATGGTTTGATTTTTTACCCATAAGGGTGGTTTAGGACAATTGTTTTGTATCCAATTTTTTCCAGTATTTATTCCATTTCAAATTTTTTAAATGTCTACACTAGAAACTGTAAAGAGCTGGAAAATTTGTTTTTCTTCTCGGAAAGGGTTGTTTTTTTAATAGGATGGTTTTTCAACGTTTCTGCAGTTTTTCATATTATTAATTTTTATAGGGTCTGTCTAAAGAAAAATAATTTTTTAATACATAATTTTAGAAAATACGATTTTTTAACGTTAGGGAGTGATTTGACCCCCATGGGAACCTACTTGTCATTATCCAAAAAATTTAATTAGAATTCACTGTTATTTTTTGCACGAAAGGGAAGCTTCTTGAGGGGTCTCTCCACAAACAAAAGAATTTTTTATTCATTCAAGCCACCCTAGTGAATAATTGTTCACAGGTATTAAACGTAGTTACCGTCCACCGGGTCTATTCTGGGGCACCAGGGGATATTTTGAGACACGCTATTTTTTTATTCCAAAAATCATTATGGTGAAGTGTTCGAATTTGGCGCATGGCGTAAATATAGTTTGAAATATTGCCTACAGAGTGCATGAAACGTCAGTAGCGCGTATTTCGTCTGAAGGCAGCAAGAAATTCATAAGTGTGTAGAAATTCGTTGTCGAAGCTGAAGAGTCCGTCGAAAATTTACTTCGACCTTGTTTGAAAAGCATGTTATTGTAGTAATATTCAAAGAATAAGTGCAAAACATTAAAGTGCCGGAACTTCCAGGGGCTATTTTGGAACATAACTAATACTATTTTATAAAAAATCCAATTCTTAATAAAAAAAGGGGATTGTAGAAAGACAATAGAATGAATACAGGTAGTAATAATAGAATAAATATATAAGAATAATAAAATAAAACTCTATTTTTATAAAATTTCAGTGTTTTACTTTCTTCTTTTATTCACAATTTTTAAAAAATTAATAATTTCTAATGTTTCTTTTCTAATGTTACCTCTAGAAGACCTACTGAAAAGGTTCTATGTGTTTTAGGCGAAAAAATAATCATTCACATGCTATTATTGGCAAACAAAAAGTTTGTCTAAAAATAGTCCCAACCACGGGGCTATTTTGGGACAAAATTTAAGTCTGCGCAACTCCGACGGAAAATTTGTCTTTCTAGACACCTTTAAATGGATGTTCAAAACATACCTGAATGTTTTAAAAAATTTGCAGTTTAAATTCAGGTTTTTGGAAAAGGGCGAAACGAAAAAATCGCCTTTTATGACCCAAAATATCCCCGCTTGACGGTATTGATTTTTTAATATTATGTTTGTATCAACTAAGACATCATCCCCTTCCTATTTTTTTTCAGATAGAACGAATGTATATATAATATATGCAACTGGTTTGCAAGTACTCTAGGGCTGACGCTGACAAATAACCTCAGAGTTTCTAGCAAATATTGTGAGGGTAAACAGATTTGTCACTCTTCGCGTGACCGTTGGTTCGACCCAACGTTACCGCGATTAGTTCGTGCTGTAAACACCGTCCTGCTGACGCCTGGAAACTTCTCACCCAAGGTTGTATTTACTATTAATCTTGAGATCTTTTTAGAAAAGATTTGAGGTTTGGAACCTCTACTGCTTTAAAATTCCATCGAGTGTAAGCTGTGACTCGTATCAATTTTAAAGTCGGTCCGACTGATCGCGCAAGATTGGATGGCACAGCTCTGAAGTGCACTTAAAACTCAAGAAACTCAGGTTAATACTCGACGGTTGCGACACGGAAGGTGCAATTCTAGAGCGAAGATTTTTGCTCAGTTCAAAACTGGGCTCTTTGAAATGCATTCAAAAGTTATCGGCCGTCTAGTAAAATTTCACTGCGTGAAATTGGTACGATCATGGCCTCTCTCGTTTTCCTTCCTTAAGAACCGGACGTGAACCGTTCGACCCTAATTCGACTTTAATAACCATTTAAGTAGGATTTAAAGGCCAGCGTGCACCTAGTGAAACTTAAACCACCCCCTTGGCCTCCCTTTTGCTTATTCCCCCTTCCCTATCCTGACTCTGCAACTACTTACCCTCTCGCATATTATGCAAGTGGGGTCGTCCCGAGCGATTCGTAGCCTCGTTAAGTAAGTTTACACCGTCTGCTTTAGGCAGCTTGCAGGAATCGCTTAAGTGGCCGCGCCGGCACGCCCTGAGGAAAAACAAACGAGGACCAATGAGAATTATCGGGAGTCATTTTTTTTTGTGGTAAATGTTGAACAAATTTTAACTCAATCGAATAAAATCCTAAAGACTTCTTGTCTTCAAAATACACAATCTATCATGTTAACAACAAGTATAAACTACGTCTATCTGATATGACATTGATAATCAGTTGAATGAGAATCCGATTTGTGGTTGCTGTAATTTGTCTAAACAACAGCGTCAAGGCTATATTCGAAAACTAGTTCATGAAATCAAGCTTAGCTTGGCAGATTTTCATTCTTTTTCGATTTTCTTTTTGCTGATAACGGAGGTGGGGTGGTCCGAAGAGCGCAGTATTCTGGCACCCCGTCCGCTTGGTATATCGTTTTTGCATCATGCCAGTAGAACCCAATTTACTGGGAAGCAGAGAAAATATTTCGCTGGCATACATTCTGTTACAATAGCAAACTAATTTGTTTCCGCAGCAAAAACAAATGATTGATATCCTCCACAACTTCGAAACTTGCACGAACTGTATATCTTTCCAGGTCCACGTAGTTTCTACATTATTTATAGTGCAACAACGTCGTTATAATCAATTGGGCTATAAAATTGATATGAGCTGAACGAATGGTGACCAGAATTGACACGACGCCCGGAGGCGTTCATACCGGTGGGAATATTTGATCCCTGTCCAGTGGAATGTCCAGGTCGTTAATATTGTTACTGCTGGGAAAATACGTGATCGTCCAAGTAAGTTTCCTCTTGGCGTGCACAAGATTATTGCTGGGTGCCGCGATGGAGTTTCGCTGAGGGTGTTGGTCTCGGTATTAGAAGAGAGACGGGACAAGCAAGAAGGCTAAGTGCACTTCCCTCCGGTACATTCGATTCAATTGTAGCTACGAAAGGCTGACCGACTCAATAAACTACTGTGGGTGACTCTCTTGTGCTTTTCTGTTCAAGAGAGAAAAGGAGAAATGAGAAGAATCGCCGAGAACTTCTTATGGTCTTAGCTCGATTTCAGATTTTCACACTTGTGGGTGTCTCCGATGTCTAGCGTGTGTTTGATTTTTTTCCGAGTGAGCCCTCCCCTTTTTTCTCTCTTCTCACCATCCTCTCCGTAGAGTAGGAGAAGGAAATTTAAATCAGTCTAAAAAAAAATCTCTCTCACGATCCTCCCTGTAGGATCGAAAAAAGAATGAGCATCCTTTTTAAAGAACATGCTCTACTGTCAGATTAGCGTGTGAGAACATGGTCTTCCCGCACAATTTGCCGTGGTGGAATAATCCCGCACGCTAATCTCACAGTAGAGGAATCTGGCATTTTGCACTCACTTTGCAGACACGGAATGTCGCCATTGTCATGCATGAGTTTCAAAAAAGAATATCCGTTTAATTAAAGCACTTAAAGTACTTCTACCTATTCTTTAGAGATTCACGTCATACAATGAACATCAGAATATCAGTGGTGCGTAATTGTGGAAAGAAAATTCCCGGTCTCTTACCCCGTGTATAATAATGCGAAAAATAAGGATATTCAACGAGGAATCTACGAGCGAATCCAGAAAACCAGAATGGTTAGGGGGTTGAGATGGGAGCGAAGGAGGAAGAAATAACGAATCCTGCAGTGGTGGGTTTGCAACGGTAGAAAAAATACAAGAACATCCTGACTCGACTTTGCATACTTGCTAGAAACGCGTATATGTTTTCCGTTTTCGCATGCGGAAGAAGAGGAAAATAGTTTACATTGGGTGAGGGAACATTGCAGAAAGAGGTGAAGAAAGGTGGCAGGGGTTGGGAGGTTATGCATTTATGGAAGAGTGTCGGGGCAGTCGACGTTTATCATGTTCGCGATATTTGTGGTGTGCTAGGAACTATAAACTAACATTCGTCGCATTCATTGCCGCGCGGAATAACCGCGAGGGCCGCAAGTACGGCAAGAGATGCGACCGCTGGACTTTGCGGTATCGCCGCTTTCAAGACCGCAAAATTGCAGATGGAAATGCGCTCGCTCATTCGACTCTCGACACTGTCCCCTTACCTAACTCTTTGTACCCCAAATACTACTGGACAGTAGCATTTAGTAACAGATAGGTTATGCATTCAAAATGTCTAGGAGTCGATGGAATGGCAGGTTGGGAACGAGAAGGGAAACAGGAACGGATGATCGGACTTTCCGCGGATTTCGTCACTCTGGGATCTTGTCGCAATGTTTGCGGATTGGACATTCTGCGAATTCCAGCGGCTTTAGTCGGAAACTCCAACCGACCTCGGCAAGCGGGAACTGAAAGTTTTGTCAAGCTAGTAAGGAATGTTCCAAACGTTCCGGGACGCTACTTCCGAATGCAGGTACATATATATGTATATAGATTATAGAGACTTCGTCTAGAGCTCTAGAGAAAGGATATACGTATTCCGAATTGAATTGACCCGCTTGAATATATGATCATGAGCATCTATGACTATGTAGCTGCATCTGGTAGCATTCTACAAAACTTAAGTGACGCATGTTCCAACTTGGATTAAGAGACTTTGAGTTTTAATTAACTTCGGTTTCTCTAATCGATATAAGGTAGGTCACAACTTTATACGAAACTCATGGTGAAAATTGCTGAAAATCAAGAAGGTAGCAACGAGTGGATATCTTTTATATACAAGTTTCTGTTCTCATACAATAAAATTTTTTTTCTCACCGGATGCAGAAACCGTCGCAGTGCGCGCGTCCCAGAAGAATCGTTTGCATTCATAAATGAAAAAAGAAACGCGTCTCTTATCGCTGGAAAACGAAGTCACAGCGAGTCGCGCCAGCGAATCATAAAGACATTTTACCTTCAGTGCACTCTCAATCTGTCTCAATAGATACGTTGAAGTGTGTTATATTTATGCTAAATACTGTATTTCCCGATATATGATGGTAAGTAATGGGTGACCCAGATCTCCTTCACTTTTATCACGTGGATAACTCAAGCTTTACGGAATATCGATACGATATGAAGGCGTCATTGGAGGAACGCACTGAATTAAAAAATGGCAACAGCACGGAAATTGATGATTCGTCAATCATTCAATCAATCAATCAACAGTTTATTGTAACTAAGTTTTGTGAAATGTATACTAGCTCAAAAATTTCTTTCTTTTAGAAATCTGAAATTGATTTAAGTTGCTCGAATTCAAGGTTAAACTTGGCTCTCATTAGAAATATTGCAAAGTGTTCATCTTTAACGGGAATAAAGTTTCAAAATCACAATTGAACTTCTCTTTGAAAAAAGTACAATCAACAGTAAAATAATCTGAATCTGCTTCAACTATTGAGTTTGTTTATCGAGAACCACAATCAAAATTCTGTTAAGGAGAGAGCTCTATTGGGATTCACGTGGCAGCGACTGTTCAGACAAATTTAAGCGAATTCAACATGGAGAGAGGTACGAAATCCGGATGCGAGTCAATTACGAAAGCTCTCGCTTAACTTTCGATGACAATAGGAGAGAGAGATTGTGAGAGAGAAGGGGGGGGGGGGGTTAAAGTTTAGGCAGAAGAGCAAAATAAACGGAACGGACAATCAAAGCTCAGTGCAAACCGTGTGACCTGCAGTTGCAAACAATCCTTGCAAAGAGGAAACTTGATAGTGCATGGTGTATTCCCAGTATTTGTAAATTCAGTACAACAGTTCCGAAAACATTTCAGCGCAAACAAAGATTCCAGGGATTTTGAGTTGAAGAGAAAAATAAGTTATTCATAGCAAGAAAGAAATTCATGTAACATTGTACTTTTCTCAGAACATTAGTCTTACTGAATTCTTATTTTTTTAATGAACTAGTTGATTATGAACTAATTAAGAGATGTTTGTGGAGATAAACCTTAGTAGCCTTCAACCACAAAATATTAAGGTTGACTTCGGATATTGCTGGATTTAATTTACACAATATGGGGTGTGGCTCAGTCTTTATCCATCTACTCTAGCCATCCCTCTCTGCATATTTTACGTGTCTTATCTTCGATCTAATCGCCTCCAACTGTGGGATTCCACAATTCTACAACTATCTTCGTAATCCCCTGCCTCTACATCTCATACCTTCTTCCTAGCTAACCAGTGTCTTGGAGCTTGAATCCAGAAATTTCTGTCACATTTACATAGGCATGCCGCCAGAACACGGTATGTTCTTGTGCTGCACGGGGACCAACTTAATCGTCGCCACTTTTCCCTCTACGATATTATAGCAATTCCACTAAACTCAGCTCAAGACTTTTTCGTTCGAAGACGAATCGATACCCTCCTCGTCGTTTTACTCTCCAGCGATTATCGAAGATATCGATGACCAATCAACTGGATTGAACTTTACTTCAGAGTGGCTCCCATTATCAAAGTATCATTTATCTAATTGCTTCTTCTCCAACTCGAACTGACTTCAATCGAGCAATCTAATGCAGTACCTACTTGTAGTACTGCTACATTATCGTTTGTAAAAGTTCTTACGTTTTTTTGGAAAATGAGTAACAACTTAAAAGGGGGTACAATCAGAGTCGTCTAAATCTGAAGAAAATTTAAACAACCGCTTGATTGAAATCTGTGATATTCTATCGAAAATTTTTTAAGTATTTTGTTCAGAACCAAGTATCAAGAGCCTTTACATTTATATCATCTTGAGTGAATAAGAGTTTTTCTTTCAAAGTAGTTTTCTATTGAAACTCTTCTGCTTGTCAGGCAACACAAAGCTCCTTCGAGTTCTTGAGATCCCTTTCAAACTCGCGTGTGGTTTAAATCGCTGTCCCCCTAGGCGGAATAAAGCTCATCCTGCTGATCTACTGGTTACTAACAGAGCGTTGACGTGTAGATTATCCACCGATTAAGTCGTAGATACTGCGATTGTCCTTGTCTGATAAGGATCCAAACAATCCTTTGTCATTAGTACGTGTCGGTATAAATAATAGCACAATCAAGCCGATAAAGACCCTTTTTCAGAAATAGGAATCAAGTGGTTTTGGGTTTTGAGAATCACTTGGTAATGAATCTGAGCAAAGCTGTTATAGCCCCATTTTGAAACAGTGAACTATCTCAACCGAACTAATTGGCTTAATTTGAAACTTGAGTTTAGTTGAAACAGAATGATTAAGCTTTTCGAATGCCCTGTCTATAAATCTCGGATTTCAGAAATCTGATACTCCGTATTGTTAACGTAATTATAATCCGTTGCCTGATCCCTTATCATGCGAGAATAACGATGCCTTCATTGGTTTAATTAAAATTGGATGGACTGCTTCAGATTTTTTGCTCTTTTCGTCAAGATACTGATATACCTTTAAAATGAAAGTGATCCTTCTCGAAAAATGCAAAACTAGATTTTTAAAATATAGGTTGACTGCTGCATTGCAGACAACTTCAAGGAAAGTGTACTTTCCTCTTTCGCTTTCGTTTCCTTTGTATCGTGACCTTCTCATTTCTTG
This sequence comes from Melikaiella ostensackeni, assembly GCA_032362435.1. Taxonomy (NCBI): domain Eukaryota; kingdom Metazoa; phylum Arthropoda; class Insecta; order Hymenoptera; family Cynipidae; genus Melikaiella; species Melikaiella ostensackeni. The sequence goes on along the minus strand of JAUMHM010000005.1, from coordinate 33,495,511 downwards.
CACTCTTACCGTCATTAAATATGAATTTCAATATCCTCTTTACTGTAATAACAGCTGAAGATGGCTTAGCCAACAGAACCGAGACCTTCGGGGCTTTCTGTTCATAAAAGCTTGCGAAAAAGAATCTTTTCAGTTTCTCCGCATTGCTGAACGATTCTCGTGCTATCGAGTGACCTCGGGCCTTCTCCCTAGGGAGTAGACGCGGCTGGGAAATCTTGAATTAATAATTAACATTTTCATCAGAGCATGGCGTGTTGGCCTCAAATAGATTCACCGCGGATAGGTCGTTGGTTAATAAGTAAAACCACATTCAGGTATAAGTGAAAAGGGTGCTCGTAATATATTCCTTGAGGCAATGCAGGACTTTTGAAAAGGAAAATTTCCTCATCTGAGTATCTGCTTTTTTTGTTTTTATAGTATAACGGTTTTACCACACAAAATAATTTACCAAAAACTTAATACTTCAAAATTGTTTTATACAAGTTTATTTTATTCGAAATTTCGTTAAATCTTAGCTTCTACTTGATCCTTTAAAAATCAGTGCCGACTTTCTCGTGAAAATTGCTCTAATGAATACAATTTCAGCTCTATAGACTCTGATGCAAAATTTTATTCAGATAAAATCCAATCACCAGTATTAGGTTTTCTTTGAAAGGAGAGAAGTGTGCTGGTTGCAGAACCGTTTTTGTAGAACACGATTTGCAATCAGTGATCATTTCACGTCTTGCATACCAATTGCTTCGCAAAGCATAAAATATGCAAACCTTCCGTAGTCGCATAAAAATTCTTCTCTGACTGAAACCCTTACTGGGACATATAGGAATATCATTTGAAAATTACTAATTATTATCTAGGATTGAAAGTCACAATAAACTCTTGCTTGAAATCCAAGTATCCAATTAAATTTATAAACATAGCAATATAACGATTGCGTGTAGATCAAAAGGAAAAAACAGGAGCAAGAAGTTCTCCTTTTCATTGTATATGGTAAAAGCGGAAGCGGTGGGCGCTCAGCAAGGTGAAATTGACTGCAAACTTCCAGTAATTTGGCCAACGCACACGAGTAATAAACTTCTTCTTATACCACAGTTTCAACCAGCGTGTGTTAATGGAAACAGAGCGGAGGTGGGCGAGTAATATCGACATGGTAAAAGGCTAAATTTTTTCACCCTAGCAGAAGCGCGCTTAAAAAATAATGAAAGTCACAAAAATGTGGAAAGGGGACACGGTCCCGTGTTAATTCTGCTGGGAATAGTTTTCTCCTACTCTCCGCTCTACCGATTGGTGATAACGAATAATACCGGACGGGATCCTGACACGAACCAATTAGTTGAACTTGACTATTGGGATTTACTTTACGACGGAATCGCATCGGCTGAAAACGTTTGAATGTATTTTCTCCGATAAAATGTTCCTCCTATCGCATATTATTCAAATTGAACAAGGCATGTGCCAACTACCGTTACACGTCACAAATCAAACTTTTTTTTTTTGTTCATATTATTCATTCTAGCATTTAAAATCAAGGACATTCTATAATTAAAGTGTCTTTCGTTAATTGAAATCAGTATTATGTATGTATGTATGTATATCCAATTTGTTTCTATTTAACATTTTTAACGGCAACTTTTGATTGAGTTAAAAGGGTTTGAAAAACGTGATAAACAAGACACTTGTAATTAACTGCTGTACACGTGTTATCACTCCGTAAATCGATACTTCAAAAACACTTAGACCGCATACATGTTGCACTAGTCCCCTTTCAATCAACCCACCTGTGATTCGCTTAATGACAAACGTTTCTCGTTCGCTTCCCACACAAAGGATTAGTTCCAAAGTATCACATGTGATCTATCTGAAGAGGACGATCCATATAGCTTTACATCCCTTTACACCTTACACTGTTCTTAGGCTTATTTTCTGCTGAAATTCGCATATCTTGTGAATTGAAGATAAATATTAACAAATGACTGCTTAAAAACTAGGCCTTCCAGCATGTTAAATCAGCAAAACAATTCATAAGAGATAATGAGAGTAGGTGGTGGTAAAAGTATTTTGACGAAGCTATTTCTACTTGAACCGAAACGACCCGATAGTAGAAAAAGTTCGTTCAAGCTATCCAGTTTTTTCAAATTGCAATGATATGTCTGCCCTGAACATACTGCTCCTACTTGGGTTGATACGACAGTGTAAAACGATGCTTCAAGTAATTCAGATTTTTCAATTGAAATGCTACGCCTGACCTGAACATACTATTTCTATTTACAAGGAGGGGTCGCGAGATGCGGGATGCCGATTCGACAGGAGCTTCACAGGGTGAAAGTAAATCAAAATCCATTAGGCACGTATTTTTTCTTTTGATCCAATGGGCGTTTGTTTCCGAGATATCTAGGTTTGAGTATTTACGCTTTTGAGCGCGGTTCGCGATCTACAGTGCCAAGTCGAGCTGTCGACGCTCGGCAGTGGCGAGTGGAGTGGTCCACGCTCGGCAGTGGCGAGTGGAGTGGTCCACGCTCGACAGTGGCGAGTGGAGCGGTCCTTGTTAGACTAAGAAATTTCTTGCAGATTCTTTTTTTTCTATTCCTGTCCTTTCAGCCTATCTTGTCTGATCCTTCTTGTCTGTCTTGAATGCCTGATCTGCAAAGACAGACATAAAAGATTTAAAAATTTCTAATGATTTGAACCATAGGTGCAGTTAGGTGTGTGAGACCGATTAACATTTAGTTTGGATTCATCTTGCTTTTGAAAACGTGTGTGATTATAGATTGAGAGGCTCAATAACGGAGGAACACGAAGACGCGTTATGACAGGCGCTGTCGTAGCCCGTTTTGGGGTGCAATTGCATGGGCGACATGTGACATTGTTCAAACACTGTGTCCTCCACCTTCTCTCCTCTAAATTGCTTGCCGAGCTGAGCATCGCTCCTTCCTCTCACCACTCAAACTATTCTCACCATTCTCACGGACCTACGCCAATAAGCCAAAGCCACAACGACACGACGACACATCCTGACACCTGACGGAGTAGACGTTTTGGGCATCGGACGTTGGACTTTTACTTATTTCTCTCGTTGTTACTCGTGAGCGTACAACTCAACAGATGTAGCATTACTCACCTTTCCTTCGCTCTTTTCATTTTGCAATAGCACCCAACCAAAATCACCCCCTAAATTTTTTTAAATTCTGAAACAATAACTGATAGAACCGAATCGTTTTCATTAATAGTGGCAGAAATTCGTGCCAAAAGTACCACGAAATAGTTTGCAAATAGTTTGAAAAAAGGCACTAATTTGAAAAGTCGATTTTTTCGATGACATTGGCAGAATTTCATATTAGAGACACTTCATAAAAGTTTCATCTCTTCAGCGCCTGTGAAATCCACCCTAAATCAAATTCTATATTCAAAAAATCTGTTAAAAGACACTAATTTCAAAATTCGAAATGTTTTCTCTGATTATAGCAGAATTTCATGTCAAAAGCACCTCCAAAAAGTTTCATCCCTTTAGCCCATGTGGAAACCACCCTAAATGTGGAACCCATCCTAAATCAACCCTTGAAGTTTTAAAAATTCTATGAAGATGCTAATTTAAGAAGTCGAAATGTTTTCTTTCATAATAGCGGAACTTCATAACCCCGAAAAATTTGCATCCTTTTAGAGCATGTGGAACCCACCCTAAATTAATCCCTAAAGCTTCGAAAATTTTATGAAGACGCTAATTAGAAAAGTCGAAAAGTTTTCGCTGATAATGGCAAAATTGCATGCCACAAACACCCCAAAATATTGTTATCCCTTTAGCGCATGTGAAACCCATCCCAAATCAATCCCTAAAGTTTCAGTAATTCTGTAAAAATACACAGATTTCAAAAGTCGACATTTTTTTCGCTGTAATAGCAGCATTTCATGTCAAAAGTATCTGAAAACAAGTTCAATCCCTCTAGCGCATGTGGAACTTATTCTAAATCTACCTACAAGGTTTCAAAAATTCTGAAATAAAACACTAATTTGAAAAGTTGAACTTTGTTCGATAATAAAGGCTGAATATTATATCAAAAGCTACTCAAAAAAGTTTTATCTTTCTAGCGCATGTAGAGCCTACCCTAAGGAAGTCCTTAAAGTTTCAAAAATTCTGTTAAAAGACACTAATTAAACTTTTTTGGGCATCAAATTAATGTCTTTTTACAAAATTTCTTTAAATTTAGGTGTCGATTTAGGGTGCACGCCTAGGTTAAACCAATTTTAACTTAAGAAGGTTATGTTTTGGAGATGAGTCTCAAGTATTTTAAGCCTAAAATTAAAAAATTCGGTTGGTTTCTTTTTGAAAAAGCCCAGTTCTTAATTTTTCTTTTTGAATTTATCAGCATATTTTTAATACGATGTTCTAGCTGTAATAAGTTCAAAGTTATGGAGTCCCAAAGAAAAACATTCTTTATGGAACATTTATCTTTTTTTAGATATCCCAAGTTCCTTATATCATACGCGAAAATTAACTAGGCAATTGTTATTTATATAAAACAAAGCAAGGAAAATAAGATATTTAAAAAGAAGTGAATGTTTCATAAAAAGTGTCTTTTTCTGAGACGCCATAACTTTAAACTTATTAGAGATAGGATATCGCAATTGTTAGATTTGTAGGGAATGGAGTCTACTTCAACCTATATGCATATAATGTTCACCTGAAATGCATAAAAAAGGAGACATTTCACGAAAAATTAAAATGGAAGTATTTGTTTGACTAAAAACTGACTTCTGAAGATTATATCTCGTGAACTGTTAGAGATAAAACGTTGTGTTTTTCAAATTTACAGCTAATTTTACACACTTTAATTTTTGTCATGACTATTTCAGGCGTTTAATGCTCTCAAATGCAGAAACTTTCAATAAACTCAATTCATGCACCTATTTTCAGGATTTTCAAATGTGTCAGGATATCGCACGATGTTGAACACGTAGATCTTATTGCGAAATGAAAAATGAAAGACTTTAAGCAAATAAAGCTTAATTTTCCGTAAATTTTAATGAAAATATGCTACAAAATTCTAAACTGAAAATAGAACTTTTTGAAAAAGGGCCTAACCGAATTTTTTCATTTTAGACTTAAAATACTTGGGAGGCACCCGAAAAACATAATCAGACATAAACCGGGATATGCAAGCTCTTTTAAGTTGAAATTGGTTTAGACTAGGCGTAGGTGAGTTTCACTTGCGCTAGAGGGATGACACTTTTTTTGGGGTGCTTTTCGTATGAAGTGAAAAATTCGTGTCTTAAAAACAAAACAATTTCTTTCGTTTGTCGTAAACGTTGCTAACTTCTGACTCGTTTATACATTAGAGAGTCACTTTGGATTTGCAGAGTCGAAACAGGAAACCGAATCCTTTGACTAGAGAACATTTAATTGGATCCTTTGATCAAACTTTCGCTAGGTATGTTTTTCATACATTAGCTGTTTCCCACGGATCGTTGCCTGCCAATTGAGAATTTCAGGAACCAGTGCTTTCTGACATTTCCATTGATCAATATACTAGTTTTACATTTTCATAACATGAGAGTGTGATGTAATGATTCCAGCCATTAAAAAGTTTATTTTTATTATTTTCAACAATTAGATATGATGAAGTCGTGAATCTTTTCTAAACAATATTATCATTCATAAAGTTTCAATTCTTAAAAGTATAATTGATTATTTTTTACAAAACCTCTCCTATCGTTCTTATAATACTTCAAGACCATTTGTTTTAACTCCATGGAATATTTTATATATAAAAGAATGCGTGTATGAAAAGACTTCCAGAAAATGAATGAAAACAAAGTATGACAAGTTTTTAGTTTGAATAAAAAAACACATGGAACAGAGTTTGATCATTCTTCTCAGCATGTTTGAAGTTTTTGCATTCAATCAGTCAAAAACAGTGAAAATTCAAGTTTTACTTTGAATCGCTTTTTTCAAGTTTCAAGGAAGTCGCAACAAAACCGAACCTTTTCAAAACAGTTATTACAACTTACGATTGATAAAATACTTTCAAATTTCAAACATAAACTATTAGAAATTACCTTTACAGAGTGTAACTTTTCTCTTATGTTTTTTTTAATGTTCTGCCAAGAAGGTTGGATCACGAGTTGAACTTGTATTTTCCATGACGTAGAATTAAGGATAGAGGAATTAAGTGGATGCAAAAGTAACTATGAGAAGCTCTTGCATTTGTCAACTTTAGCTTTATTTCCCTCTATAATAAAGTCTTTAAATACACTATTCAGGTGAATCGTCTCAGTCCTCTACATACTTCAGATGTATAGAAATAAGCCATCAATGTTTGTCAAGTTTCTATAAATATAAAATCTGTCTTGCTATGATCACAATCACATTATAAAAAAACAAATGTTAATATATTCAATTGCTTTGGAATACAATTTGAAGAAAAATTATAGTAGGCAAAGGCGGAAAATGCAGGTGCATAATACTTACGGACACAAATCAAAGTGTTTATGAGACTCATCGAAGTAGAATGAGTCGTCATTTGTCAGACCTGATCAATAACGATTGATTGCCCAACACTGCACTCTTCCCTTGCAGTTCTTTATTTTCCCCATTTCTCTTCAATGTCGACAACCGACCTACACACCTGTCTATGCTCGAATGACCTCACGCTATCGATCGAGCGGTGGATCAGAGAGTCGAGTTGGCGGAGCGTGTTAGAAGCAGTTCCGGTTTGCACATGGTGCATCTTGGAAAATGCGTTTTATTGTACACTTATTAAATGAGCTGAATATTTACCTCCAGTTCTTTTATTAAAATTATATTTACTACGCCATTCTGCACATTTTTATTTGTTGACTGATAGCTATGCTTTGGAAAGTATTGAATACGAAAATACCCGGTGAAATCGAGGGCCTTCGACATAAGTCCATGCCGCAAGACTTCGGCGGGTGTGAATCAGAATCACTGTATGAACCATTATCCCGTCCAGTAATAACCCGCGGTTGCATCTGACTTTATTAGATGTACTCGCATTTGCCTGAACGTTTGGCCAGGGGAGAGGAAAACTGCAGAAAACTTATTCCCGAGTACAACCGGTTTTACGACTGTCGAGTTTGGCTGTAGACATTAGATATCATCGAGTGTAAACAGTCATCCTCGGCGTCAAACCGCCCGCTCGACATTAGTTAAACGCAGTGAAAACACGACCTATGCGTATCTCATGAACGTATACCCATCTGAGCGCTAGTGATGCTCGAAATAGCTTAACTTTCGTGATTCCGCTCGAGTTGCTTCTGCCGTCGGATAACCCCATTGTTATCTTGATAAGGTAATTATTTTTCTGTCAGTCTAAGAGCTTCAAGACTAGGGGTATTGAAATCATAGCAAAGGAATCAGTCGATTTCACGGTCTCTCTTCTCATTAATTCATCCCTGTTTAACCAATTCTCTGCGTGCCCACCTCAAATTGATACGATTACTATCGCTCCTAAGCACGTGGTTCTCTAATCGATGCCATTCACTCGTCGCTTAAGTAGAACTACTACAATCGTGACAATCGCAGGGGGAGATGTCTAAGTGAATTGTATAATACTCCAAGTTCATACATATTCATGAAGAGTAAAGAATGTCCTAGAAGGGGTGAATCACTGCCTCTAACTAGATTAGGATGAGTCAAAAATTACTTGTTGAATTAGAAAATTATCCAGTTAAAAGACAATAATAATAATAATCGCCGATTAGATCAGTGAAACAGTTCTTCAAGTGAAAACATCCTTTCTAACTTGGATACAGGAATTTTCCTAAAGCCAAATAGGAAAAAAATTTGTTGAAGCGAGCGGGCAAATCTAGAATATATTAAATTCAAAGAATCTGTTCCAGACTCTTGGCTTCTTTCCCTCATTTCTGGATGTCCACAATTTTTTTCAATAAAATCCTTTTGCTTCATTAAAGTAAAAATGTTTTACAAATGATTACATTGTACATATCTAACATATGTATACTTTTAATATCTTTAAATTAGGAAAACATTTAGATGGAATGGTCAAGTTTGTTGTTTTCCTTGCGTTTCTTGATATGTCAATTTAATTATCGCCTTCAATCGAAACACCTGTAAAAAGTCTAAAATAAATCCCAAATAATTAAAATGATTTTAAATATGGCAAAAAACGACATTTGTTTGGTTTGCAGTTGTTAATTGTAAATTGGGCTGAAGGAGGAATTGTTCAGGATTACCTTCAATGCACTTTGAGTTAAATTGAATCATTCTGGATTAAAAATTTGACAATTCTACTGCGCAGAAGAAATTAAATTGACTTTAACATTTGTCCTCGCCATACGGCATCAAACAGGATTAACTTACTTTTCAGTTTCTATCCTCTTTAACAGAATTATAGTCCATTATATATAATTCTTCCGTCAGAGAATCAAAAACAATAGTAAGAAAACCTAAATCAAACCCACTAATTATGCATTATAACCAATAACTTCAAATACCAACATTAGAATATAATAAGACTAGGTACACTAGAAAACTCTGGACTTCTAATATATAAGAACGACTACTGAATTTTATATATTTTAATTAGATGAAGAGAACCCATTGCGATGATTCAATTAAAATAAATTACGTCTATTATCTACAAAAAACATGTAATTTATCGTAAAAAAACCTCATATGTGTGCTTTTTATGGTATTTTCCATTATTTGTGTTATTCCTGATGGGGCTGTGTTTCCACAACAAAATTCATCGACTGTACTGAATACATATTATACGTAATCTAAAAATAACAAAGGCTTTTGATTACTACCACCTTTACATATCTACCTCATAATCGGTCTTACCAAAAAAATTAATACATTTAAATATTTGGGATGCAAATATTTGAGGTTCATATATTAAAATGTTATCAGCAGAAAGCACAACATACATGTAAATTCTAAACTTTGTGAATTGGACCATATATGAAAAAATTTTAATTCATTTTAATGCACGCCTTCTTACCAGGAAGATATTCACTTTGGCTGTTCCGCGGATCTTCCTAAATTCCTTCCATTGTTTCCAGCTATACTTTGAACTATTATAAGAAATAACTTGGCTGCAACAGCTGAAATTTTTTCCATATAGTAGATATATATTTGCAAGCGATCACGTATCGCAAAACCTTTACTACAAAATGAAGGAGTTCCTAACGTTTAAAGCTGGCCCATTCTTTTTTCGAGCAAGAATAACAAAAAAATCATATCATTACTTTTGAAACGTGTTTCTCGTATTGCCGTTTGCATTTACATCCTCAGGGTTCAGCAAGCGATAATTTCGAGAGACTTTGGTCAGCTTTCGAGGCGGTTTGGCATTTTTTGTTGACGGCGTCTGGGCAGCTTTGGCAATTTCATAAAATCTTGCCGACCTTCTCGCGGCTTGACATTGGCGCGTCCAAGAGGAGATAGGAAGGCGTGGCAAGGCGACGTTCTCTGGATCGTTAAAGACGTAATATCCTGTGTCTGTTTTAGGTGATGCTCACGGCATATTGTGGAAGTTAGGTCGGCTTTTCTGGCGGAAGTGGCGACGCACACGGAAATCGTCGCCGCAGGCAGACGAGCCGGACAGCGGTAGTGGCAGCGGAGCGGCAAGGGTGAGTTAAACTTTATTTTTTACATTTTATTTTCAGCTCCAACTTCCTTGAGGATCGTTTAGATTCCCTGAGAAACGAGACCAAGCTCGCGGCTACTTCAAAAATCCGTCTGACGGTGCGGTTTTTATTTTCAAGGCTCGAGGAAATATTAAATTTACTTTTTACGGCGAATTTTTTGTGCATCAAGTTTTTAAATTCTCAGGCTCAAGTTATTATTTTCTTGTTTTCAAACATGTAATCTCTTAAGTTGATTCAGAATAAGCACTCTTACTGTTGACATAAATCACAACTACATTTAATCGACTTCTGAATCTTCCGATCGCATTTTCGCCCACAAATCTTAAAAAGACATCAACTCTTGTTAAATTATTACTTTTAAAGTTCTTACTTTTAGTTCATTACTTTGAGATTCATTACTCTTAGATCTGAAATCTCTCGAGAACCAGGAAGTAGAATTAGTTTCCTGTTGACCGGTCCTGTTTGCTGTAAAAAGTAAATTGCAGTCTCAGGTTAAAACTTACCACTCTTAAACTATCGGGCAGCCAACATAAATAAGTATGCTTTCGATGCTAGTACTTGAAGGAAACTTTGCCTCACCACAATGTACAGCTTGTCTTGGAACTTAAATAAAAGTTTCACGCTTGAAGCAGTTTTCATCCAATGAAAATGATATTTCTGTCTGGAAACATCTGCACCTCTCTCTCTGAAAAGAAACTCTATTTTAAAGTCATAGGAGAAACGTTAATGGACTGGATAATGAGATCAAACATAAATAACTTGGATTTATATTTCTTTCAAGCAATTCATTCTTGTTCCTAGAATACTTCATGGTGAAGTTTAATATGAAAAAGGAAGAAATTACCTGAGAAAAGAATAATCTACACTGTACACTTGTTTAGTTTCGGTTCACAAGCGAGATCATTCATTACTTTTTATGTTACTTGTCTTATAAATACATATCTTTTTTAAATATTTCCACGCTTATATCTGTTGTAGGATCGTTTAAAAAATTAATTTGTACTAGGGAGCGTGGGCATCTTTTTAATTTGGCTGATGATGTTCTTTCTCGCAGAAATAAGAAATGTTTTTAAAGAATATAATTCCTGGTAATTTATTCTAAGAAGGAGAGGTCGCGAGATGCAGGACAATTTGCTGGCCAATTTGATTGGGGTTTAACAGGATGAAAGTGCATCAAAATCCATTAAATACGTATTTTTTCTTTCGATCCAATAGGCCTAAGTTTCTGAGATATCGAGGTTTGAGTATTTACGTTTATACTTTTAACTCGCCACTGCCGAGAATGGATTGCTCGACTCGCCACTGCCATGCGTGGATCGCTCGACTTATCACTGTTGAGCGTGGCCCATTTGACTCGCCACTGCCAAGTG
>JAUMHM010000005.1:33461766-33473895 GCA_032362435.1 Melikaiella ostensackeni | reverse complement strand
TTTAAACAAATTGACAAATCTATGTATATCATATTTTTATTCTGTCACACAGTCCTGCTAAATACATCATTTGATTTGTCTCATCATAAGGAATAAATTTAGTAATGACAATATTGGTATATTACCAAAATTAAGAAAGTTTTTCCTTTACAGATGTTAGGAAAATTTACAAATCTGTACATATCATAACTATATTTGGTCATAGAGTGCTTCTAAATACGTCAATCAATTCATGTTGTCAGAATGAACAAACCTGATACTTATTATGTTGCTATATTCCTTATATTTAAAAAATTTACTTATAAGTGAAAAATTAAAAACTTCAAACGTTCTTAAAGATGAAAATTTTTGTATATAGATAGCTATAAACATTTTATTCATATCCGATCTATATCTGAACTTGACAAATAATGGTCATTATTTGTGTCTACAATCCCTCCAAATTTGATGACCCTAGTTCTACTTGTTTTTGAGTTATCATAAAAAGAGTATTGTTGTTGTTGTTAAGATATGTCAAAAATTAAAGTTCGAAAATTCTCATCATTACAAAGCTTTCTTTATGAGGAAACAATATTACAAAAGTAACAAAACTTTGAGGTCCAAAGTCAGAAACGGCGTAAGAAGCCAATTTTGTGTTTACAAAATAAGTATAAATCAATGAAAAATAGGTGTCCGAAGTTTGGGCCAGTGTCCGAAGTTAGGTGATTCTACAGTACAGTACTGTTATTTGCCCAATATTAAAGAAGTTTTCCTCATATAAGCAAGATAAACAATGTATTTTCAAAGTTTATTAATTGGTATTGCTAGATCCTAAAGAGGTCATAGAAGGTTCGTCAATAGGTCATTCGACGCGTCTTGAAAACGCGAACGAATATATCAGATACAGTACTGTAGTATTCCTAATATCAAGCAAGTTTTGCTCATGTAAACAGAATAAACAATCATTTTGAAACTTCGTAAACGGTACTAGTAGATCATATAAGGTTCAACAACGGGTTAACCGATGCGTCTCAAAGAAGCCAAAAAATACATTAAATATAGTATTGTTGTATTTCGATTGTCAAAAAAGTTTTTTTCACATGAACAAGGAAATTTTTTTTCAATTTTCTAAACGCAGAAAAAAACTGCGTTTCTACCTGCCCAATCTTGCTCAAAATCTTATCCGACCTGGACATTAATTGGAGCTACAATTCGTCCAAATTTCCTGATCATGGCTCTTACTTTTCGAGATATGGTAAATAGAAGAAAATGACACACACACATGGATATTTTTAAAAAATTACATTTTCGAGTTCCTGGGATCGAATTATATCGGAATAAGTTAAAAAAAAGTAGATTTGAAAGTTTACGTAATTACAAACCTCCCTCTGTGAGAAAAAACAATTAAACCTACTTTATTTGTACCTTGTCTTTAGTTGTCAGACTTATTTGGTGAGAAATTGACTGTCTTTCAACAGCATGCCGTGACCCATAACTATTTTTCGTGGTCGAGATTATAACTAATACCAATATAAAGTCAGAAGGCAACATTGTCGACAATATAATCCAGACAAAGGGCAACAACAATGGAACAAAGCTGTGAAAGACGATCAAGTCGTCCGAATAGGGGACGTTCGACTCTCTTCTTCTGCTGAAAACTAATCTCTTCCCCAGTCATTCATTCGCATTTAGTCTCCTTTCCGTCTGCTCCTCAATGTTCATTGTTTCTTGGATGAAAAATTTCCATTTCCTTCAAATTCGTTCACTCTTTGCAAAATTTAATTTATTTTCTATTCTCATCTAACACCATTGAGAAGAAAAAGAACCATTATTCTCTCATTTCTTATGAAAAAATAATAAAACTGTAACAAAATCAATATATTTTGGCTGATTTAGTTGCTGTCGATTAAAAAAACAACCGTTAATAGTCTGGTCATTACGGTAGTGATTTAAATTTCGACTGTAAATTTCGAACATGGACCCCAGTGTATTGGTGTTTCTCTACCAAACTTTATCCGTAAATCAATGCAGGAGGTAACTGATTTCATTATAGGTAATTACGGATATACGCTGATTCCCGTAACGAGACTGGGAAATGCAGTGAGATTCGATCGAATTATTGTGAAATCGTCTAGGTCGAAAGACTGAAAGCGTTATCGCAATATTGATAGTATTATCACAGCGATGCTAATAATGCTAATATGACGACAGCAGTGCTGTTTCTGTGGTTCGAATGTCATTTATAACAGATAATTTGATGAAATTCTGGTTGGAGTGGAAGCAGACGGGAAAATCAGTCAATACGAGCTAGGATGGTGAAATATCCAGAGGTGAAGATGAAAGAGACAAGCGCCTGTAACATGAATTGTTCGGTGCTCTCATAATTTTGCGAGGTTTCAGTTCGTTTTTGGCTCTTTGATATGAATGTCTCATGTTAGTTTGCAGTCGGGTTGTGGGAAAATTTTGCCACAATCCTCCCAGCGACATAGAAGTGCTTAGTGCTGTACCCTATACACCATATATGTATATAATTTGTACTTACATGTGCAGTATACCGTATATATTGGTGTCCACATATTGAAGCTCGCACTGCTTCCACTAATATCCCTGTAGCTAGGTGGGATTATTAATGTCGAATCGAGTCTAGTATGTCTGGGATTCGATACTCGTCCTCTTAAGCTTTGCCTGTGATTATTATCACACACATGGCTGGCATCCTTTTGCTGAACGAACATATGAATGGATCTCTATGAAGCCCTGTTGCAGGCCATGTAATGGTCTGTTATACCGGACTTTGATGAAAAGGGGCATCCAAATTCTTCACGATATTAGAACAGAATATATACATATATGTACAAGAATTTAAAAATAACAATAAAGGTTTTTGATAGATATAAATTTAAAAAATAAACTTGTAACAAGAAAGAACGCAAGTTTTAAAGAGATGATAAATTACCTTATATTCGTTAACTTTTAACTTCGACAAAAAACAGAATAAATCCAAACGGTGAAATAGAATGTTTTGTGATTGATTTAGAACCAATCCATTCAGATTATTCCAGTTTTCGAAAAAGAAAAAGGTAATAATTCAAACTAATAATGTATTTCTAAAAAATTGCTAACTTCCTCAAATTTGGGAATTATATTTAAGTAAAATAGATTTCTTTTGGTAAATTGAGTTAACATTAACACCTCAATTAAAAGAAATCTTAAGTATTCATAGAAAACTCTGCAGGTTGGAACAAATCTTTGCTTCATGTCTGTCTCTTAAAATTTCTTAAAGATCGAAATAAAATTTTCTTTCTTATGAAAATTTTTTGTGTACTAAAAAAGAATACCCAAAAAGTTCACAACTCAAAAATAGACTTTGAGAGTACCCGCTTTTTCGGCTCATTAGAGACAAATGTACAATAAATGTACACAACAAAAAGAAAAAAAGAGAGTCATCCAAAGCCAACCTCAAACTCTTTCTTTTCTCCGCCTTTTTTATACTACTGGGGACCAACATGTTTCGAAGAATAAGCTTTCGACCAAAAAGATGAACTTTCAACAAAATAGTTGAATTTTCAAGTAAAAAAGATAAATTTTCAATCAAAAACGGAATAGTTAAATTTTAATTTGAAAAAATTAATTTTAAAGAAAACACAAGACAAATTTTCAAAAAAATAGTAAAATGTTCAATTAAAGAAACAAATTTTAAATTCAAGTAATGAATCTTCAATTTAAAAAATGAATTTTTAACGTACGAGTTCAACTTTCAATCAAGTAGTTGAATTTTCGATCAGAAAATATGAATTCTCAAGGTAAAATGTAATGGTTGACATTTCAACCAAAGAGACGATTTTTCAACTAAATAGTTGAATACTCAACCAACAGAATAATTTTCAATCAAAAATTTAAAGTTTCTATCAAAAAAATGAAAATTCTACCAAAAGAGATGCATTTTCAAACCAAAAAGACGAGTTTTCTACAAAGCAGTAAAATTTTAAATCCGAAAAAATTCATTTTCGACAAAAAAGTTCATCTAAAACGAAATAGTTGAATTTTCAAACCAAAAAGACAAATTTTTAATCAAAAAGAGAATGGTTAAATTTTCATTTGAAAAAATTAATTTTTAAGAAAAAACAAGACGAATTTTCAACAAAATAGTAAAATGTTCAATTAAAGAGACAAACTTCCAATTCTAGTAATGAATCTTCAATTAAAAAAATGAATTTTTAACAACCGAGTTCAACCTTCAATCAAGTAGTTGAATTTTCAACCAAAAAATATGAATTTTCAACGAAAAATGTAATAGTTGATATTTCAACCAAAGAAGACGATTTTTCAACTAAATATTTAATTACTCAACCAACAGAATAGTTTTCAACCAAAAAGTTTAAGTTTCTACCAAAAAAAAAAAATGAAAATTCTACCAAAAGAGATGCATTTTCAAACCAAAAGGCGAATTTTCTACAAAACAGTTGAATTTTCAATCCGAAAATATGCATTTTCGACAAAAAAGTTTATTTAAAACGAAATAGCTGAATTGTAAAACCAAAAAGACAAATTTTTAATCAAAAATTGAATGATTAAATTTTTATTTAAAAAATTAATTTTGAAGAAAAAACAAGAAGAATTTTCAACAAAATAGTGAAATATTCAATTAAAGAGACAAATTTTCAATTCTAGTAATGAATCTTCAATTAAAAAAATGAATTTTTAACAAACGAGTTCAACTTTCAATCAAGTTGTTCAATTTCGACCAAAAAATATAAATTCTCAACGAAAAATGTAATAGTTGATATTTCAAAAAACAAATGCGATTTTTCTACTAAATAGTTGAATACTCAACCAACAGAATAATGTTCAACCAAAAAGTTCAAGTTTCTACCAGAAAAAAATGAAAATTCTACCAAAAGAAATGCATTTTCAAACCAAATAGACGAATTTGTTACAAAACAGTTGAATTTTCAAGCAGAAAATATGCATTTTCGACAAAAAAGTTCATTTAAAACGAAATAGTTGGATTTTCAAACCAAAAAGACAAAGTTTCGACAAAACAGTAGACTTTTCAACCAAACGGAATTAACTCTTAACCAAAATTAATTGGATTTCTAACCAGCAAGATGCAATTTTTGAACATGAATTTTAAGTTTCTACCAAAATAAAGAAGAATATTGAACAAAATATATGAATTTTCTACCAAATAGTTGAACTTTCAAGTAAAAAAAGTACATTTCTAACCAAAAATTGATTAGTTAAATTTTCAGTTCCAAACGAATTTTTCTACAAAATAGTTAAATTCTTAACCAAAGAGATGAATCTTCAAGCAGAAAAATAAATTTGTTAATAGAAGAGTAGAATTTTCAACCAAGAAAGATTTTACAGCCAAGAGCAAAAAAAAATTCAACCAAATTGTTGAATTTTAAAGCCGAAAAGGGGAATTTTCTACAAAACAGTTCAATTTTCAACCAGAAAGAATGACTTTCTATCATAATTGTTAAATTTTCAACAAAATTATTGAATTTCCAACCAAATAATATAATTTTTAACGAAAAAGGATGGATTCTTAACCAAAAATATAATAGTAGATTTCTCAACCAAAAATATGATAGTGGATTTCTCGATCAAATAGATGAATTTGCAACTGAAATGATGAATCTTCAACTGGAATGGTTAAATTTTCAGTTACGAAAAATTAATCCTTATAAAAAAAACGATTATTAAACTGTGGGAATTAATTTTTTTTTTTTAATGGGTTTTTCTGTACTTCTAAAAGATTTATAACTTCAAAATACGAAGAAGGAATGTTTTAGAAAATTTTGAATTTCAAGATGGTAGGAAAATTCCAAATTTCCTAAATTAAAAATTATTATCGGGAAATTATTTTCTTTACCTTTAAGAAGTGTTTCTATAAAATTTCTTGAAGATCGAAATGAAATCTACTTTCTTATGAAAATTTTTGGTGTTCAGGAAAAAGGAACACCCAAAAAGTTTACAAATCAAAACTGGACTTCGAGACTATCCGCTTTTCCGGCTTATTAGAGACAAATTTACAATAAATGTACAAACAAAGAAGAAAACACAGTTATGAATAATGAAACATATATTTATTATGTATATGTGCATTGCAGCTTTTTTAACCAAATTCAAATAGATTTATCAAATTTATTGATATTCAAATCAAAAGTTTCTTTGTTTTTTTTTGTTGAAGTCGAAAATAATTTTTTATATAACTTCCTGTGTATAAAATCCAAAAAATTATAATTCACTGTTTTGCTCGACGATTGAGTGTGTATATAGACCCTTGGGCAAACGATCATTTTACCATTTTTTTGAGGAAATAACCAGTGCCAAACCCTCCTAAAAATCATCTGTTCAAAGAATGCTAATAGATTTTAGGAAACTATACAGAAAATCTTAGCCTCAAATATCAATATTCAGAATTTAGTCTAAAGAGACAATAATAAGATAGTAAAATATATTCACATTTAACTATGAAAATTTAATTTTAATTGTATTGAATTATTATACCTTAAATTATGTACATCCTTCTGACAACCTTATTATATTCATAATAAGTATCAGGAAGACATTTTAATTATGTTTACAGTATACTTAGAAAAAAGAAATGTATAGTAGACTGAAATTATATTAAATATATTTGAAATCAATAACACCTGTAAAAATTCTAAGATTAGAGAAAAATGTAAATAAAGTACTCAATGGTACACAATAACAGAATGCACATATTGTCCATATGGCATCTTCCTCAGAATATCTTTTTTTCAGGCAAGGAGGGTATCATTTCTTTTATCTGAATGTATGTAAAATCTTTTGGCAACTTCATTTTTTTAATACGTATCAGGTTAACATTTCAATTAGTTGTAAAATTGAAAAAACCTGAAAAAATTATTACAAGATTTATGTTCACAGAACATGGAAAATAAAGGAAATAGATCATAGTGCCAAGATCAAATTTTGTGGGTTAATTTAGAACCAATCTATTCAGATTATTCCGTTTTTCGAAAAAGAAAAAGGTACACGGAGAAAAAACGTCAGTAGAACTCACCGAAATAGCACCTAAAAATTACCAAACTGCTTGGATACGCGGAATAAATTTCAAGTTCGTTACAGATTGCTAGACGTTCGGTAAAAATTAAAGCATAGAGGTGATTCGTAAAAAGTCGGTAAAGGAGGAAAAGTTTTACCGAACAAGATAAAAATTACCAAAGGGTTGAGGATTTCGTATACTACAGGTTCGGCAAAAGTTGTGCCTCGTTTTGTAATTCCTCCAATCCTTTAGATGATTTTCACCAAAAAAAATCCTTTCATATTTCATACTGTATTGTTGTTTTTATGATGTTTATTGCTGTTTATTACTACTTTTCCCACTCTACTTACCAAAATTAATGTTCTTTCATACTAATTAAATGTGCACAGATAAACGCTTAATATTAAATACACTTCACAATGCACGCTGACGCATAAGATTTACACATCGCAGAGACAGAACATCTACTATTGTCTCAGAACTAATATATAAGATTCGCGTAGTATATTTTCGCGCCTGCGAGAAACAAACATCAAACGCACGTATCACGTGAAATGTCCGACATACAATGACACTAACACACACCAATACATGTTGCATCGATGATGTAGGGGCGAATGTTTTCATAAAAAAGTGTAGAGAAGGAATGTGAATACAGCCTTACGGTCAGAAATTTTCACCAAACGATCGGTAAATGATACCACTGTTACGTTAGTATATTCACTTCACTTCCAGTAAGAAATGATAATCTTCGATTTTATCAGACGTTCATTATCATACCCTAAATATTAAGGACAGTATGAGTGAATTATTGATACGTATTCCAATCTTAAAAATAATTCCTGCTAATTTTTTAATCTATCCGGTATTTGCGAGCTGTTTGGTAATATTTTTAAGTGCTATTTCGGTGAGTTCTACTGACATTTTTTCTCCGTGTAATAATCCAAACCAATAACAGATTTATAAAAAATTATTAACTGCCTCAAATTTGTAAACTATATATAAGTAAAATAGATTTCTTTTGGTAAATTGAGTTAACCATTAACACCTCAATCAAAAAAAATGTTAAGTATTCATAGGCAACCCTGCAGATTGGAACAAATCTTTGCTCAATGTCTCCCTTTTAAAATTTCTTAAATATTTTCTTTAGTTCTGTCGAGTAAAACTTAGCGAATTGAGGCACTTGAAGATCTTTCTATCGGGAAAGCTGCCAAAACAACAATCTCAAATGCGGCATAATGCTTCTTGTCGCAGGCGATGGAAAAAGATTTTTTGTCGTTGCTCCATCGCATTGGTAGCATAAAAATTCACTTCAAGTCCCGGCACTTGGTCCGTGGTACTTTTGTTGGCTATAATGCACACTTGAAATGTAAGTGCATTACGAAGTGAATGCAAATAGCAGCAGAAAGACTAGGCGATTGTCCTGGAAGACGAGCGAGTCGTAAGAGCCGACAATTTTCAGAGACTTCTTGAGATTACTCGTAATCGTTGCCAATATAGCGTCACGTTGGGTTCTATATGGTTGAACTGTGCCAATCTCAACTGAGCATCTTTAGGCTTTCGATGTCCTCGGCTTTTCAAAGAACTGTTGTGTGTCCCAATCCTTCAAAAAGGTTTCAGTAAACGACTCTTTGGCTCAAGTTGGGAGTGCCTAATGGACGTGAAAATGAAAACTTGAAATTGCTTCAAATCAGCTGTGCAGCCGTTCGCCTTCCTGCGTCAGTTGGTAGCTTAACATGACTGCCACATGTGGTGCGATTCATTAATAGGTCGTATCCACTGAACACTTTGCTACTGGGTTTCCAACCTGCCTCTCTTATATTCACCGGAACAGTTTATAAACTCAAGTTGCATACTTTTCTAGTTCAGAACCGACTTGTTTTATTTATTTGTTTGAAATTTGCTTGAAAACTTTGAGTTCGTACCTACTCGTGATTAAATAATTACAGCAAAACTTCACCCTTTCATCGTATATGGAAAACCTAACTTGAAAATGTAATGACACAATGAGGAAATACTGAACAAATTAAAGAAGGTTTCGTTAATAGTTACTAATTGGTAGAGAATTAAGATCGAGCTTTATTTCGATGCAGCTTAAACTCAAATCGAACGAGAAGGTAATAAACGTTCCTGACCATACAGAGATACAAATTAAAGTCTGTGCTTTTGTACTCAAAAGAAAAAAATTGAATGAGAGAGTACCACCTGTTTTACTTTTGTCCAATTTCTGTATTGATTACATGCAATTACATTCGCTAGTCAAGAGACAATCCATTCAGTAACGTTAGAATCGATTTCCAAGAATTGCAAGATAAACAATTGTATCGTTGGTTGGATTTTTCGGTATTTATTTTTTTGTGCGAAATAAATCGCGTTGCAAAAACAAAACTATCTTTTTTGCTCGATGCTCTCTTGTCGAATAGGTTGAAAATTTTGACAAACACTGAAGATAAAGTCAAAGTGCATCTTCTGTTCACTTGAAAAACTGGAATTGTCTGCATTAGGGGGGCGATTATATAACTTTTCACTTTTCACTTTCAGTTTCACTTTCATTTTCATTTTCCACTTTTCACTTTTCGCTTCTTGTGCTTGTCAATTTTGAAGTTTTAAACGTCACCTTGAGTGCAATAGCACTAAAGAAAAGGAAGTTGGCATGCAAGAAAGAGGAGTTGTAATTGAAGAAGGGAAAATTTGAATTTAAGAGGAAGGCCGCTAAACTATGTTGCATTTTTGCAACAGATATAGCTAAAAGAGTTATACCTATATGTACCTAAAATACCTATATATACCTATACCTAAAAGAGTTCAGAGAAAACTGGAAAAAAAGTAATTCTTCTGTAAGGATTGTGTAACATTGAATAATAAAATATTTAACACTTTTTCTGTTATCGTATATAGTAACACACTTTAAAAATGTCTATGTCTTTCTCCATCTTTTTAAAAGTTATAGCCTTTAAAAAACGGGTCCTGTTATTATTAGTGCACCGTATCCAGCATGTATTATTATAATCAAAAATTATTATATATAATCTGTTTGCAAATGAAATCATCCTTTCTTTTCATCTGCCATACGAAACTTCAAAATTCTTGCTTGGTTTTTTATTATTTTCTTAATTTTTTGTTTTATGGAAAAATGATTTGAAATTTAACAGGCGTTTGTAAATAATGGTTTTAAAATCGAATACCAAATCTAATGGCTCAATTATGTTGCATGCATTTCTTATTTGTTCGTCTTTCAAATCCCGATCTTCGACTAACAAAACTACGAGAGAAATGCAGTTTTCAAGAAGAAGTTTCATTTATAAAATGGGTTTGCTAACAAAAAATTTCATCTGTGTTACAAAAATCATCATCCTAATTCAAATTGTTAATCAATCTTGTAATCTAATTTTTCTCTGCCAATTAATGTTAATATTATTAAATACATATCTAATTATTATTTTGTAATCCCTGTAATCGTTATTTTGAACGGATGTAAATCTAAACATTTTCTCTGAAGGAGGCGATTGCGACCTCATGATCTTGAAAATATTTTTCACTCAATACAAATTAATCCAATTAAAAGTAAAACGTAAATTCGAATACGAAAAGAAGAATAATACAAATTCATTATCAGAAAAAAACCAATAATATTTTTAAAAGCTACTCGTATACCTCTGAAGCTTTCTAATTTTATTTAATTTCGAGTACAAAGTAATTTGGCGGTATGGTGCTTCTAAAATTGTAATATTGCTATGTGGTTGTATTTAAGAATAAAAATTACATAAATTCATATCTTTTTAAAAAACAGGTGTTTCTAACTTGATTTATATACTTTAAAATTAGAAATCTTTCCAATAGTTCAAATTTTTTCCAAAGTCAGGATATTATGGGCTACTACAGTTTTTCTATTCGAATTTTCTCCCTTTTCAAATTTCAAAGCTTTCAGGAGAGGCTTCTCTCTCTATTCTGAAGCTTGAATTTTGAATCATTTATCTAAACAACAAAGTGACACTTATTTTTTGAATTCCCATTTTCTGACTGCCAAGCTGTACATGGAATACATCAAATTTCGTCAATGACCCACCAACTCAATTCAGATACACGATGACAATGTCACTGCGAATCATTCATCTCGCAAAAGAAGATACCACAAAGATATCGAATTCTGTAATGCAATTGAATAAATTAAATTTATGAATTTCTGCAATGTAGAATAATAAAATGATTGAGAAATAAATAATTAATTAATTTAAAAATTAGTTTCAGATATTTATAAGAAATTATCAAAGAAGATTTTCAATCAAAAACACTAATATATGATTCTTGTGTTTTTGATAGTTAGGAATTTAAAGGTAATATTTACAAAAAATAATGATTTGCATGTACAATATATACAATAATAAAACTACAAAAATTGAATTTCAATTTATTTTTAAAGGAACAATGTTTGTCACCTCTTCGAAATTTATTTTGCAACTTAATCTCCTAAATAATATTGACTATATTTACAAATATGATGCGAACCGCTTATAACATCGGTGACGTTTAAAACTTCAAAATTGACATGCGCAAAAAATGAAAAGTGGAAAATCAAAATAAAAGTGAAAGTGAAAAATTATATAATCGCCCCTAGGTTAACAGTAGCATTGAATTTGAGAAGTCTTGAGAAGCTGAGAAGTGTTATTACTGAATTAATGACGGACTTGTGTGGGGCAGCGAAGGAGTCACGTCTGGTCAGTTCTAAGTCGATCAAAATTAATAAAGGGTCATTCATCAATGTTATTATTAGAACTTATAATTACCTTCTCCATTTATTTCAAGATCTAAGTACCCGAGTCTGCTCAACAAAGCACTCCCTTTGTGCGCAAAAAATTGTTTTGGTTACTTGTGAAAATTAGCAGAGATGTCTCCGGAAGCTACGATCACGATCGTTCACCGAACGATCGATCCCGACGCAACTGGAAGTAATACGTCATCCGACTCGTCTCTTCCCACAACACCAGAAGGTGTTCGAGTCGGGGAAATCAATTAAAAAGAATCGAAAGCAGCTTAAACACTGAATTTAAATTGACAGATTCAAATACCTGCTTGTCTAGAACAGCACACCCAACTCTAGATGGACAAACACGAAT
>JAUMHM010000005.1:33440278-33454894 GCA_032362435.1 Melikaiella ostensackeni | reverse complement strand
TGGTTTTAACACTCCGAAAGCCAGACCAGCAGCACACCCAATCTTAGATGGTTTTAACACTCCGAAAGCCAGACCAGCAGCACACCCAATCTTAGATGGTTTTAACACTCCGAAAGCCAGACCAGGAGCACACCCAATCTTAGATGGTTTTAACACTCCGAAAGCCAGACCAGCAACACACCCAATCTTAAATGGTTTTAACACTCCGAAAGCCAGACCTGTCTGATTGTCCAGAACAGCACACCCAATCTTAGGTGGTTTTAACACTCCGAAGGCCAGACCAGCAGCACGCCCAATCTTGGATGGTTTTAACCTTCCGAAGGCCAGACCAGCCTGATTGTCCAGAACAGCACACCCAATCTCAGATTTTTTTAACATTCCGAAGGCCAGACCAGCAGTACACCCAATCTTAGGTGGTTTTAACACTCCGAAGGCCAGACCAGCAGCACGCCCAATCTTGGATGGTTTTAAGCTTCCGAAGGCCAGACCAGCCTGATTGTCCAGAACAGCACACCCAATCTCAGATTGAGAAGAAGTCTTGAGAATCTGAGCAAAGAGAGATCCCCTCAGACTTGAGAGATTTTCAGAGCTCTCGAAAGCCTTTGAGCGTTTAAGAGCTTTCAGGCCCTCTCAAGTCTGAGAAGACCTGTCGTCGCTCAGACTCTCAAGACATTTCGGCACTCCTCAACTTCTCAAGACTTCTCAAATATCTGACGTTCTGAGATGAGCGAAATGTCCAACGCTAGTAATAGCATCAGTTAGGCCTGTCCAGAGAGGAGAAATTTGCTCAAAAGCCACATGTTACACATCCACCACCACTTCTTTCTGCTCAACTCGAGAGACCTTGGGTGTTGGTCGCTTTCGTGAAGTTGAATGGAAAATGAGAGTGGAGGTGGAAAACTTACAACTGGCAATCGAGCAGTTTCGAGAAGAATTGCTGGAATTTCCCCTCTCTGGACAGGCCTGGCATTGGTCAAAGCATTGGATCGGTCGCAACGGAGGTCGTAGATTATTATTGGATGCCAAGATATAGAGAAGGTGATAGGCTGCTGTTGTGTGGTGAATCGTAGCAACAGCCGGTATCACTCACGATACTGAAGGCAGTAAACTTCGGCGAACTAATGCAATATTGTGGAGGATATTAAGAGGCTAGTGCTGGTACGCTTTGGACTCCCTGCGATGCGTTGCAAGTACCCTAGCAGACGGCGAGGACGTAGAAATTGATTTATCTTCAATACTTTTAATATCTCTGGGTTTTAGAACCACGAACACAGCGGAGAGTATTGGAATTAAGATATAGTACATGAGTACTAGGGTGGTCCAAAAATGCATTTCAAAATTTTTTTCATACTAGAGGGCAACGATCCCCCATTTGATTCCAAATCCGAAAAAAGGAATTCCCTATTTTTTTTTTTAAATACAGGCTCCTTGAGAACTATTCTTTATGAGATCGACCCTTTTGAGCACTTTCTTCTCATTCTTTTTTCAATCAAAACTGATTTCTATTAGTCTAACGAAATATTTATCAACATTGCCTAATTATTTTTTTATTTATTTAGGCAAATTCCATTTGTTTAAATAATTTTTTTTCGAATTTTTTTTTTACAAAAATTATAACTTCTGGTCTTGTGTAATATTCATTAACATTAGGTTATTAATTTTCAATTATTTAAACAAATAAGATTTGTTTGAATAATTTTTTTCTCGAAAATTCATTCTTTTTATTGAAAATTATTACTATTTGTCTAGTGGAATATTCATCAGGATTGGTTAATTAATTTTTGATAACCTAAACAAATTCCAATGGTTTCAAAAATGTTTTTTTCTCCAAAAATTCGTCGAACTGGTATATTGTTATCGTTAAGTGGCATAAATTTATTTTCAAATATTTTCAAATTGTTTAAACAATAAATTATTATTAATTTTCAACAACATTTAATTTGTTTAAGCAATATTTTTTCTCAAAATTTGGAAATTTCTTTTTTCTGATATTAATATTAAAACTTCTGATTGTTAAAAACAATAATTCTTCTATATTTCTGAATTTCTTCAACAATTACTTATCTTTTTAACAGGAACATATAAAAACGAATTTTCGAAAAAAAATTATTCAAACAAATGGAATTGGCTTACATAATTAAAAATTAATTACCCAATGTTGATGAATATTCCACTAGATAAATAGTAATAATTTTTGATAAAAAAATGAGTTTTCAAAAAAAAATTATTGATACATATCCCATTTATTTAAATAGTTGAAAGTTGATTAACCAATGTTAATAAATATTCCACTAGACCAATATTAATCATTTTTATAAAAAAAACGAATTTGCGAAAAAAATTATTTAAACAAACACCATTCGTTTAAACTATTGAAAATTAATTAACCAATCTCAATAAATATTCCACTAGACCAGTAGTTATAATTTTTATCAAAAAAACGAATTTTCGAAAGAAAATTTTAATAAATAAACAATTAAAAAGTAATTAACTAATGTAAATAAATATTTCACTTGACCAATAGTAATAATTTTTAATTGAAAAAAAGAATTTTCGAAAAAAAAGTTAACAAATGGAATTTGTTTTAATAATTGAAAATTAATTAACTAATGTTGATAAATATTCCATTAGACCAATAGAAAGAATTTTTATTTTAAAAAAAAAACGAGAATAAAGTGCTCAAAAGGGTCGATCAAATGAAGAATTAACATTTTTAGATTTAAGGCCATGTGAGCGTAACCTCAAAATTTTTTTTCACATTTTTTTTTGTATCAACTTACGTTCACACGAAACGCAATATCGAGTTGAAAATTTCGAAAAATAAATTAAAAGCACTAAGGAACGTTTGTCTGGTCCTAAATTTTCATAATTAGAAAAAGTTTTTTTCCTAAACAAATTTTTTTTACATTTTTTCTGATTATAAAAATTCAGGACTAGACAAACGTTCCTTAGTGCTTTTTATTCAGCTTCCGAAATTTTCAACTTGATATTGCGTTTCGTGTGGACATAAGTCGGTTTTGAAAAATTAAAAAATTTTTTTTGAGGTTATGCTCACATTACCTTAAGGGTGGTTCTCAAGCCACCGTGGGGGTATATTAGTGGCGTCAAGCCCATATTTCTGATACATGAAATTCTTCGTTGGATAGTCCTCAAGAAGCCTCTATACTTTCCCGTAACATTTTTTCAACCCCTGGAAAATTATTCCAAAAACTCAAAAAAGTGATCTTTGCCCATGCAATTTACATGGGAAAAAAAAAGTTCAAAAGATTTCAAGAGGTTTCCAAAAATTTCCAGGGATTTAAATGAATTTCAGGGTTATAGCCAAAAAGTTGACGACTTTAGGTTCCAGTCATTTTGCACTTTACTTCTGAATAATAATTTTTTCTGGAATTATCTGAGTAAAGTACTTATGCAATGTACAATTTAGTAAAGTTTCAAAATTTTAGAATACTATGTTTAGAAATAATAAATGAAAAAGTACGCAAAATGCACCTGTCCGAAACTATAAGTTTGAAATGAAAATTTGATAAATAATATTAAGAACATTTTTTTTAATATTTGAGATTTACAGATATCACTTATATTGAGTCGAAAAAGTTGAAAATCAAGACTAGTGTTCAAAATTTCAGAGTAGAGGATTTTAAAAATCACTTCAAAGTCTGTCCCACAAGATTTTTTCTGGTTAAGGTGCATTACTATTTTGGGACAAAACTCGAAAATAATTATTCAAATTCTTCATAATTGGGGACAAAATTGTCAATTTTATACTTACGAAGATTTTATAGTATCATTTTAAAATCGATTGATCAACTCTGATTCCAAATAATAGTAAATAATGATCACTATTTTTGCGTAAAAATAAAATAAATCGTGAAGATTATCATTTTTCCCATGTTTTAGCCTATTTTTATCCGTTCTTCTTATATTTTTAAGAGATTTTTTAAGTTTTTTTGTTTTATGATAGTCGAATGTCATGTCGCGCGACCTTTATCCGTCGTGTAAAATTCATATGTATCACAAATACATTCCTTGATCTCTTAGTTTTATAATTTCATACTTTCTTGGGTTACCCTTAATTTTAAAAAAATATTTTAGCCGGTTTGGAAATTTTTTTGTTTTCGAAAATTTCATTGTCTAAAATGGTAAACTTTCTGGCAATCCCCTTTCAACAGATTTCAAGAGATTTTGAAGTATTCCAGAGAATTTTAACAGTTTTCAAGGAAACTCGTAGGATTTCCAAGAATTCTCATTATTTTAGGGAATGCTCAAAGCTTTCAAACGTTTTAAGGAATTTAAAAAAAGTTTAAACATGTTAAAGAAGTTTTCAGAAGAATTGCATAGGATTTAAGAAGTTTTAGGGTATTTTTAAAGCCTCCAAGGACCTCAGAAAATGGCAAAGATTTCAAAATATTTGTATGGGATTCCAAGGGAGTTTAAAGGGATTTCAATAGATATCAAAATTTTCTAAATACTTTATAATATTTCTATAAATTGCAAAAAATTTCACAAAAACTAAGGGATTTCGTGGGATTTCAAAGATTGAAGAGGTTTTCAAATATTTAAGGGGATCTGACAAGATTCTAAAAATTCCATGCGGTTTCAAAAAATTTAATTGAATTTCTGAAGATTTGGAAGAATTTCGCAGGATTTATAAGAGTTTAGGATCTTTCAAAAGATTTCAAGGGATTTTAGAAGATTTCCAAGATTTCCAAATATTTCGAAGGATTTTCAAAGAATTTCAAAGAATTTTGAAGTAATTTCAAAAGATTTCAAAGATTTGAAAATATTTTTGAATATTTAAGGTATTTTTAAAGAATGTTTAATATTCTAGGGTATTTTAAGAGATTCCAAGGAATTTTCAAGAGTTTAAAAAAATGTCAAGGGATTTCGAAGAATTTAAAATATTTTAGGGTGTTTTGAATGATTGCAAGTAATAAGCTTATTCAAAAATTAGTAAAAGTAGGTGACATACGCCTACAAAAAAGGGTTTCGTATCCTATCTACTCTAGTACTTAAAAGATTTATTTCCCCTCCCCTCCCATGACTTCCACCCCTCATTCCCATGCCCCCATTCTCCTTCCCACACTTCCCAAAACTTTCCTCCCCCACCCTCCACCTCCCTCACTTCCCAACCTCTCCCCCTCGCTACCCCTTACTCTCCTTCCCCTCGTCCCAAACCATCCCCTCTCCACCTCCCGTCCCATCACTTCTCTCACGCTTCCCCTTACCATTTCTCCCATTTCTTCCCCTCACTGCTCCTCTCGGGAAAAAAGTACGACAGACGGACGGACACTCGATCGAAACTATAAGAGTTTCTGCCCGGAGCTACGAAACTCAAAAATTTGAAGTAATCTATGAATAAAAAATGAAAATTTGTAATTTCAGGTCTCTGTCATCAAGACGCACAACACATAACGGCAATTTTGGGTGAGAGTGTGGTCTTCAACTGTCATGTAGAGTTCCCTGAGCAGCATCCAGTGCCGTACGTTCTCCAATGGGAGAAGAAGGTAGGCGACACGGTACGATATCGGACATCTCCCTCTCTGCTCTCTATCCGTGAGTTAAAGAAAGGGGCCCCGTTCGTTAAGGGCACACTCCTGGTACCAGCAACGGCCGCGTTACCCGAGAACATCCGTAATAAATTTATTCCTCGTAGAAGACCGAACGAATCGATCGCCGAATTCTTGGTAAGAACCGCAAGGCTCATTGTCTCCGGAAACCTCTCGAATCTCTTGATTCTCGGTACTTATCTCTAAATGTAAAGCAGTTCTATTGATCTTAGCTCGAACTCAAGTACAGCGTGTAATTACAGTGCTTTTGAAACACTTTGAAAACTTGCGAGGTTCTTGGAAATATTGATACCACATTAAACTTTCCCCAACAGGCCTGGTAATTTAGTATAGATTTCCGAAACTCGCTTCTAAACTCTTAAGTTCTAAGCTTCCAACTACTGAAATATCTTTTGCTGTATGCATAATATTGATTGGATTGATTTTGGCATATAAAAAAGTACAGTTATAGAGATCATCTTTTTAAATTACCTTGCGATTCTAACAAACTGTATAAAGCTTCTCTGTTGGAATTGGTTAGAGATGTATTTATCTAGAATAGAAACAAAGCTTCTCAGGTTTTGGGATTCAAAATTATTCTATTTCATAGTAATTTTCTTCTCAATTTCTTTCAGATCTATTACCATTCACGTTAAATATTCATCCGAAGCTTTCGAGAAGTTTGAACAACGGCGAAAATAGTTGACTTGGAAAATGATATTTCAATCATATACTCGTACTATTTACGTCATTGTATATCCAACATTTCTTCTCTGTTCTCACAATATTGAGATCTCCGAGGCAATATCGTATCTACAAAAAAAAAGTTAAAGAGAAGAATTCCATGCTTCACGCCTCAATAAATATCCATGGAGTTTCATATTCTCGACATTTCTCCGTTCCTCAAGCTAGAGACCAGCGACCTTACGTGATTTTGTAAAAAAATAACTCGCAAAAGGCCGAAATCCTTCAAAGAGTTTTAAACCTTACTTACTGAAAATAGATTCTCTATGGGTAAACAAAAATTACAACTATCGAAGAATTTCAATAGACAAAGTTATGCTTTAAAATGGAAAGACAGTTGATTTATATCCAACTTGGAATTTGAAATAAAGTTTTATTACTACTTCCTGTTCAAGATTCTTTCGGAAAATATATACACTATTGATGTGAACTTTTTCTACCATCACAATGTATACCAGCTTGACTTTTTCTTTCTAACATTATTAACTTATCGTTTAGAAGGAAGGAGTTCCGTCTATTGTGTTTGAGGATTACCTGGTATATCGTTTTTCATATGTGTGCGAGGGTATTAAGCGAGCAGCGTGCGCAAGTTTGATCTCATGGGGTTTCCGGAGGTTAAGCCACGATGAAGAATTTCCTTCTGACGGGCATCCTATGAGAACAAGAGCGTTCAATGAAAATATTCTCAAAGTCGCGACGAATTTTGTAATAAAAGTCAAGTGTCTCAAACAGGTGGCTTCGATAAGTGATCATATTACTCTTTTGGAATTCTGCGTGGCTTTGCTGACGACCTGGCGACGAGCCCTTTGTATTAAATTTCACATCTGAACCAAACAGGATGTTGGGTGAATCTCGAGTTTTATTTATTTCACAAACAAGAAAGAAGTATAAGGTTTTTATCCGTATTGATTCAATCAACTTGTTATTTGCTGTAAAATATCGTCGTCACCTGATTGAATAAATGTCGCGAAAAGAGACAACTAAAAAAAAAAATGAAAAAAGTAGCTGGTATCAGAAAGCAGTGCGGAACGTGAGCCCCTGAAATAAGTTACGTTGTTCGAAGCATCGCCAAAGTTATTGTCAAGAATCGTTGTTTTGTTACGTGTTTATATATTTCATTATTATTTCGATGATTTCGAGCTTAAGATGCTTGTCAAGCTGTCGGCGAACGTGACGCGCTGTATCACTTGAAACTCGTGTAAACTCTGTCATGGTCAAGTTTGTAGCTCCGTCGACGCATTTTGGCCTTTCATTAGTTCTTTTTTGCAATCCGGACTGGAGAGGGCAGAGCACGTTCAATAATCTTTAAAGATTAAAGATTAATCACTCATCGTATTCATATTAGTCTCTTACTAACAATCGATTCATTCCTCGAGATTGTTAACCCTCATGAATGCACCCTCATGAAGTATCATGATATCGCGGTTCACTTTTCATAAAAATAATCTCGAACCTTTTTTACCTTTTGGCCACGAGGTTATTGCACTGGTGAGAAAGAAGTTTTCAGGTCATAGTGGATGCAAAAGAGTCGATTAACCAATCAGTAGGAGGTGGTTGGATGTTGTTTGACGTTTTGTCTCAAAATAGGGTGTCGGTTCAGAATGAGGATCAGACTAACAAGGAGCGGTTGCGAGATGCGGGGCGCGGATTCGACTGAGGCCTTACAGGATGAAAGTATATCAAAATCCATTAGATATGTATTTTTTCCTTCAATCCTGTGGGCTTTAGTGTCCGAGATATCGAGGTTTGAATATATGCGCTTGGGCCCGCGACACGATACTGCTCAGCTCGGAGCTTGGCCTGAGCTGGCTTGAGCCAAACGCTCAAGGTCAAATATTCAAACCTTGACATCTCGGAAACTAAGTCCCATTGGATCGAAAGAAAAAAAAACGTATCTAATGGATTTTAATGTTCTTTTATCCTGTAAAGCCCCAGTCGAATCGGTGGCCCAAATCTCGTGACATTTCACTGTAAGACACTAAGGGGAATAAATGAAGTAATCCACCATGGCTCTGAGAAATTCAATCTCAGACATTCGGAATATGGTGCACCTTCCTTTCATTTTCTCGTGGAGATTTCAAGCAAAAACAATAGAAATCATGACTCTGTCTCTCTAATATCTGGCGCCTTGCATGCTTTCTAAAAGATTAAGTTAAAATTGCAGTGCTTTCGACGTTTAGCTGCTTCTTAGTGATTCAACAAGTAGATGCAGTAGATATAGTAGTGCATGTGCATGATGAAAATTTGTATATATTTCTCATTTATGCTTGTTACCAATTAATTCGTGGACTAAATATGATGGATTTTATTTAAGGAAGTTGGTATGGCTGATTTCAGTTGATTGGAAGAAATATATGACATTCAAAAGTGCACATTTAATAAAATTAAGTAATCGAACGTTAAAAACATCAATTCTTCAAAAAGTGATTGTCATAAGAAAAACTTGATTAAAAGGGCGTAAGCTTCTTCCATCCCGAGAAAAATCTGAATTGATAGGGATGATGTAAAGTTGAGAACTTTACATCTATAATTTAATTAGCATAGGATGTGTTCATAATAGAATCTCGCGAACTGAGAGTCGATCACCAACTGGAGATAGTCCGCGATACATTAACCATGAACTCAATATTGACACCGCAAACCTGCGTATCCATCGTCCGGTAATTAATTAATCGATTAATCGATTTCGTCTGCCAACACTGCGATCATTACATTATTATCAACGAGTTTGTCCCGTGCATTCATCGCATGACTGGGTTATGATTAAAAATTATAATAAGAATTTGCAATAGCCTGCACCTACATCTGATGCTGAGTGTTGCACTCTTCTCTTGAGTGAGTTATTCGACAACTGAATTGATGTTGCCTTTTAAAATGTTTATTACAATTCCATCATTACTTATACTTATTTGATGACCGTAAAAAAAGACTTATCACGTGTATTTACAAATAGTTGAGTAATAATAGCTATTCATGGTCAAGCTGTTTTGTTCGTATTAGCAATCTGTAAAGAAAGGGAAGAAATAATGTCAATTTTTTGCCATAGAGACTGATACAGAAAATAGAAGGGAAGCACCCTCGTTGAGTTGAGTTAACGATTCAGAGAAGCGTTGAGATTGCTAGACCGCTTGACCCCCTTTCGTCGTTCTCATCTCAAGTTCTGGCTTCCCTCTCGTAAGGTCAATGTACCTAATTTATATAAAGTACTTTAAAACGAAAAAGTATTCGTTCCAAAATAAAAATAATAATATATATTGATTGTCTGTGATATGGAGTCAGACAGGAAAATCACGAGGAGGCATTTCTAAAATGTTTTCTGCTTGTTATAATATCTTTCTGTAACGAGTCGCGTAAACCAGAGAAAAGCTGGAGCTCTGTCGGATTCTGCGAACTTTCGGGCTGCCACTGACAATTAATTTCTCTTCTCTGTTCTTTTGTTTCATTTGTACGCTCGCTTCTCAGCATCCTTTTGTACTACTTCTCATCATATGTGGGTGAAAGAGGCAGAAAGGGTTAAAAACAGCTTTACCAACCAAAATCGTGGTCCGTGATGCGGATGCAAATCGGAGCCTCCGCAGGCACAAATAGAAATTCATTTCGGTTAAGTTTTGTTGCTTTGTCGAAGGCTCCATTAATTCGAATGGAAAAAACGCGTTAATCCTTTGATTCCTGAATAGATTTTCCGTTGGCTGGCTTCCAGGATTGATGCTTCAGAGCGGATCCGGATTTTTTGCTTCTGATTCGTATTCACTGCATTTATAGAATGCAACTTAAAACAATCTTTCAAATCTTGATGTATTCTTTATGAAAATATTTTTCTTCGTAACTCTCGTTTATATTCTATAAGACAGCTTTTAAGAAAACTCTTCTTTGAAGTCATTTGCAAACATTTACAAGATGATCGCCACATTTTTAGCCCCTCCAAGCACGTAAATGTTCATCATGCCGCTGCCTTTATCGGAGAAAGGCTCACGATGCTTATGATTAAATTACATCATAGGTACGGCCGAGATGAGCACTAAACATGAACATAAACATAAAATGTAAATTACTGCAAATTCCTCGACAAAAAGAAACAGAAAGTATGCCTTCGCTGCACTATCTTTTCGTGTTTCCACCCTCTGGTTTGCGTGTAGTGTACATGTACTATTCGCTCAGAGCCAAGTATGGCTAGGTGAGATGTAACACGTGAAATGCATGTTTATACTCACTAGCTAACTCAGCTTTTTTACCTAGAAATACTGAGTATATTTACCTGTCCGTTATTTACATAAAATATACGTATGTGTACTCGTGCGTGCGCGTGTAACCTCGCCTAATACGGGTGTTGTATATACAATATACATGCATACTCACCGTACGACGTGGTGGACGTTGTGGCCCTGGTTAAATTTTCTTTGAGCAAGAAATTAAATTTGAACAAAGATTTACACTCGAATGCACCCGCGTAATTCTGGCTCTAATCTGAGTGCGATTTTGATCAAATATATAAAAACTGGAGATACTTCTGTTGTGATTGCATTAGCGCATGTACAATGTAAAATGTAAATTAATTTGAAATCACACTACTACATACATTCAGGGTTGCCATTGTTTTGCGTGTCGACTCCACCATATGAAAACGTGAAAATCGTGATGTATATATGGTATATACCTGTATACTGCATTAAGCTATAATGAAAAACACTGATTCGTATTCAAACAGCTACGCGTCGTAAATTTTGTATAACTGCGTGCATAATATGGACATTGGTCTCTATCGGGTACATAAAAAAAATACCACTTATCCTCAAGAGAAAAATTGTAAAAGATTTCTAAAACTTTAAATTTCAACTTACATCTGGTAATTCAAAAGACGAAGACACTTTTCGCAACTTATAGGGCAGACATGAACTAGTCTTCTTCGTCCTATTTTAAAGCCAGCTCCAGGTTAACTGAGTAACGTTAAATCGATATCCTGGTGCAGCGTTTCTCGAGCTACTTTTTCCCTACGATGTGTGGAACGAATTGACTTCTGAAAAGTTGTTCTGGAATTAAATTCGTCCTAGCATCACATAGCGATTCCCAATCTAGAAGACCCTACTTTTCTAACATGCGTATATAACTTGTATTCCCGAATGCGCAAGTTCTTGACGTCCTGAACAAATTTGATTCGTTAAAACTTCACTTTGCAAACTATAAACTCAATTTGTTTCAAGTTTCTCGAGATTGTAGAAAGTTACGCATTACTTTCGGACACAGTAAGCTCAGCTTTCGAAAATAATTCAACACGGCTAATACCTTCAATGCAATTTTATTGGTTATTTGAAGTTCAGAGCTGATAAGAATGAATTAAGCAAACGCAAATTTCTCAAAGTTGTTGCCCCGTGATATATTTTTCTGTGGAGCTCATGAATTAATTAATTTAATTAAATTTGCGTAAAGGTTGTAAAGAAAAGTCAACATTTGCACTATCGGAATATTGGAGATTTCTTCTGTTTCAAATCTTTTTTTATCATTTTTCTTTATTCCTTCCGATTGTTTATTCATTTATCGCTCTTGTTCGAACTTTTCCAGAACTGTCTGCTCTCGAGTTCTACTTTTTCTGAGAAAATTCCTGAGAGGAAAATAATTATAGCTAACATTGCTTCCAACAAGCGAAATTGACGACCTGAGACTTTTTCAGTTTCTCAGAGAGCCACGCTTCTTCAAATTCAAATGCAAAAAGGTGAATCTATCCTATGGCAAAGTTGTAAAAGAAAAAAGAGTAAGGGAAGAGACTTCTAATGTGATTGAAGAACAGTAAATCGTTTTCTGGAGATCGTCTTAAAGAAATTGCTTTTTTCCAGATAGGAAAACTTTGAAAAACTGTAGTAAGAGAAATAACTCTTTCAAACAATTTCTTATTATATTCAAAACAATGATCTTCATTTTATTACTAGTCTTTAGCAAAATCTTTTTTATTTTTATCAGAGTGAATCTGAAAATATCGTTTTTGCTGCAACGGCATTCAGTGATACGAAAATCTGTATCAATATAAAGAAATATTCTTGGATCATTCTGCTGCAGATCAAATTGATACCTTCAGATTTAGTGCGATATGATTGAGTGAAAAAAAGTTTTAAGACTGAAGAAAATAATAAGTTGTTGAGATTTAAGTACTATTAGCACCTCATTTCCATGCCACTGGATAAATGACAAAGCAGAGGGACGCGGAAATAAAGTTCGGAGAGGTTGCGTTGTTTCTGGTGGCTTTTTCACAGCGGAAATATAATAAGGTTGGAAGAAATATGTATTTCACAGGCTTTAGAAGCTTGAAATGGAAAAGGAAGGAAATTGAATTGCAGGAATAAGACACTCAAGTGTTTGCGCAGTTGACTTGTGTCTCCATTTATTTCATTAAATTACGCTATACGCCCTTTGCTCGGAATACCACCCCGTTGTTCCCCCCATGCTTATACTAACCAACCTGAACCCACCGGTACCACCTTCTTTCACCGGTCTTCTTCTCCCCGCTTGAAGATTTTCCATGAAAAACAAGAAGCGAGACAAGAAAAACTGCAGCAAGACGAGTCACCATTGTATCCATTACGTTTACAACATGCCGCGCCCCTAAGCTGCGCTGTCTTCCCAAAGTAATGCTTTCGCGGAGGAAGTGAAATTTAAATTTCAGTTTGAATGAATTTTATTAAAATCAAGAATGCAGAGGAATTTTCTTTATAATTCCTTTGCAAAGAAGAAAGCGAACTCTTGGGAAAACTGGGGCTTTATATTACCTTGGCAGGAATGATATCAAAAGATAAAGCCTGTTCAAATAAAGAGAAACTCGAAAATAGAGTGTTCGAATTTTTGTTTTCTTACGCAGTTTTAAAATTAAAATATAAAATTAATATTGATACAAAATTTTGTATTTCATAATATCTATTATCTAAAATAATAAAAAGAAAAGCAAGAACAATATTTTCGATAATTGATGAAAGTTGATATGTTAAATTCAGAACTAATATTTAATATTTTTGCATAGACAACCAAACCGTTGCGTTTTTGTTTAAAAATACCAATTTCCAAAGAAAAACGCTAACATAACCTAAATTTATTCAAAATTATGAGTTTAACATTTCAAGTCAAATGATTTTTGTTTAAAATAACCGATTTCCAGTGAAAAACGCTAGCATACCCTATTATTGTTCAAATATAGTAAAGTTTTTTTAAATAAACGATTTCCGGTGAAAAATGTTAACAAAACCAAAAATTTTTACAGAATTGTAAATCTTCTTCGAAATCTATAGCGATTTCCAGTAAAAACGCGAACATAACCTAAAAGTGTTCCAACATTGTTTATCTTCTTTGAAACCTAATGATTTTTTTTTAAAGTACCGATTCCCTGTATACATATAACCTGAGGAATAATGATATTCTGAAAAAACTTAAGATTTTTTAAATTAAAAATACCAATTTTTGACGAAAAACACTAACATAAGATAACAAAAATTGTTTAAGATTGTGAATCTTTTTGAAATCTATATCGATATTTCTGATAAAAGCCGCTAGCTTAATCTACAATTGTACACAAAATTTGTATCTTCTTTGAAATCTAATGATTTTTAATAAAAATTTCAATTTTTGATGAAAAGCACTAGCACAATCCAAAATTGTTCAAAATCTTGTACATTGTATAACTTCAAACAAAAATCATTGAATTTAAATCTAATGATTTTTATTTAAAAATACCAATTTCGAGGAATTCAGTTGAAACACACCAACATAACCTGAAGTTGTTGAAAAATTGTAAATATTCTTTGAAATCTAATAATTTTTTTAAATTAAAAATACATTAACGTAACATAACAAAAAATTGTTTAAGATTGCAAATCTCTATTTACACCTAGTGTTGTTTGTTAAAAATAACCGATTTCCTGTGAAAGACGTTAATATAACATTACATTGATTCAAAATTGTAAATCTTCTTTGAAATCTATATCGTTATTTTTGGTGGAAACCGCTAGCTTTGTACATTGTACAAAAAATTTTAATCTTCTTCGAAATCTAATGATTTTTTTATTAAAAATATACCGATTTCAGATGTAAAATGTCAACATAACCTCAAATTGTTGAAAAGTTGTGAATTTCTTGAAAATTACCAATTCCCGATTGAAAAGCACTAACATAATCAAAAATTGTATAATAATTGTAAATCTTGTTCGAATTATAATGATATTTGTTTGAAATTACCAAATTTCGATGTAAATCGACAACGTAACCTAAAATTGTTCCAAAATTATGAATCTTTTTTGAAATCTAAGGATTTTTAATAAAGATTTGAATTTTCGACGAAAAACACTAG
>JAUMHM010000005.1:33422805-33433765 GCA_032362435.1 Melikaiella ostensackeni | reverse complement strand
CGAATGGTAGGCAACTTATGTTGGCCACTCAGGGTCATACTCAACGTCCGAGTAGAAAGAAGTGGGACAGGGGTGAGATAGACTCGAGTGTTTTTTAACGACGAACGATACCGTATAAAAACAGGAGAAGCTGCAAATATGCCACAGCTGCACCCTTCAAGTTCATAATTTATTCCAGTTTCTTGCATTCCACCCATCGCATCGTCATGTCTCCTCCAGTGCCCTGATGGCTACTAGAAACTTGTTCAATCTTGACGAACAAAATTCTTTGATCCTAGTTTCTCTGCGTAATACTAGGTGATGGGCAATTCTTGAAAAAAAACGGAATCAATTCTCAAAAATCAATTCCAACATTGAAGCGGGGAATGCTAAATGGTGCTAAGTCCAATCAACCTTATTTCATAGGAGAGACAAAAAACATTTTTAGAAGAAAAATTTACAACCGATTGAGTGAGAATTCTTTGAAATTTTGAAATATTTTAACACATCTAAATACTAAATTTGAGGGTGAAAAAGTGCAAAACCCTAATTTTTTTACTGAAATAGGTGTAAAGGAGCGAGAAAGTATGATTTTTAAAAAAAACTCAATATCGTCAAAAATTGGACTTAGCACCGTTAAGCTTTCCCTGCTCCAGTTGGTACACTGTAAAATGCCAGTGTTTGAAAGTTTGCCGAATTCAGTGTAGTTTTGATTTGCAATATTTTTGAGAGATGAAAACAAATGAAGTCACAATGAAAATTTTCATTGTTCAAAATACACTGTAAAATGCCGGTGTTTGAAAGTTTGCCGAATTCAGTATAGTTTTGATTTGCAACATTTTTGAGAGATCAAAACAAATGAAGTTACAATAAAAATTTTCATTGTTCAAAACGAGCTTCAACAAATTTCATACCAATGGTTTTCTGTGTAGGTAT
This sequence comes from Melikaiella ostensackeni, assembly GCA_032362435.1. Taxonomy (NCBI): domain Eukaryota; kingdom Metazoa; phylum Arthropoda; class Insecta; order Hymenoptera; family Cynipidae; genus Melikaiella; species Melikaiella ostensackeni. Next base: position 33,432,850 of record JAUMHM010000005.1, on the reverse strand, counting down.
TCGATTGCACTAACACTGGACTTAGCCAAACACCGTTCGAACCAAAACAATTGAGCGTGACTATATTTTTTTGTGAGCTCGTAAAGAATCATCGAATATCATTGGCTGAAGTTGACGCTCACTAGCGACATTTTTTCAAATTTATTCTAACATTTAACTGTTTTTGTTAAGTGGTCTTTGGTTCACTCGAGTGTTAGTGCAATCGAATATTTAGCCCCAAAATGAACGATTCAATTTTTCTGATTAATCGATCTAAATTGATCGATCTTAAGTAAATGATTCTTTCCATCGTTTTCAACTTCTTTTTTTTATTTATGCTAACTTTAGCTGGTTTCAAATTATGTCTTTTGTTTTGAATATTAACTTGAAAACTCAACTGTGTGAAGTTAATTTAATTTAAAAAATGAAGTTGAAAACCATGGAAAGTTTAAGTGAATGAACTTTTCTACAGGTTAAATGTATAAACGGTTGAACGAAGCATCAGTTAAACCACGATATCGCTTGAAAAGTTTCTAAATCCCGTGAAGTTTTTTTAAATCTTACGAAATTCCTTGTACAATTCTTTTATTTTTTTCGGAAATCCCTTAAAATTCTTTGAAATCTAAAGAAAGTCCTGGTAATATTCGAAATCCCGTGAAAATTTCTTGACAACCTTAAAAATTCTTTGGAAGCTCTTGAAATCGTTTACATTCCGTTCAAATTTCCTAAAATTCCCTTCAAATTCTTTGGGATCTTCAACAATCCCATGCGATCTCTTGAAATTTTAATAAATCCGTTTAAATGTTTGACATTCTGTAAAAATTCTTAAAATCCGTAGAAATCATTCAGAAACTATCGAGATGCATTTAAATTCTTTGAAATCTATCAGACCCCCTAGAAATTCCTTTAAATCCTTCAAAAGCTCTGGAAATGCTTCGAAATCTTTGAAAATTCAAAAGAAGTTGAAATCCCTTAAAATCTCGTAAAATCGTATTGAAACTTTGAAAATCCGGTTGAACCATTTGAAATATTTGCAATCCTATAAATATCCCTTAAAATCTGAGGGTATTATTTAGAATCTCTTGAAGTTCTTTGAAGATTCTTGTAATCTTTAGAAATTCCTTGAAATATTAAAAAATTCCTCGAAATTCTTCAACATTATTTATGTAAATACCTTTTTGCCTGTAGGGCACTTGTCCTACGGCTTTAATTAATTCTAAACTAAGCTAAACTAAATATTCCTTGTAATCCCATAAAATCCTTTAAAATCTTCAGGAATCCCTCAAAATCTTTTAAAATCTCTTAAAGTTTCTTGAAATTTGAAAATATTCCTTAAAATCTTTGGGAATCTGTCACAGTCACTTGGAATACTTTTAAATCCTTTTAAATTTTTGGAAATCCCTTGAAAACCATTGAAATCCTTTGAAATCTTTTAAAATTAATTGAAATTTCGTAAAACTCTTTACAATCTTTTGAAATCCTTTGAAATCCCTCAGAATCTCTTGAAATCCATTAAAATTTTTTAAAATTTCTCGTAATCCTGTGAAATCCTTTGAAATGTTTGGAAATCTCTCGAAATCCTCCAAAATCGAATTTATTGAAATCCACTGAAATCTTGTGAAATTCCGTAAAATCCTTTAAAATCTTTAGGAATCCCTTGAAAGCATTAAAAAGCCAATAATATCTGAGCCCTTAAATCTTGAAAAACTCCGTGGTACCTTTGGAAATCCTTGGGATTCTTTCACAATCTCCTGAAATTCTTCGAAATCATTTGGAATCCTTTGAAATCTTTGAGAATCCTTTGAAACCCATTGAAAGACTATGAAATCTCTTAAAATTCCCCGAAAATTCGTAAAATCCCTTAAAGTTCTTCAAAAATTTTTGTAAATACTTCGAAATTCTTGGGAATCTTTAAAAAAATTGGAAATCCTTCGAAATCTCCTGAAATGCATTAAAATTTTTTAAATTCCTCGAAATCCCGTAAAATCCTTTTGAATATTTGACATTCTTACAAAATGCCTTGAAATCGTTGAGAATTTCTTGAAATCCATTAAAAAAGCTTATAATCCCGTATACTTCTTTCAAATCTTTAAAAATCCTTCTAAATCCTTAGGGATATCTTAAACTCCTTCAAAATCTCTAAAATTTGTTTTAAATCTCGTAAAATCCTTTGAAACATCAAGGAATCCCTGAAATCCTTCGGAATCTCTCAAAATCGGAAAAAAACAATTCGTCTATAAGAATTGGAAAAAATGAATCGAATCATTCGATTAATCAGATTTATAAAAATTGATTCAAAAATTAATTAATTAACTCGAAATAATCCAATCCAGATCGTTCACCCCTACATGATACAGAAGTTCTTAATCTTACTAATTTAATTCGTCAATGATTTCTTTGTAAAATTATAATTTTTATATTTGCTTATTACTCAGTAGAAAAGAGGGTGTAGTTTAGTTAAAGCTCGAATTGGAAAAGGGAGAAAGTAGCTTGAGAAACGCAGGGATGTCTGAGGGTAATTGGAGGTGAATTTAATTGGATAGGAAGGGAGGGCAAGAAGAGGACGGAAGCAAATGTCAGAGGGTAGATGGGAAAGATTTGTGAGAGCAACCAATTCACAAGAAATAAGAATCAAGACGGTTCTCAGAGCATTAAAAAAATTAAGAAAATTCGTGTGTTTTTTCAAATAAAAATATTTTATTATATTTTATTTAAGCAAAACTAGGCACTAGGTAGTATTGCTTTTAATCAATGACGTAAAAGGATGCTCAGGGCTGGAAACAGAAGCAGTCAATCATGAACAACCGTGAAGCCAGTCCAAGAACGGGCGGCGCAGTAATGCAAGATGAGTGTAATTAATGTAGTTTTAGTGCTTGCCCAACTCTGACGAACATCCGTATTATCTGTGTATTTAGCGTAAGACAATTTGCATACAAGAATCTCTAGGTTGTAATTAATGTTAATCTATAAATTGGGGTAGCAGTTAGTGGTTAATCGAAGCGTGATGTACGATACCAGGGTTTTGCATGCCAGTGTATCGAGACACAGTAGGATTCAATGTGGCTTCACACTTGGGTGGTTGCAGAGTCGTTTCGTTGTTACCTATACTTGTATAAACGAAGTCGTCGGTTGTATATGGCAAGTGCCTACAATAACGCGCCAAAGTAATATCGAACCCGAGGTATCGGACAAACATTATTAAATTCACGGGATACAGGAGTCCCGATCGGCTTTGCGGCTTACTGTAAGTAGGGTAGCTGGAAATAGACCACCTACTGAAAGAGTCATTGCCCACCAACCACACTGGTTCATCTCGGATTTTAAGATTTTGCATATCTTCCGCAAACGCATCATTTCTTTCAATTTTATAATATCGAATTTTGCTGCTTAAAATGCATACTCAGAGAAAAGGTTGGATATTATGCCCTGTAAAATGGCTGCTGTAACCAATTTTGTTGGATTCTGGGGCGTCATCCCATTAGTAGGTTTAGATAGCTACTTTTAGTGGACACAGTAGTCTTCGCTGTGTTAACCAACTGAGGTGGCTGTGTCATCCAACTTTGTTGTACAGTACCTTGGCCGGAGTAGGACGTTAGGCGCCGCCGTTCAGGCGGGGCACGTTTAGGCGCTAGACGTTTAGGCGCTGGAAGTTTAGGCGCCGGACGTTTAGGCGCCTGACGTTTAGGCGCCGGACGTTGAGCCGCCAGCTCGTTTAGGCGCGCAGTCATTTAGCCACCGAGATTTTCAGACGCCGAGTCTTTTAATCTTATTTGCATATCGATTACGAATGTAATATCTTTTTTCGATAGATTAAGGATGTACACTAGTTATCTCAAGTTCAAAAATGAGCATTGTTAAAACTGATTTATAAAATAACTTGAGATAAAAATTTTTCAAGTTAAAGTTATTTATTTAACAATAAAATATAAATAATATAGAATATAAATAACAAAATGCAACTCTTACTCGATACAAATATTGTAGGGCTCATTTTATTCCTTGAAAGATTCTCTTCAAATCTCTGTGGTACATTTTTGTTTTAAAAAACTTACTTAGGAAGTATACAATCGTTATTTGTATAAACAATATTTTTCTTGCATAAAATTTTTTAAATAAAAACGTACCAAAAGAGATTTGTTTAGAATCTTTTAAGCAATAAAATGAGCCCCAAAACATTAGGATTAAATAAAAATTGTAACTTCTACCTGAAGAAAGCAAAAAACGTAAAACTCTAAATAACTGTTGTTAAATAAACAAATTTAACCTTAAATATTTTTTTATGAAGTTTGCCTTCAATTCTCTTCCAAAATTAATCACGATTAAATATTACAATATTTTCCACAATTTTATAAAACATTTTTAACAATGCTCATTTTTAAACTTGAGATAACTAGTCAGCATCCCTAAATGTTTACCATAAAATTCTTATTGCTGATTAATATAATATATAGTAATATAATACTTATAATATAATATACTCATAATGTTATAATATATACTCGTATCGATCTTAGATTTGATCTTAAGATCTTGAAGGAAGCGGCTAAGCCTGGTGGCTAAACATCCTGGCGGTTAAAGTTCCCGCGCCTAAACATCTCGGCGCCTAAGTGCTCCGCGCCCAAACGGCGGCGTCCACACGGCCGCGCCTAAATGTCACGTACCCATCCTGGCCAACTCGTTGGATGCGTTGCCTATTCGGTAGATGCAGAGTCCAATGCATTGTTGCAGTGACCATCGAACACACAACAATTGAAAATGTTCATTGTATCCAACGGACTCAGCTGGTCTGTCAAACTGAACAGACGTTCTGACCAACTATTCTTTAACCAAGGAAAAATGGATGTGCCAGCTAACCATTTCTCTGAGTGCATAATAGCCTTTTTTGTGCTTCATTATTCACTAGCATTATATGTAGGAAAGATATTCTCTTATGAAGACTATTATTCTGGTTCTGCTAATTATCTCTTAAGCATGTCTCTCCATGTATTTAATCTTGCTTTATCGTTATCTTTTTAGACACACAGTGATTTTAATGCATGAAAAAATATCATATCTGTAAATGTGAAACTCTTCTGGTGAAGTCAAAGGAGTGTTTGATTAAACAAAAATATTCTAACCTAATAATTCTTTCTATATTCTAGATATTAATTCAGTCTGTTTCATCAAAAAATGCTTGCATGAAAGATATTCCGAAACTCACGTTTCCAATTATGGATGTAGCGAACGTAGCTAATTGCAATATAGACCATTTTTCTATGGCCTATTTTTATTGATATTTCGGCAGTATTGAAAATTTGTTTACTGTCGAATACTCGTACATGAATGTTTGAACACGGTACATATCTGTTTTATTAATACCAATAGCTTCCTATCTTTTTCAAAAACTCACTTCGCTACACATTTCAGGAATCTAATCAATTAGAACTAGAATTCTCATAGCTTATTAATTCCATTTTTTCATTGCATCCATATTCGTTGCACTCAAATATGTGTCGCACACTGGAACCTTGATTTAACGGCCTGGGCTGTTTACGTTCGCAGACCCTTGATTTACCGCCATGGCCATTACAGGCCATGCCCGAGACCGGCATTATATCGAGGTTCCAGTGTATTTCATTGTCATATAACAAATCAAAGCAGATGACGATGCTGAACCAAAGAAACTTTTACTGATACTAGATCTTGCTAATGTTGTAACAATATTTTTAACGTTGAAATGACTAGTGGTGCCATCCGTTACGATATTTTCTCGGCATCGGGTCGGATCATGTTGGTTTTGCCTCGGGTCGAGATCGAGTTTTCGATACTTCTTCGCCAGATGTGTTTTTGTTGCCTAAACGTCCTAGACCGAGCGTAAAGGAAAATGACATAATAGAGCTAACGTCAGATAGTTGAAGCCCGAATCAACCGGGTTTGAATAGAGCTGATAGAGTATGAGTGGGGGTTTGACCGACTGACGTCACTCATGGTCATATTTTCCTCTACGCCATCTACCGAAGGAGTATCGAAATCCCGAGTGGATCCCGAGCCGATATATCGACTTCCCGATATCCATTCGAGCCGACACCAAACCAGTACGATCCCAACCGATATTGGAGGCTAGTATCGGCTCAGGATCTTGTCGGTATCGGAAAGTATCGCTCGACGGCACCACTAGAAATAACTACTCTATTTTGTGTGAAAATATTAGAATAATAAAGTCAGCATTGACGTCTGCTTGTAGCTACCCAAGCGATCACTCGTTTATGTTATGTGTTGGTGTTATGTAAGGGGCAGGAGATACCAATATACATATGGTACGAGTCGTATCCAACCCACAGCGGGGAAGGTTATGAGGGACGTGTCTCTAGAGTGAGTCCCAAATCACCTTATGGGGACGCGAGTCTCAACCTGACCAACATCCGAGAAACCGATCAGGGCTGGTACGAGTGCAAGGTTGTCTTCCTCAACAGGCCTCCTAACACCCATAAGAATGGAACGTGGTTTCATCTCGACGTTCATGGTTAGTAACATATACTTTTTTTAAATTTATATTATAACCTTGAATTTTTGGTTCTAGTTATTTTTAGTTATATTTAATTATTACTAGTGGAGCTCTTCTAGCGAATTTAGAAGTTTATTAACTTTAGTCTGATGGAGACCAGGTTGTAAATATAATTTAAACCTCAAAACAACCAAAAGGGTTGTGTCTAATTTTGAATATCCTTTATCAGATTTATTTTAAATCAAACGGCAATTACGATCAATAATTTATTTGTTTAATTAACTCACAATTGAATAACTGATTTGACTTTACGACCTGGCTAGATTACACAGAGAGCGGAGTAGTAAGGGGTAATTTGAATTGATTCGATAAAGTCCACAGTTACTGGTCACAAAAAAGGTTAAGTTCATTGAATTTCTAACCGCCTCACATGGTACATTAATTCCTCATAAAAATAAGTTTGAATTGACTTGACGAATATTGAACAGTCGTGGCAAAAGCACATTAATGAGATATAATCAGAAGATGAATTTATAATTATTTGGTAAAGTATGAATTTACAGAATTCAGGAAAAGCGTCACGCCGAAAATGGTAATGACCTGGTATCTGAATGGCCAGTGAAGGTTGACTCCATTTTGAGATGATTCCAACCTGACCCTTATGATATTACAATCGCCTATTCAATTTGACTAAGATTCATTTCATGATAAAGGTTATCTAAAGACAAAGTTTACATCTAATGACACACCTGATATGGAGCCGGTAGGGCACAGTTTCAAATTTACAGTGAATGAAATCATTAAGGCGAAGAATGAATATTTCTCGTACTCGATGATTTACTTTATGGCATCTACGCCTATTCAATTGATTCTCATTTAGGCAGTCCTGATAATGATTCAAAAGGAAAACGCTTCTAATCGTAAGAATAAAATCATAACTTCTACTTTAAATTTTAATTACGCCCATGATGATAAGAGAGCGATGATTGAACGAATCTTGACAGAGCGAAGGTGGAGAGAGAATTGCGACTTTCGCCTTCTTCTTCCGCCTCCTAAACATAAAACGGAAGGTACGTAATCAAACCACCGATCGTAACAGAAATTGGCCCTACGTCACGTAACAGTCCATCATCCTTAGTTCAAAGTTTGTTTATAATTCACATTCGCACTTCAAGAGTGCGCCACTGGCACCAAATTAGCGTACGAGTAATACATTTCTTCTTTCAATGTGCGTGTGAACTGTGATGACAGTTGACCACTGACAGATGAGTTTGATCCACGTTTTGATAATTTCTGATTGGCAATCAGACATTATTGCTAGATCGATTGAATCCATGTGATGTCTCTGCTCCTTTCTTAAAGGATATTGGGGATAAACCTTCTCCCTAATTATCGAGGTCGTTGAGGTTATGTTGTCCATTGTTTTGTAAGGGCTGGCTGGCCCTGAGTTTTGCCTAGTGTTTAACAGAAAATACAAAGTTCGACGAAAATGAATTATAATGTTTAATTTCCCAACAAGAACCTCCAGCCTGTCGATGGTCGGAAGATAATTTATTTACAAATTAATTGATTTTACATTTCGAGTGATTCAAATGGCAGACACACCACTTACCCGAAATCGATTCTGAATTTGACCAATGACTCGACTCCGCTCAAATTCAGTTTAGTACTTTTCTAATGATTTTAAATTATATTGTGCGTGAATTCAAATATCACGTCACAATATACATAATGATCTTGTATAAACGTACTATAAGGTTTACATTTCTATTCCTTGTACCTTCTGCATTTAGGTGATAAAGAACTTTGTCTCGCATTCTTGAATTTTCACAAGGGAAAGTACTTTTTGTAAATGGCTTGGTGTTAAAATATATCGCACGGTTGCTGAAGACTCGAGAATTTCCTTGCACTTTTCTTCTTTCTGAAGAAACGTTTGACAATGAGGAGAGCGATGTTGGCATTAAGGCAAATGGGGAGAGAACAGACATTGGGGAGTGAGAAAGAGGAACTTATTATTGCTTCTTCTCTCGCTTATACAAGGGTCTAAGTTTGAGCAGAGAAACATTTGGGTAGACACGGTTGTACCAATGTTCCTCTTTCCTCTTCCGGTTGTCGTCTTCTTTCAGCTCTTCACCCACCAGCCCAACTTCTCCCAACATTTTCGCTTACTCGTCGAGACAGCATCAAAGGAAGCTACACTTGCACCAGAAAGCATTTAAAGCCCTTTTGTTCTTTTAAACTCTCACTCTGCACGCTTAGTAATAACGATCCCAAGTAGTTTCGACGAGTTGGTAACGCTTATTTCAAATAGAAAGATCGCTACTGTCTTGTAATTAATTTTAAACAATTATTTTCCGTCACCAGATTAGATTGGATTTTTACGCCATATGTACCCTTTTCAGGTTTTCAAATATCTAAAGTGCCCCCTCCCACAGGAGATCATCAGACATTAAACCCTTTTAGCTTATATCCCGTCCCAAAATCGCCAATTACCCCAACTATCATAATAAGCCTCCAAGCAATGCCTGACATACTTAATACTGTGGGGTTTTCAATCTCTAAAATCCCCTACCGTCTGCAGCCGGAATTTTATTAGAGGCGCTCGCATGCGCCTGAATATTTGGTCAGGAGAGTGGAAAATTGCAAAAAAACAAAACTCCCGAGCGCAGCCGGTTACCGACCATCTGTCCGAGTGCTAACCGCGCTCGTTCGTGATTAACATTCGAGACCTTGACGATTCGAGAATCACCACTCAACTACTGTCGTCGGTACTTTTCGGCACCATAGATCATTTTGAAACTAATTTAATACCAGGGTTTTTTCTCTACTATGCAGTGTAAAACTCACTTTTTGTTGGTGTTCCTTTTCTATTCTCTGAATTTTCTCTAATTTACTCTTAAATGCATTTTCAACTATTAATGCTCTTGTAGAGATGAAAATTCAAGTTCAGTAATGGAGTAAATCAAGTATCAAATTCTGTTTCAGCGCCTCCTAGATTTAGTATTACTCCTGAGGAGATAATCTACGTAAATCTAGGCGATGCGATAATTCTCAACTGCCAAGCGGAAGGAACGCCGACGCCGGAAATCCTATGGTATAAGGACGCCAATCCCGTTGAAATATCAACGACCATCGGCATCTTTAACGACGGCACAGAACTGCGAATTTCTACTATCAGGAATGAAGATATTGGCGATTACACGTGCATCGCGCGAAACGGCGAAGGACAGATTAGCCACACAGCTCGAGTCATCATCGCAGGTCACTATTTTATTTATCCACCTATTTATTGATGAAAAACCGTAAAAATATTAAATTAATTGCTAAATCTTACCCAATTTTTATCTAAAGGTCTCAATCGCAGGGTTAATTATTCCTACAATCTGGTGTACACGCTCTCTGCAATCTTATACAATCTCGTGCAATCCCATGCAATCCTTTGTAATCATACGCTATCTTTTACAATCCCGTGTAGTCCCCCCTTGCGAAAAAATATTATAGAAAATTCAATATACCACCTTGATCAAAAAGTTTTAGGACTTTATTTTTAAAATCAAAAATACAAGTTTATTCATCATAATC
>JAUMHM010000005.1:33372930-33411680 GCA_032362435.1 Melikaiella ostensackeni | reverse complement strand
ATGGGGAGTACTTTGAAGGGGACAATATCGATTATGATGAATAAACTTGTATTTTTTATTTTAAAAATAAAGTCCTAGAACTTTTTGATCAAGGTGATAGACGACTGTGTCAGAGACTTTGGCGTGAAAAAAAACTCACTACACGGAAAAAAAGAGGTTTCGAGCTATTAGCACGAATTACCATTTTTACTAACAAAATTGATTGAAATCGTCCAAATTTCTATTTTCATTTTGAATTGTTGCCATTTTTCATGATTATCGTGCAAATCACAACTTTCACCCAATAAAATATTTGTTAATACTATTTGCATGAATTGTTGAACTGTGTTAAGTGATATAAACTACTTATGATTATATTTTTGGCGAAGCAGAATTTAAAAATTTGACATTTGAATAAATTGTAACACATGCTATGGTTTGCTGCCGGGAATTGCAATTTTCAGATGAATTTTCAGTTATTCAGACATGGTAATTTACTAATTTCCGAAGAAATTGAGAAATAGTTGGAAATGGTATTCATTACCATTTTACATGGCAATAATCACGCTTCCAGTATATTTTACTTCGTTAACTAATCATTTTATTAATTCATTATTTGATTTTCATTAATTTATTCCCAAAAGTTATTGAAGTCTGAAAACTCATTCGAACGCTAAAGAAAAAAAATTGACCCAAATGTAAAAATAACGGGAACTTTGTTTTGGATAAGCATTCTATTGGCTGATTATACCTTACACAAGGTTACCAAATGATGGTGATGTTTTCTATAATTTGTCAGAGCACTTCATTAAAAGGCAATCTCAATAGGAAAATCTCTTGGAAACTTAAAAAAATGTTTATTGGCCCAGATGTAAATGTCTTATTAGAATATACTTACATATATCTTGGGCTAACCAGAAAAAATTAAAATATTACTTACTGCCCTAGAAATAATGATTTCCTTTCACCCCTTCTAACAAAACTTGCACGTTCGCCGTTTCGAGAACCTTATACTTTTCTCAAATACGCTACTTTTGGTAGAAAGCAGTTTCGATCAAAAAATTCCTAGGAATTTGAAACAAATTCGCTATGAAAATTCACCTGTCAAGACAGATTTTGTTTTCAGTTGCACTAAGGAAAGCGTTTGGTTCAGACAACAAAACGATTAAGTAGCAACACAATTTTTTTTGGCTCAATATAATTTTGGTTCTTTCAACAAACCTAACACAAATTTTATTGAACCAACGAATTCTCGATTTTGGTTCACGGAGAAAAGAGGTGACAGCATGCGTTTTTCCATATCGAAAATTCTTATAAGATTTGTAGAAAAATGTATGCTGTTCTTACTTACACATGTCGCTAAATTTGTTAGATACCTCATACCGAAAAATTCTGTAATAATTACAGAAAATTCTGCAAGCTCTACAAAAGCTACACTGTCACTATTTTAACATAGGACCCTTGTAAAATCAATAGATTTTTTCTGCGTAGTGGAAGAACCAAATTTTTTTGTGGAACATCAAAAAAATTTTGTAGCTTCTATAGCAACCAAATCGTTTTAACAAAACATTTTTCTCATGTCAGTGTACTTGGGTTTCAATTTTGCTTCAGTTAATTTCCTATTTTCGTACTCTTCTAAAGAAATCCTTTTACTGATTTTGAAAAATTCTTTTGTTAAAAATCTCATCGTTCAATATTGTCTACTTTTTGACAATGATCCTTAGAATAACTTGATCATAAGCGTTTAAAATTAGAGTTTTCAAAATTTTGAAATATAATTTGAAAAAATATTAACGTTGAAAACATTTTTGATTTTAAATTTTCATTATTGATGTTTTTTTTTATCTACCACGAAGTACTACAAGGAGACCGTACGCCACAAGATCATGTCACGCTTTTGGCTATTGGCTGTTCTATATTTTGAATGGCACACTGAATTTTTGATGAGCTAGTCCGGATTGCTGACCTATGTGCTAAATGTCACAATTTGTAAACTTTGTGATCTAATTAAAAGTGGCGATGCTCAAAATATTAAAATATATAAATTGCAAATGAAAATTATAATTTTCATCATTTCTATATAGGTTAGAAATTGCGAATCCGCCTAGCCTGATTTATTATTTTAAATAGTAGAATTTATTATTGAAATGACAAAAATTGCCTCTTGTGAATAGCAATATCGATAGGTTCGGTTGGCAGGATAGTGATAAATTTTAATATTGGACATAGTATTTTCTCTTATTTTGAATCTTTTTTGTCAGAGAAATGCACAAAATTTATGATTCCAGGCTATAGTGTGCCATTCTCTTCCTTGCGTATATGGAAAAAAGCATTTCTCTTATTCTACTTCATAAAAACCACATTAATCCAGTTCATTTCTTGCAAACCATAATTAAAGTTCCTTTCGTCCACATGAAACTTGCTGAGAAGTGATTTTTTATGCCTGCACCAAATGCTCAACAAATAAAAGTTTGAAATTAATGAAAAGGAACTTGATGAAAGATCTCACTTGTGCTATAGAAGCTACAAAATCACTGGAGAATTAAATCCAGAGTCAAGTTATAAACCGTCCTTTACACACTATGATTTCGCCTCCGAAATTCACTTATTCATTTAAGATTTCTCAGCAGTAAAAAAGTATTGTTTTGACACTTTAATTAATTATGAATGCAAAAATATTAAATCAGTAGGGGAAACCATGCAAGAGTAGGTGATTAAAATTTCAATTTTTTTTATATATATGTTATAGAAAATTATTAAAGAAAAAAAATCACCCTACGGGAAAGCTTAGCTGAGCTGTAACTATCTTCTTCCGGCAACAATAAATAAAATTCATCATTTCGTTCATTCAAATGTTTTCAAGAAACGATCTCGAAGTACCTTTTTCATAGCTCTCTTTGAAGAATAGGTCATCGCCTTTGGCGGAAAAGGTAGAGTTGAAATTAATTTTTATTACTGTTTACAGTTGTAAAATATCACACATAAACTACCCGCTTGAATACTTCAAATAGGGAAAAATACCGAAAATTCTTCAGTATATGTATTTTGTAATCGAAACGAGATTCGTTGACACTTTCGGATCGCGGAGGGTGCAAAACGTTTGTTAGATGCATTTATCACAAAACCTAACCAAACTGAACTGACAGGAAGGCATATTTGACCATGTTCGGCAATTGTCATTTTCGAGTCCATTCAGTGATATACCAACCTAATTAAGCAATTTTTAGAATGTCCTACTCTTGTTGACATATTCTTGAAAAAATACACTGAGTATTGAAAAGTATTTTAATAATTATAACTAAAAAAAAAAAACGGGAGCGCTTTCGTCTTCAGGCATAATATTCTCTATCCTCGCATCTCGCGATCTCTCCGCGTGAGTTCCAAACTTTGATTACAGAACAGAAACATGCCAAAAAAATGTTATTTCGATAAAACTATTCAAATGAGATGGTCATGTTCTTTGCTTTTCTGTCGACAAATATTTTTTTTATCTCAGACAATTGTAATATACAGTATCTCGACAAAATTGCGTACAGTTGTACTAAATATTGTTCCAAATGTTGTGATCAAAAGCTCTAATAATTCTTTGAACGAATTCTCATAAATTTCATTGACCTACTCCATAAAGTGAACTACTCTTGCATAGTTTTCTCTAATTACAAATTTCATGTGTACGAGGTGTGGCTGTTAAATAACCGGACTGATTTTCTTTTCGCTTGTTTGGGGCCTCGGCAACAACAACTTCAAACAATGGAAGATTCGTATGAGCGGTGTAAGGATCGGGAAGAGGTCTCCATTGAAGGGGATAACATCTCCATTCAATAATTTGGTAAATGAAAGTTGTTAGAGCATCAGTCTGGTTATCAAATAGTCACATCTTGTATAGTTGAAATAGTAAATTCTTCTCACTGCAGAAGTAAAAAGTTTTTCCTCCCGGAAGACAAGATAAATTAAAACATAAACCGCTCATTCAGATCAGTTTACTGATCCAAGTCCAAGAACATATAAATTAAGCACTTTCATAAAGTGTCATCACAAAACCGAAGCAGCTACGCTGAAAAGTTGGTCCAAATTTTAAAATTCCTGGAGCGTTGCTTCTAGGGCTTTCGTGCTATAACCGGGGCACCGTAATCCCTTTTCAAAGTTTAAAGTCATCGAGCGATCGCTAAAAGCTCAGAAGGACAGGGTAGTATATAAAGAAGCATCCAGGGTGATAGGGGAGGAGATAAATGCTGACTCATAATTTTAGATGGATAGTTGTTTGGCAAGATATATAATGCGAAAAATACTTTTCACGAGCAGGAATGGCTAAAATAAAACTACAAAGTTTTAATCTACTTAAAGCTTCTCTTGCGCCGTTTTATCTCAGAGTCTCGAGCTTAATTAATTTAATCAGAGTTTTGTAATCATCTAGTAAATTGCTTTCAAACTCCATGCTTTTTAATGCTTTCAAGATTTAATTTTACTGATGGAATAGGTGGATTTTTATGAAAAGAATCTGCGATGCAAACTGTGTCAAATCGTGACAGCCAGTTTCGTGGATGTAATAGTGGATCCAAGTTTACATATCATTATTTAATTAGTAGTAGTAAATGCACGATCACGAAGTGCGCGTTCATGTCCCTGAATTTTTATATCTTAATTTTAAAAACAAACTATTTTGAAATCCATAATAAACAATTTTTAAATATTAAGATTTCTAAAATTTTTTGAAAAGTGTTAAATAATATATAACTGATTAATTTCAGTTAGTAAAATATGTTTGAAAAAATTATTATTTTCGTAATTTAAATATTTTCATAGACGCCAATTGTTTTACGTATCTGGAGATCTTAACTGTCTCCGCAAATTTTTACAGCTTTTTATTTGCTGATCCGTAGGAGATAACTCATGTATAATAGATCCTTGTTATTCAAATATTGTTCAATTTTAAACAGTCATATTTTCTAAACCTACGATTGAAAATTGTTCATATTTGAAAAACATACATGTTCAATGGATAATTCAGAAATTGTTAAATTTTAAACGTCTAGAAATTGTCTAATAGATATTGATCATTCATAAATATTGTATGTTAAATTGAAGACAGTTATTCAACCCCCTTATGATATAGTCATAAATCGAAACTGAAAATTGTTTTTCAATTTGACAAATTTTAAACCTGTTTGAAAAATAAAATAGCGCAGGGTAAATCTATACAATAATGAAATATTGTACAGAACGCATATTTGAAAAAAAAATATTTTGACATCTATTAAAAATTTCAATTTAATTTGTGGATCTGTTAAAAGCTGCTTTTTGGTAGTTTTCGAAAATTGGGTAAGTTCCAGAATATACTAAATTTGTGCTCAATTAAAAAATGTAGTTAAGATCATTTGTAAATCTTGTAAGTTTTGTTTGAATTTTGGTTTGATCGAAAAATTTGGTGGGGTTAATTTCTAATATCGTACTATCGTTTCTAATATTGTACGGAACACATATTTAAAGAAAAAATATTTTGATATTTATCAAAAACTGCACTTCAATTTGTGGATCTTTTAAAAGCTGGTTTTTGGTAGTTTTCGAAAATTTGTTAAATTCCAGAACATACTCAATTTATATGACTCACATTTAGATGAAAAGTATTCTTGTAGGTATTACTACGGATGAACAAAAATGGTGTACGTATTATTGGGCAACTACTACAATAGATTTAATTTGATGTATGCGAACGTATAAAAAGTGAAAAGGTGATTTAAATAGAATTTTCTTATGAACAATAAGCTTATTATTGGAAAAAGGATGACATAATAGAAAATTTGCTTTCAAGAACGTAACAGTTTACTTAAATTTATCAATTATTTATAGTTTTTGATCTTCTGTTTATTTTACTCTGAGTATGAAACATATGTATAAGTAATGCAGTAATTGGTACACCCGTTGTAATTGGGACATTTACCTAATTGTTATAATATTTATAACATAATGACAATCGTTATTCAAATTTAAACTAAAAAATTTCCATGAATGGGAAACAACTTCAAGTGAGAAGATCATTTTACAAAATGTCAAATTCACCTATCCTTAACCGGGGCTATTTTCATTTGTGTGGGCTATTATGACCTTGGTGTATTACTCCCTAGAAAACTTTTTTTTAATTATGTGATTTTGTTTTATATCATACGAATATTGTCGATAAGATATGCAGAAAGTCCTACTCAGAAAAAGTAAAATTCCACGGACTTATAGAGCATAAATGTTGGTTCATATTTACCCCAAAATGTACCATAAAAGCCCCGGTTGACGGTATAATAAACTGTCAAACTGGGCGACATAAAAAATCGCAGAACAAAAACAGGCGATAAGCGAGATGAAACGTGGGAGCTTCAATGTCGACAAACAGACCATTGTACTTTATCTTTGTTAATATTTAATAATTATATTATTATTAACAATATCTTTTAATAGTTGACGAAATGTAGAGTTGAAAGATACACCCGCAATGTAATCTTAAAACTCCAAAGAAATCGCTAAAAGTGTTTTTCTAGACAAGTCGAGTAATGCCGTGACGGGGATAGATTTTGTTTCCCGTTGTATTGGGGTTTACTACCCAGAAGCAGATCCCATTGCTGGAGGCAGGGTCCTATTGAGGTACGAAAAGGGGAAAGAGGACCGGTCACGTGTAGCCTCGTTTTGTATCCTGTTTCTGCATGGTGCAACGTTAAAAGCCGATACCTCGACCCGTCGTTTCGCTCAGGATATTGGTTTCTACCCTCCCAGTATTTCCGGTTTCGGTGGCTGATACGCAGCAGCAGTACGGCGAATGTAGCAGATACGTAAAACTGTTACGAGGACGAGAACGAAACTGGCCTTGGTAGTTGTTGTTGCAGTAACATTGAATCATCAGATAGTCCTCTGATGCAGGACGCGTCTGCCGATTTATTTAACTTAGAACTTACATTTCCGGTATTGGACTTCTGCCCGCGATCCCCGAACGTATATATCATTCCACCCAGTGAAGGGTGTCTTTCCTGTGATCCGAAGCAGTCATTCGAATGACATCGTCTTTCATTTAATTTCAACACACATACACCTATTATATATATTTTTTGATTCAGGAACGCGTACACCTACCACAATTTGTTCGTCGGAAAGAAGCTTTCAGACAGTTTAATCGAGTTATCTCCAAGCGCAACTCTCAGTATGCTTCTCTCTGATGTGGAGCTTTCGAGCCTTGCTTCGATTTCATTGCTGAACTGCACTGGAATCGAATCAGCTTCCTACAAAGAAAGATAAATGAACCACCGCTACGCTCGATACTATTTCTCAGTTTGTCGACGAAGGGGATCGGAAAAGAAATGCAAACTGAATTCCCATCAATGCTGTTATTCAAAGATATGAAGTAATGCAGTACTGAAAGGAAAATATGAAATATGAAATGTTGTGTTGTATTCCCTAGAAATATGCAAAAACTAGAATAGAAACTGAAGAATTTCTATTCCGAGCAATAAAGACCATCCTAATAATGACGTGTTTTTTTACTGCTTCAGGTGGTGCTGTCATCATGGTTCCCCCGACGAATCAAACGAAGCTCGAAGGCGAGAAGGTTCAGTTTTCCTGTGAAGCAAAGGCTCTACCGGGTAATGTAACAGTTAGATGGTTTCGAGAAGGTGCATTGGTAACGGAAGTATCAGCCTTGGATACCAGAGCCTCTATCAAATTGGACGGCAGTCTTGTGATCAACCCTGTGAGTGCGGAAGACTCTGGACAATATCTGTGTGAGGTCACCAATGGAATTGGAGAACCCCAAACAGCTAGTGCTTATTTAAATGTTGAATGTATGTCTAAATTTTTTCATTTCAGTACCCAATTTTATCTTTAAGCTTGAGTAACAAAAAAATAGCAAGTTGAAATCTGATGAATAACTTTTTAAAGATGTTATTTCTCACATCTTCAGATCCAGCTAAAGTTACATTCACACCGACCGTCCAGTATCTACCTTTTCGTTTGGGAGGCGTTGTCCAGTGTTACGTCAAGGCCAATCCCCCTGTACAGTATGTGACTTGGACCAAGGACAAGAGGCTATTAGAACCGTATCAAACTAAGGATATCGTAGTCATGAACAACGGCTCCCTGTTGTTCACTAGAGTCAATGAGAACCATCAGGGAAAGTACACTTGTACACCTTATAATGCTCAAGGCACGCAAGGTAGTTCAGGACAAATGGAAGTCCTTGTACGAAATCCACCAGTATTCACTATTGAACCCCAATCAACGTACCAGAAAAAGGTTGGAGAAACCGTCGAAATGCACTGCGATGCTCAAGAAGGAGAAGGAACACAAAAACCCTCCATTACATGGCAGAGAGTAAGCTGATCCAACTTGAAATTACAGTCTTTATAAAAAATTTTGCAACCTTTTTTTCATTATTTATAATTTTAGAAGGATGGTGCCGGAATCCAAAGAAATCGGGCGAAAATCGTCGGTGGTAATTTAACTATTGATAGTCTCCGACGTCAGGATTTCGGGTATTATCAATGTGTTGCTTCAAATGAAGTGGCGACTATTACTGCATCAACACAACTAATAATAGAAGGAACTCAGCCACATGCTCCATTCAATATAACCGGCACCGCAAGTGAATTCTCAGTCAATTTGGCATGGTCTCCAGGTTACTCAGGAGGGCCAGACTACAAACAAGACTACACTGTTTGGTAAAAACTTTATTCATCATATTTAACTTTATAATTAGTTTCTTTTTTAACGATCCTCAAAATAAACTTGATAAAAATAAATTCATGTAGTTGAATGATATTTTTATTCAATGTGCTCAGGTACAGGGAAGCTAATACTGTAGAGTGGACTACGATACCAGTGACACCATCTGGCAGTACATCCATGCCAATAAGCAATTTAACACCTGGTACTGCTTACGAGTTTCAAGTATTTGGAAAGAACGCTCTTGGCGAAGGCGTGCATAGCAACATTTTTACCATTAAAACACTCGGTAAATTTATTTTTGTATTCTGAATGATTGATTGTGATCTTTTTGAACTTCTACGTTTTTGTAGTTTCGAGTATAACAAGATCTTTTTCCACTAATGTTTTACACTTTGTATTGACTCTTTCTGCTTCCTCTTATCTACTGCTGCTTAAAACAGACGTTAGCGTTGTTGGACATACGACTCATCCAACTCCAAGAGCGACGGAACAAAGTGGTAAGAACAGTTTAACGTATAAATACGAAAAATTTGTTTAATCTTCTTTGTTACCTACTTTTAAATTATTTCATATCAATTTTATCTACAAACTGTTATGGTACTAGTTTATTTGATTCTGAGAAACCGTTTGATGCAAAAACATTTTTTTAAATCTTTTTTTTAAAATTTTTTTCAATTTCAAATCAGTATCAGCATTTCTTGAAAGATAAGAAGCCGATCCACAGATTTTCCTGGGACAACTTTTTTTACTGTGACAACATGCCTCAAACATGCATTAAACAATGCTTTCAAAATATTCTTACTTTTATTTTTATCGAACAACTAATTTGCGTGACTAAATATAAAATGCTGATACCCAGAGACGGAGAGTATTATCCTCCTCTATTTTTAAAACATAAAATGAATACAACTTACGGTTGATGGAAAAGATATCCACTGCACAAGTTGGAAAACTTTTATTGGTACTTTTGAAAGACCGGACTTTTTCGCAGTTTTACGGTTACGAAAGAGTCTTGCGCGGGCATTTTAGCTTCTTCTCGCGAAAGGCTTTTGCCTTATTCCGGACAAGTTCAGTCCAAGTATCTCCGTCAGTTTGAATTCGCGGCAAAAGTTTGAAAGTTGGAATATCTCGTCTCGACCGTCAAGAGACGGAACTTGCATCGCATCGCGACGTATCGTATCGGAAAACCTATCGAGTTATTCGCTCTACTTCCGCCTTTATTTCCTTTTCCCGAATTCACCGGTTCATTGCTTGATATTTGTACCCAATCGTCTCTTCTCTTTTTGTCTCTTTTGTCTCTTTTTTTCTCCGTCTTGGTTTCTCAACACGTTTGTATATACATATAAGTTCAAGTTTTTCTTTGTACCTTTCCAAGCATGCATCCCGCTTTGAAGGTTGGCTCGTTTCCAATAACTCGATTAAACGTCTAAATTCTAAAAGGATTGCGGTAAGGTTTATGGTGACTGAGTATCTCTGTTTTGATTACTTTGTGATTTGTGTGATTCCATCTTTACTTGACTCGACGAATTATGATTTTTTTCTTTTATTTCAGACATTCTAGATTATAATTCCCTCGTATTTCCGACTGATTCGACAGGGAACACACTGTATCCGCGAATCATGAGGCCTAAAGGTATCGTTTCTTCAGTTTTTTAATTTACCTTTTGTTATAATTATTATTTATAAACTCACACTTTCCTTATTTCCAATTTTAAACCTTTCAACATTGTCCATCCTTTCCATTCGAGTCCAAATTACAAGTTTTCCATTTAAGAGGATGTCCAGCGTGCCGAAAAAGTTTGAACAGTGGGAACAGTACGGGAAATTTACTGGTGTGGGAAGTGTACAAGATTTTATTTTTGAAACGGGAATTTTTTCATGTTTCATACGCGGAACAAAACGCAAAACGTAAACTTGATAATAAGAAATGGAAGTTTTGGCAACAGAAATTGAAACTAAAAAGAAAGAACGTATTGAAAAAATGCGAAGTTTATTTAGTCGTTTCTGAGATAATTATTCTCATAATTATTATAATTATTTTCATAGATGTATTTGTATTTATTTATTAAGTCCTTAGACCTAATTAACCCTCTAAGAAACAGAAAATACAGTAGCTGTTAAATTAAACAATCACTGGCTGAACTGAGGTAAAAAAAATAATGAGGTAGATTTAGAACTAAATGTGACTGATCAATTTTTTTATTGTTTCGGGAAGCTAGAACAGTCTTCCCTGAAATTCATTTTTATACACTGCGCCATAAATGACGTTCCCGATAAGTCCAAAGTACCAAAACAGGTAAATTTTCGAACCAAAAAGACGAATTTTCAACCAAAAAAAAATTAAGATGACTTTTCTACCATAAAAGATGAATTTTTAATCGAAAAGGACGAATTTTTATCAAAGCAGTTTAATTTTTGACCAAAAAAGATCACTCCAACAAAAGTAGTTGATTTTCAACAAAATAATTAAAGTTTGGACAAAATAGTTGACTTTTTAATCAATTAATTGAATTTTTGACCTACAAAGATGTATTTTCAATCAAATGGTCGAATTTTCAACAAAAAAATTGATTTTTCGAACAAAAAGGATAACTTTAACAAAATAGTTGAATTTTTAACGAAATAATTAAGCCTTTAACAAATTAGTTGAATTTTGAACCAAACAGCTGAGTTTTCAACCAAGAAGACTAATTTTCTACCAAAAGACGAATTTTCAACAAATACATGAATTTTTAACGAAATATTTGAATTTTCAAATAAAAAACGTAAATTTTCAACCGAAAATGGAATTGTTAAATTTTCAGTTTAAATAATGATTTTTCAACAAAAAGCGAACTTTCAAACAGTTTATTTCAACGATAAAAACGAATTTTTAACAAAATAGTTCAATCTTCAACCAAATAGATGAATTTTCAGTAAAGGAGATTAATTTTCTCCCCAAAAAGGTAAATTTTGAACAAAAGAGTTAAGTTTTCATACTAAAAAATCGAATGTTTTAGAAAAATAGTTGACTTTAAAGTCGAAAAAAAGAATTTTCAACAAGAAAGTTAATTTTCAACCAAATAGTTAATTCAACCAAACAAAATGAATTTTAAACTTATGAATGTTAAATTTTCATCCAAAAATGGAATAGTTAAAGTTTCAGTCAAAAAAATTAATTTTTAACCAAATAAACAACGAATTTTCAACAAAATAGTTAAGTTATAAGCCAAAGAGGTGTATCTTGAAAATAATGAATTTTTAACAAATTAGTTCAACTTTCAAACAAGAGGTTGAATTTTCAACCAAAAAATTTAATTTTTCTATAAAACAGTTTAATTTTCAAATAAATAGTTTCATTTTTGAGCTAATTTTCAATTTTTCGAACAAAAATATGATTTTTTAACGTAAATGTTCATTTTCAACCAAATATTTGTTTTTTTAACAAAAAATGATGAATTATCAACGAAAAATTAATAGAAGATTCAGTTAGTTTTAACTAAATAGTTAAATTTGCAACTAAAAAAATTAATTTGTTACCAAGAAAATTAATGTTCAACCAAAAAAGATAAATTGGTTAACAAAATAAATTAATTTTCAACGAAATTGTTGAATTCTGAAGCTAAAAAGAAGAATTATTTAGAAAACAGTTGAATTTTCGATCAAAGAAATTATTTTTCTTCCACGAAGATTAATGTTCTACCAAAAAAAAAAAGAATTTTCAATAAAATTGTTCAATTTTGAAGCCAAAAAAACGAATATTCTACAACCAAATAGTTGAATTTTTAACTAAAATGACAAATCTTCAACAACAACAAAATAATTTCTTTCAAAGTAGTTCAACTTTAGACTAAGTAGTTGATTTTTCTACCAAAAAAGAGGAATTCTCAGCGAAGCATGTAATAGTTGATATTTTCCAAACAATATTTGAATTTGAAATAAAAAATAGTTGAATTTTACAAAAAAATACGAGTTTTGAACAAAATACATGAATTTTCAAATAAATAGATAAATTTTCAATTAGAAAAGATCAATTTTTAATTATAAAAGAAAAATGTTCAATTTAAAATGTCAATTTTCAACCAAAGAGAAGAAGTTTCAACTAAAAAAAGATCAATTTTCAACTCAAAATGGAATATTCAAATTTTCGATTAAAAAAAATAATTTTCAACCAAAAATGAAACTAATTTGTAATACGATATTGAACACATTAGCTAAATTGTCAACCAAAGAGATGAAACTTTAACTAAAAAAATTAATTTTTAACAAAGTAGTTCAACATCTGAAGTGATTATTGAACTGTTCCATTGCAGGGCCATCTTTCGCAATATTCGCAAATTTTGTTAGAATTTATTATCAGGAAATGTACTAAACTTTATCTAAGTTCATAACGTTACTTCCACTATCCTCCCCCTTCCCATGGTACCAACCATAAATTTTTTGGCGCGACCCCCTCCCTCCTCAAATTGGTAACGTAGTTTATGGACAACCCCTTAGGTACTAGAGACAGTGCGGGTCTAAGTAACAATTTAAAAAATACCAAAGAAAAAGGAGCTTTACAATGAATCCTGAAAAAAAATTATAATCCCGTCGAGCGGAAGCATGAGAAATTAAGGAGGGAAATAACTTGACATATTTTGCACGAGCCAAAATGTTGGGCACAATCAGGACGCTAATTCTCCAATCCCGCTGTAGTGCTGGTGTTGGTGGAGTGGCGGAATCTGAACGTCGCGTCGAGCAGCGCGTTTATAACTCGACCCATCGAAAATCAGTTTATCCCACAGAACGAAATTTCGTTATTCCAAACTCGTGTTGCTGCTCGTACACTACACTTTTTGCACGCTCGTGCCACTCCTGCTTGTTGTCTGTTTTTTTCGTATTTTATTTGTAGTAGCATTCGTGCTCGTCAGTTGCCTGAACGTTTGTTGATTCTCTATACACACAGCATTGGTGGTCAGCATATCGGAATTGGCACCCTGTATATGAAAAGTCCCATCGTCGTGCCGGAAGTATACGAACACCACATTTGTTTGCGCTTCGAAGCGAAAAGCAGTCTGCATGGAATATCTGATGCGATCACGATGTTACAGGTCCCCAATCAATACAGAAAATCACAAGAAATTATTTAAAAATGCAACACTTGAAAAATTGTTGCGTGAAAAAGATCCTTTTTCGCTCCGCTGAGAATCGAACCCAGGTCTTCTAATTGCTGGTCGGGTGCTCTACCTCAACGTTTCCCAATCTTTTTTCGCAATTTTTTGGGATGCGGCAGGGTCACCACCTTACCATTTTTTCACAATACCAGAACCCAAAGGGGACACTTGATTTTCATCAACCTTCCTTCACTTTTTTCAATTATGTAAGGAAATTGATCCATCTAATTAAAATTTAGTTGTGTCATGTTTTCGTAATTTCAATTTTTGCAACTGGCCTTAATTTCATACTTTTTTAGTGACAACATTTATACAGAATTTTATAAACTTCAACTCCATTTTTTCGAAAAATCCCTGACTCTTTCAGGTTTTCCCTGACTTTCTCTGACTTTCTGGAATTTCCTGACCTGTAGCAACCCTGATTTTCTACTGAAAAAGTTATACACTTTTGCAACTTGGTGCTAGAAGCCAGTATTTAGAAAATAGGAAATTAATTTTTCATTATTTATAAGTCTCCCATACGCGAAATTCTTTTGCTCGCCGTAGACTGATAAATTTTTATGAAAAAGTAAGTCGAGTACTGTTCGTTGATTCTTTCAAACCATTCGTACGAGCGACAGCGTTTTTGTAATGTTCATGTGTAACAGTTCACCTGGGCTGCAGCAATGCTGAAAAAATTTGAAAACACATAACAGTGGCAGAAGCTACGAGGGTCGCTGTCGGATATTTGCCTTTGCTAATTGCAAAAACAACTTTTTTTCTGCGGATATGGTCAGATCGTTATAACGCTGGTAAAACCTTTTATAGACGGCTGCCCTAATCAGTACAGAAAATCACAAGGAATTATTTAAAACTGCAACACTTCCAAAATTTTTGCGTGAAAAAAGATCCTTTTTTGCTCCACGGAGAATTCAACGTTTCCCAATATCTTTTCGCAATTTCTGGGATGCGGCAGGGTCACCACCTTGCCATTTTTTCACAATACCAGAACCTAAGGGGGACATTTAATTTTCATCAACTTTTTTTCACTTTTTTTTTAATTATGTAAGGAAATGGATCCAGCTAATTAGAATTTAGTTGTGCCATGTTTTCATAATTTCAATTTTTGTAACTGGCTTTAATTTTAGACAAAAGAAGGAGGTCATCCGTTGCAGTTGAAGGAAAGTAGCCTTCCGCTCGTATCGGGATGTTTGGTTCGGGCTGGGGTCAGGGTGGCATCCCCCTGCCACAGCTATAGGACAAGGGTGGTGCTCTTCTGCCGCGGGCAGGCGACCTTGCCGCCGGCAGTATTTTAGGAAATGCTGCTGTACCCACTAAGCTACTGGAGAGATCGAGAATTAATTTTTTTTCTGAATCTCGCATTATATTGCTAGATGTTCTTGAATTTAAAATTATAGATATTACACTATTGTTGAAATTTGAATTATCATCAAGGTAGGTAACGACCGATCGTCAGAGGTGATTATCACTAACCGTGAAACAGTACTCCCTGTATAGACCTGAATTAACTCATGAAATTCAGATATTTACGTCATTTTAGACTACATGGAAAATTTACTAAAATATTCTAAAAATTTTCTGTTAAAAAAGATCCTCTTTCGGTCCGCTGGGAATTGAACCCAGGTCTTCTAATTTCCGGTCGGGTGCTCTACCTCAGCGTTTCCCAATCTTTTTTCGCAATTTTTTGGGATGCGGCAGGGTCACCACCTTACCATTTTTTCACAATACCAGAACCCAAAGGGGACACTTGATTTTCATCAACCTTCCTTCACTTTTTTCAATTATGTAAGGAAATTGATCCATCTAATTAAAATTTAGTTGTGTCATGTTTTCGTAATTTCAATTTTTGCAACTGGCCTTAATTTCATACTTTTTTAGTGACAACATTTATACAGAATTTTATAAACTTCAACTCCATTTTTTCGAAAAATCCCTGACTCTTTCAGGTTTTCCCTGACTTTCTCTGACTTTCTGGAATTTCCTGACCTGTAGCAACCCTGATTTTCTACTGAAAAAGTTATACACTTTTGCAACTTGGTGCTAGAAGCCAGTATTTAGAAAATAGGAAATTAATTTTTCATTATTTATAAGTCTCCCATACGCGAAATTCTTTTGCTCGCCGTAGACTGATAAATTTTTATGAAAAAGTAAGTCGAGTACTGTTCGTTGATTCTTTCAAACCATTCGTACGAGCGACAGCGTTTTTGTAATGTTCATGTGTAACAGTTCACCTGGGCTGCAGCAATGCTGAAAAAATTTGAAAACACATAACAGTGGCAGAAGCTACGAGGGTCGCTGTCGGATATTTGCCTTTGCTAATTGCAAAAACAACTTTTTTTCTGCGGATATGGTCAGATCGTTATAACGCTGGTAAAACCTTTTATAGACGGCTGCCCTAATCAGTACAGAAAATCACAAGGAATTATTTAAAACTGCAACACTTCCAAAATTTTTGCGTGAAAAAAGATCCTTTTTTGCTCCACTGAGAATCGAACCCAGGCCTTCCGATTGCCGGTCGGGCGCTCTACTTCAGCGTTTCCCAATCTTTTTTCGCAATTCCTGGGATGCGGCAGAGTCATCACCCTACCATCTTTTACAGTACCAGAGAATTATTTTTTTTTCAGAGACTCGCATTATCTTTCTAGATGTTCTTGAATTTCAAGTTACAGATATTACACTATTGTATCGACCTATATCAACCCATAAAATTCAGATATTTACGTCATTTTGGACTAGGTGGAAAATTGACTAAAATATTCTAAAAATTTTCTGTGAAAAAAGATCCTCTTTCGTTCCACTGGGAATTGAAGCCAGGTCTTTCGATTCCTGTCGGGTGCTCTATCTACTAAGCAACACTTTTGTTTTCAAAGTTTGAATACCGTTGCAGATTAAAATAATATTCCGTCTTTTGATCACTTGTATAATATCTGCACCTTTTTTGCTCAGTGTGTACCTACATAAATAGAGGGAAAATCCCCTGAGTGTTTCAACAATTTTCAGATACTTTTCACAATTTTCCCAATATACGGTCCCTACTCATCTACGCGAAACCACTAGACTGCTTAATTAATTCACTCTCGCCGCATGATAACCGCGAGCTTTATGAAACATTGAACAAAAGTGATTCACGTTCTATTTTAATAATCATAAGCTCGTCAAAATAAAAGTAAATAAACGATTTTAACGAAATTATTACTTTTTAGGACAAAAACAATTAACTTTAACAATATCCGCTTCTACTTCAGAATAACGGGACCATTTTTCAGGGTTGCTACAAAATCCCAATTTCGAAATTCCCTGACTTTCCCTGACTTTTTCCTAATTAATTTTTCATATTCCCTGACCGTTATAAATTTTTCTTTCAGGCATAAAAACAACCTTACACCTAGGCAGCCTTTGGAGTGCTATATAGAACTAAAAAAAATATCAAAAAAGTATCTTTCTGAAGAAAAAAGTATTTTAATAATAAAAGAAGTATCGTTTTTGAATCAGACAAAAATTATGTTTTAAATAAAAAGTAGTGTAAAAAAATACTTTAAACTAAAAAAAGAACGTATTTAAAGAATAAATTTCTTTCATACTTTTCTGTATGTAAATAATAACTGCGTCGAAGACTGCATCTAACAAGGAGATGATCAGAATTTAGATTTTTTCTTAAATCTCATTAATTCCGTACTGAGAATCTATTAATGTTCTATTAATTTGCCAAAACATTATTTACCATTGGCGACCCATTTTCGAAAAAATCTGCTTTCTTCTAAATTCTTTTTTTATTGATTCAAATGTTTTTTTTGGAATTTTTATGTAAAATTATGCAAATATAATATTTTTCTGTACAAAAAGACGAATTTTCAACAAAATATATGAATTTTCGATTAAAATAGCTGAATTCTCATCTAAAAAAGATGAATTTTCAACCAAAGTGATAGATTTTCAACTAAAATGATGAATCTTTAAACAAAAAAAAGGGAATCTTTAACAGAGGCGTTCAACTTTCAACCAAGTAGTTGAATTTTCAACCAAAAAGATGAATTTTTGACCAATGTGATTTATTCCTCAACAAAGAAAAAACGAATTTTCAACAAAATATTAAATTTTCTAACAAAGAGGTGAATTTTCAACTAAAATGATGAATTTTTAACCAAGTAGTTTAACTTTTAACTAATTAGTTGAATTTTCGATCAAAAAACATTTTAATTCTAAGTCAAAAATAGTTGAATTCATCAAAAAAGACGGATTTTCAACAAAATAATTGAATATTTAACCAAAACCGATTAATTTTCAACCAAACGTTTGGATTTTTAACAAAAAAAGATGATGAGAAGAAATTTCTACCAAAAAAGATGAAGTTTCAAATCAAAAAGACGATATTTAACAAAAAAGTTGAATTTTCAACTAAGAAATATTTTTCAGTCGAGAAAGAGAAGCAATTTCAACCAAATTGTTCAAGTGTATAGCCAAAAAGACAATTTTTCTACAAAGCAGTTAAATTTTCAATAAAATAGCTAATTTACAATTTAATTTAATCAATTTAGTTAGTTTAAGTAATTTTCTACCAAAATAGTTGAATTTTCAACCCCAAAAAGATGAATTTTCAACAAAACAGTTGAACTTTCAACCAAAAAGACCAATTTTTAATCAAACAGTTGAATTTTTAACCAAAAAATATGATTAGAAGTAATTTCTACTAAAAGAAATTGAGTTTCCAACGAAAAAGACGGAATTTTTGAAAAGAGTCAAATTTGCAACCAAAAACGATATTTCAGTCGACAAAAAAAAACAATTTGAACAAAATTGTTCAAGTTATAAGCCAAAGAGAGGAATCCTTCACAAAGCATTTGAACTTTCAACCCAAAAAGACGAATTTTCAATAAAGCAGTTAAAACTTCAACCACAAAGACGAAATTCAACCAAAGTGATGAACGTTTAACGATAAAAAATGAATTTTTAAGTGTTGAAAATTCAAGAAAAAAACGGCGATCCTTTTTCGAAAGCAACGACTTTTTTCAAAATTTTTATTTCATGGATTGAAATGTCTATTTATTAAAGTGTCATATAAAATTATGTAAATATAACATTTTTAACACTCGTTTTTAGTATGAAATTTGCTTTTTTTCTTGAATTTTCAACTGTTGGAAATCTAAGAAAATTTATAATTGAATTTTTAACACTGGAATTTTGAATTTTCCTTCGCTTTCAATAGTTGAAAATTCAACTTGTTGAAATTTTTGCGTGAAAAAGATCCTTTTTCGCTCCGCTGGGAATCGAACCCAGGTCTTCCGATGGCCGGTTAGGTGCTCTACCTCAACGTTTCCCAATCTTTTTTCGCAATTTCTGGGATACGGCAGGGTCACCACCCTACCATTTTTTCACAATACTAGAACGCAAGGGGGACACTTGATTTTCATCAACCTTTTTGTACTTTTTTTTAATTATGTAAAGAAATTGATCCAGCTAATTAAAATTTAGTTGTGTCATGTTTTCATAATTTCAATTTTTGTAACGGGCCTTAATTTCATACATTTTAGTGACAACATTTATACAGAATTTTATAAGCTTTAACTCCATTTTTTCGAAAAATTCCTAACTCTTTCAGGTTTGTCCTGACTTTCCCTGACTTTTTGGAAATCCCTGATCTGTAGCAAGCCTGATTTTCTACTGAAAAAGTTATGCACGTTTGCAACTTGGTGCTAGGAGTCAGTATGTCGAAAAAAAGGAAATGAATTTTTCATTATTCATAAGTCTCCCATACGCGAAATTGTTTTGCTCGACATGTGCTGATAAATTTCAATGAAAAAGTAAGTCGAGTTCTGTTCGTTGATTCTTTCAAACCATTCGTGCGAGCGACAGCGTTTTTGTACTGTTCATGTGTAACTGTTAACCTGGGCTGCAGCAATGCTAAAAAAAAATGGAAAACACATAACAGTGGCAGAAGCTACGAGGGTCGCTGTCGGATATTTGCCTTTGCTTATTGCAAAAACAACTTTTTTCCTGCGGATACGGTCAGATCGTTATAACGCTTGTAAAACCTTTTATAGACGGCTGTTATGTTTCAGTGCCTGGGCACACCCGTTGCTAATATACGCTCATATCCCTATTGCCGTGATTCAATTGAACCTTTACTGCTGGAGATTTTCATGTTTGCATTTAACTTGATCGTATATTCAAACACGCATGTATTCTTATCGTACTGGCAGGACAATATATCACAGGAAAGTTGATTTTACTCGCGTGAACTATAGGGTATTTTCATACAATTTATTGGGACTGCAAAATAAGAGTGTATTGAAATAATTTTTCAACCGTATGATGCGAGTGTGGCTCAAATGAAAAAAAGCTTCTTTGATTTGTGTAGATTCCGCCCAAAAAGCTTCCATTTGGTGTAAAAACAACTGTGAATTTTTCTTGAAATTTTTGATAACGGCAAGTACGGCAAGTACCCACCCTTTTAAGACAAACAAGTTTATTTTAGAGCTTCTTACAGATTTGAGTGTAGACTTTTCATGAATTTCAAATCGAATGAATATGAAAAAAATGGATATAAGATAGTTGTCCTAAACCACCCTTAAGAATAAAAAACGTAAACAATCGAACTTTCTCATATACTACATAGAAAAAGTTCGTGACTTAAATATCATACATAGACTTCACGAAAAGTATAATAAAATTAAGAAGGGAGCAAAAGTTAAAAAGCCACCCGTAGAAACAAAAGAACAATCCTTTTTAAGAACAAATTATTATATCTCGAGCTCATTACAGTCTTCAATGTAGACATTTCATGAATTTTAAGTATAGATAATCACTAAAATAATTCTCGGATACGAAACAGTTTTTCTAACCCACTGAAGATGTTTAAAAAGTAATAAATTCTCCTTCTAGAGGCGGCGACATTTCACCCTTGATGGTACTCTTGATCACCAATATACTGCAAGGTTTTTTAAAATATATTTTCAGAGACTACTTCATACTTAATTTATATAAAATTTATTAAATTAAAATAAATACTTAAACCTTGTCATAGGTTGTTTTTTACCCATAAGTGTGGATTAAAATAATTATATGGTGCCCAAAAATTTTTCAGTAATTATTAAATATCCATATCCAAATATTAATTATCCATATTGAAATATCTATATTGAAAAGTATGAAAAGCTAGAGAATATATTTTTTGTACTTGGATAGGGTTGTTTTTTATTGCAAAGGGTTTCTTTTCAACTCTTGTACACTTTTCGATTTTATTACTTTTTCTAAACGCTTCTAAGGATTTTTAGGCCAAAAAAATTCAATTATTGTATAAGAAACTACTATTCTTCACGTTTTGGGGTGGCTAATGCCCCTTGCTCGGATTGCGCGACTTCCTCGACTTTTTTGAAAAAATACGACTTTTTACAGAAAAATGCGACTAATCAATTATTTCCGTTTTTCTCAGAAGTTTGCAACTTAGTTTCAATTTTAATCACATTGAAACTCATAAAATTGAAATTCTGAACTAGAAAATATTGTACCATTTTAATTGAGAACATTAAAAATTGAATAATTTTTCATTGAAGCTTTATAATTAGACAATTTAAAACTAATAGCGTTTGAAATTGAATGATTTCTGATTACATGAATCCGTAATAAAATTTTTAATTTTTTCAAATTGGAGGCAATGAATTTCAAGTCGAAAACATTTAAAAACAATTAATTTCGAATTAAATTATTAAAAAATGAATAATTTCATATTTAAATTAAACAATCTCAAATTTAAACCCTCAAGTGTTGAGTAATTTTATGTACAAAGTATTCAAAATGAATGTTTCGGATGTTCAAAATTAATGTAAATTATCAACTTCTCTCATCTGAAAATAATTCAAGTAGACAAGTTTAACAGTTCAGAAGGAAATATTTTAAACACAGATTTGGAATCCCTAAGCTAAATGGCTATTGTTAAAAGATTGTTTTAACTTTAAAGTTTATTTCGATTGTCCAAACTATACTTAAAATTCAATAAGAATTATGTACTCTGTATTCCAAAACAAATAAAATGATTATTTCATTCATTCAGTGTAAAAATGCTTTTTTATTATCTTTAAAATTTTGTTACGACTTTTTGTTTACTCTTCTCGAAATTTCATGCGACTTTTTTAAAGATTTCTAGTCGATCCGAGCTCTGTTTTTCTTATATTTTTTCAAAGACCCTTTCGTACGTAATTTATGTGAAATTTTTAAAATTAAATCGAAAAATGTATAATCAAACTTTCAAAGGGTTTTTTTACCCATATGGGTGATGGTTTATGGCAACTATTTGTATCCAATTATTTTTCAGTATTTATTCTACTTGAAATTCTTAAAATGTCTACACTCAAAAGTGTGAAGAGCTCGAAAATTAATTTTTTTGTTTAAAAAAGGGTTGTTTTTAACTTTTCTGCAGTTTGTCATATCAATTCTTTTCTAAGACCTGTTTATAATTTTAGACTGGGTGGGAAATGTAAAACGATGAATATACGAGTGTATTGAGAGAGAACTTCATTATATTGAAAAAGTTTTTTTCAAGCACATGGTAATGAAAAAAGTAAAACAAATAAAAGTGCATTAATTATACTGTGCTCTGTTTATTTTATATTATATACAGAGGTGAGATTGTGATGTTCGCATATGAATAGAATTTAATTAGTTTCTTGAGTAATTGAAGCGTGCTGGGGGAATAATGCTTTATGAAACAACAAATTGTTTCATAACGCCGAGTGCATTGTTGCGGTGCTCATTTTAATTATTAAAAGCACATTGTATGAAATTATTAGATTGATAATTATAATTTTATTTGTCAGGACCAAAACCGGGTCCACCCAGGAACGTAACAGTCAGAGAGGAAGAGAATGGTTTTATTATTTCGTGGCAACATCCAGCAGAAAGAAGCCACCTTGTGCAGTACTACACCATTAGATATAGAACTGATGGGCCCTGGAAGGATCTAAATAAAGCACGAATCCGACCCGAAGATACTTTTTACTTAGGTAAGAAAAATACAACCTTAAGATCCATCTTTACATAACAAATTCAAAAAAAAAAAAAAGTAAAAATAGGCGGCAGGCGCCTACAAAAAAGGGTTTCGTAGCCTATTAAGTCGTCAATAAAGTTGTTCATATATCCCCCCTTTCCACATTTCTCCACCCCCTCTCATTTCCCATCCCCTGCATTCTCTTTACTACCCCTCATTTCCTCTCACTTCCTCTCATCCATAAGGGTTTCTGCCGGGGCTACAAAACCCTAAAAGGGCCTGATGTTGGTTAGTAAGCTGTAGTCGCCTTTATAACATTTTTTTTCCTCATCAGTGAAAAATTTGGTGGGAGGAAGGACTTACCACTTTCAAGTCTTTGCCAATTCTTCGACAAATTATGGAGCAAGTGAGGAGGTAAAATTCCCAGTTCCAGCACGAGTGAAGCATAAAGCAATAACCGCTGGCGTAGTGGGCGGTATTCTCTTCTTCATCGTAGCCATCATCCTCAGCATATGCGCGGTAAAAATATGCAATAAGCGGAAGCGACGAAAACAGGAAAAAGGTATGAAGCCCTGTGGCTACTTGAGTTCAAAAATCTTGTCCGCTTTTAGCCGGCACCTGTGCTCCTGGAGTCGTTCCTCTCTTCGTTTATAGTATTCGTAAAACTAATCATTCTACTTTCACCATCATCCATCACTCATCATTAATCATTGTTTTGGCAAGATTTGTGTCCCCTGGAATATCACAATCTTCATTCTTTATTTACCTGTTTCATTACAAATTAACTTTGGCTTTCATCTCTACTTTTGTCAGAAAAAAGTTGAATCTTTTACTTCCTACATGTATTGTTGGAAATCCGTATTGGACACGCTTTGTGATGATGATCATAGAGTCCAGAATGGATTGGATGTGTTTGGAGAACGACGACATGGTATCGCAGGGGCTAGGCAAGCACGTGAAATCTGAGCATGTTTGTTTTTAACATAATTTTGTAACATTATAGAACTGCTTTCAGCGTATAACATGGTGGCCTGCCGGGTCACTGACGCTCGTAACGGCGCAGGGCAGGGGCCCCAGGGAACAGTGCCTTTAAAAAAGTGAGTGTCAACCTTCAAGGCTTCTGTCTTTCTTATTATATTTCATCAAGATAAAGGTCTCCTCAAAGGAACCTGAAATTATGACATATATCATAAGAATTTAGACCGATCTGGTCGCATTTGCTGAGAATTACAAATTGAAAATTGTATTAAAATCTTCCAATAATCTGAAAATATTTTCTTGAATGTTCATATACTGCATTTTGCAAATGTGATTTAATTATATATCTCAAAGTTATTTATCTTTTGGAAAATAATTTAATGTAAAATTCCAAGGCTGACAGTATAATAATAGTAAATGCGACTTGGAAGTTATTTAAGGATAGGAAAATATGGTTATAAATAAGTCCCCTAGTAATAGGCGACCGAAGCACCACAGTAAATGCGAAAACCTCTCACGAGTGATCTAGATAAAAATTTAAATTTAGATAATCGAAGATAAAAGAGAGCATTCAAGCTCCCTTGTACGAACAATAACCCGCAAAATTTTCGAAACCCTTTTATCTTCTCGTCTACATAACACTAAACTCTTAGTTGCATTTAGTGACCGGCAGACCTTAACCGCACCAGCAGAGGTATTTTGGACGAGGTTTTGGAGAACGACCTAATAACTGACGGACGGCATACTTGTTCTTGCCTCATACTTTGTCAAGTCTAGAATTCGATTTTCCTCGAAAACACACTATCTGAAGGATAAAATTACATCGATGTATATCACTGCGTTAATTCGAAAAAAACGAACCAGTACTCGTCACATAATTATTATTTGAACGGCATCCAAAAGTCCACAATACGACTGCAGTGATGCCTATTCTGGATTATGGCCTTGTTTCTTAATACCATTTCGATATCACATCGTGTTATGTTATTGAAAATTCCGCAGACCGGAAGTTTAACTCACAGTCAAATGTAAAATATTTTATTCAGATTCTTAATAAATTCATCAATCTTTATTTTTGCACTCTTATTTTCTGTCTTTGCAAATATTTCATCACATTATTTTTCCTTTCTGCACTCTTTCTGCACTTATCAAAACGAAATTTTTCGGTCAGATGTTACTTTTACTTAATTTACTGATCGTACATATCCAGAACGGGCTGTACGGTTCAGCTACTGCCTGGGATTAATTCTGTAAGTTTGAAATTTTGAATTTTAAAAAGTAGGATCATTTCAAAAATAACGTGAGAGTATTCATTAATAAAAATATGCGTCGAGTTTGAATTCAGAACTACACATCGGTGGCAGTTGCCCGTGGTGGATATTTGTCTAAGAAAATAAACCCAAGTTCATTTTATAACGGCAATCAATTAATAACGTAGATTTTGAATTATTTGAAGATGAACTTTAAAAATTAGCGGAAATTATTTAAATCCCGTGATACCAAAATTAATAAAATTCTTTATTTTTTGATAATACAGATTCCTTGTGAATTCCGAGATATTTGGCGAAATTTGAAACTGCCTTTCAACTGTCTTTGACTCGCTGAATATTGGAATCTACGAAATCTTGCAAATCATAATCTGATTTCCGTGATTCTGAACCTTCGATTTTTTGATTCTATACTCACTTTGAACAAGATTTCCGAAGTGAGCCCTTCGAAATAAGCCGCATTCAAGTGCCACTTGCAGCCGTGCCAAGCGATGTGAGAGAATCAAACTCGGCGTGTTAGTGGGGACAAGTTGCATAATTTCTGTTGATTAGAGAAGCATAAGTTTGTTGTTGGACTGTTCTCGAATCATGGCTCGACACACAACGTGGTGTCTCTTGTCCTCTGTGTTCTGTAGGTCGACAAACTTAAACGCGTGCGGCGAGTCAGTGTCGACGCTGACCCGTTGCAGCCCGTTGAATCCGCAACCACAACCTCTTCATCAACCACTTCCTACGCAAGTAACCCCCGGCAATGCCACTTTGGAGCAGGTCCACGAGGCCCCCCCGAATCGTGATCGTGATCATCACGCACTCCATCTCGATAACCGAGATTACGAGAGCGTATTTATCATAGAGAGGCGGAACAGTAAGCCTAACATCCGCTAGCCAGACGAGTCAGTACCCAGACCAGTCCCAGATCGACCCGACCAATCGATCGATCGAAACGAAACAATTTTTGCGGTGGGATACATCACCCACTATTTTTTCTACTACTACTACTACTACTACTACTGCTACTGCTACAACCACTACTACTTTACTATACCTACTACTACTACAACTAACACTACAACTATACTGATACTGTCCGAGACTGCTCCGTTCTGCAATGTAACCTGCTAAGAATAATCTACTACTTAACTACTGTAATACTACTACTCAACTACTGCTACTATCATCATCACCACAACTAGCACTACCTATCTGCTACTACTTAGGATGATTGTCATGAATGTAGATGAGATGAGCAATACAGGCAAACCGCTAGGACTCACTCAATCATCCAGTCAGTACCCTACCTTCTTTCGGCGGGATAGGGAGTACATAGATAGACGAGACAAAGTAGCCTTTTCCAAGATGCTTCAAGAGTAATCGATCGTTCTGCTTGCTTTTGTCGCACCATTATCATTGCTCTAGTCTCAAGTATCATCTTTTATCTCAAACGTTTCTTTGCTATTCAATAGTTATTCTCACTCACCTACTCTTCACCATCTCTTTTTCTTATATAACCTTCTAATCGACTCTTCACTTTTCTCTCACCCACTATCGTTACTTAATATTTATTACTCACTCAATTAATTTGCTCCACGTAGAATACACGCGCTCGATGATCTGCAACTCATAAAAAAAACAAAGTTTATCTTTCTCTTGGAGATTATCGAGCCTGCCTGTTTCTATTCTTAACTCCTTACTGACCATTGCATCTTTCAGATCTCCATATTTTTCCAAATAATTCAATATCGTTATTACTTATTGCTTATTAAGTTAACTATTTTCGAAAATCAAAATAGTCGTGTAATTGGATGATGATGCTGGCAGAAGGGGGTTATAATAATCTGGTATGAGGGTGTGCGTCTTTCATTCTCTACATTCAATAATATCAATATTTCCGTTTTCAATTTACACTTATATTTATTTACTCATTTTCACATTCAAAACTCGTTCATCATCTTTTTTTCCTTTGAGTCGTAGTGGTGTGCAGTAACTTTCTTTTCGGTAACTCTTTTTGTCGGTTATAAAGACACCACTCGATATCACTTATCAAGTCGTTCCATTCGTTGCTTATGGCGACCTCATGAGATGCATGCAGCTAATGCATCGCTAAGCATGATAATCTCAAAGTTACCTTACTTTAACGACATTACCGAGGTTGGCAGACACTAGCGACTAAATATTTCTTTAAAATTAGTGGAATAAATTAAATTATTTAAAAAAATAATAAGATTGATCATGTTGTTAATTTAGCTTCAATTTTACACCTACATAATTTGTATTGAGTCATTCCTTTTTTAATTTCAGCCAAAATTTTATGAAACTATCTCAGATTCTTGAAATCAATACTCCTAGCTAACACATGTGGTAATCAAATTCCATAAAACTTATCTAAAATTGAGATCCTGATCAAGATATTATAAAGCAATATTTCTTAATTAAAGAACGGAAATAAGTCAATGATAATTACATGAACTTTGCAAACCTCGGTACTTCCATTCCGACGACTTGGAAAACATAAAAAAGCCATTCAGATCCGCGAAACTAGCGGATTGATATGTGACTCTAAAGTTTTGTGTTTTTCTTGGTTCTTTTCAGTTTGTCGATACTAGAAGACTCATAAAAAACACACAAAAACTGTAATAAAAGTAGGTATACATGTACCTATGGCGATTCACCCAGATACAATTTCCCGTTTTTCTGTTTAACGTTCTTTTTTGCACAGTACCTGTCATTGTGCTACCTTCATTAAAATCAAATAATCGATAAGCTCCTTTATCGTTTACTCACATTCCATTCAGTTCTACCGTAGATTGTCATCTGGGCTCCTTGATCCACCAAACGCAAGCTACCTTTTTACATTTACGATAAAGATATACGCGTTTATGAATCTGATATCCAAAATATATATTTACAATTTACATCTAAAAGTGGATCAAGTAGGTTTGATATTGATCTCTCGACTATAACTTTATGTTATATTTTGTGCTTTGAGCATTTGAATTTATTTAGATTTTTGTAATGTGCATTCGTGCAATTTGAAAATAACTAAACTTCATTTTCTCAATCTTCTTTCTGAATAAAGTGAACATGATTTCTACATTTTTAATGTGTTCCATTCATACGTTCTTTAACTCTGAAAATTTCATTTACCTTAGAAAGAATGTTTCTCGGACATGGGTTGATCAGGAATCAGTCTGGGTCCTAATGGGTCCTAAACGCTATTTCTTCTTCGTAGTGTTTTATATATGTTTTTATAGAAATTTTTCTGCGTTTTCTTGAAATTCCTAAACACCTACATTTTATCCAATTTACGTGTTTAATATTTGTTTTCTTAACGATTGTCCTCCATTCCAATGTTGAATAACCAACTCAAACAAGATTTTTCCATACGTGAATGCAACATAATCTACTCGCTGTAGATTACACATTTATTTATACACGTAACATGTCATATATCTATTTACTCCCTAGCACCACCGCCTAGAAGTAATGTTCGGTTATTTAGCGTTATATTTATTATTATTATTATTATTATGATTCTTATTATTACCAGAATTGTTTTTGTGAATGTAATCGTTGTGTTACAACATTCTCTCTCCCCCATCTTTCCTTGCTGCCGGACCCGAAGGAGCAGAAAAGGTGACAAATTTCGGAGCACCTAATTCCACGATTGTTATCACAAAAAAAAAAGAAATTAAATTTTTAAAATGTGGAAAAAACTTTTATGAGAAAAAAGATTCACTGTCCTCCACCGCATACCCCTCCTCTACCCTAAAGTCACACCTAACCACAGTATCGCACCGGAATGTGCATGAGCATGCATCCCAGCCTGCATCCGATATTATTATTATTATTATTATTATTATCCGTATTAATTACTATAATTGTATGTTCGCCTACTCTTAATTTTGTTTTATTTAATAAATTTGCGTCAATGTTGCACGTAATTGTTGTATTAGTGGTGTTCGGAAAGTGCAGGAGGGCCGAGAGATAAACCTTAAAATTACTTTTGAACTTTTACCTTTCTCAATTTTTCTGGACACCCAAAACTCAGAGCAGATGTCGCCACTTCTTTTGGCGCCATAGGGTGTACGTTTTCTATAATTCTGTGTTATAATGGCGATCAGGATGATGAGCTATTGGCTAAACTTGGCGCATGCGTGGAAAAATAACCTTCACTACGCATGCCTAAAGTTTCAGCGAATAGCTCGTCGCCATGAATAATAGAAAATGCTAGAAAACGTGCGCCCTACAGCCCCGATAGGAGTGGTGACATCTGCACTGAGTTTCGAGTGTCCAGCTTAATTTTGTCTTTCTGGCAGTTAATTCTTCTTGGATCAATTTTCTACGCCGCCTTCATGTACCATATATTCGATCACTACACGTCACAATCTCCACTGCCTATACTAACGCTCTTTTTCTACATTGTAGACCTAGAAAGAGCCGAATACCAGGTCTAAGTCTCTTACGCGAGATACTGAATGCTGATACACCTGACTCATCCCGAGGTCGTCCCCTTGGTAAAATTTCACGGGCTGCTGATGGTCGCTTTGTCATAGCGGATTCGGTGCTGAGCTCAGCCAACAACAGTATTCTGGACACCTCGAGTAGTGACGACGGTGGTTTTCTGCCTAAAACCATATTGAAATCATCCTGGAGGCAACCGCTGGTTGGTATGAGCCAGCTAAGTCTCAGGTCCGACGGAAGTGGGGTTTCGATAGGCGTAGTGCAACCTGGGCACCTTGGCACTATGACTCCTCTGGTCAGACAGCCAGCGATATGCACAATATCCTCGCCGAGGTTCCTGGCGAGCTCGCCCAGCGGACCCCAGATTCCGTGGACGCCTGTGTATCTCAGCGACCTCAGCTCCGTGCGACAGCCATCTTCGGGGGAACGCTCCTTTCCAACTCCCCCTGGTTACATTCAACTGAAGACTGTCCATCAGCGCTACAGCCAGGAGCTGCCGTCCCTGAAAGCGATTCACGCCGAATCGAGGAGGTTCGTACCCGTGCAACCCCTGGCCACGTCCTCTCCGCCACAAACAGCTGGGAGACAAAGAGCCAGGCTACCACCTAGACACGCCAGACATGCTAGGTCGGCACCTGAACTAGCCGCCTCACCTGATCTGGAGACGTCTCCGGAAAGCAGGTCCAGCAGTTCCGGCTTTGGCAGCAAGAACACCTCACAGCAGAATCAGAGTTCCAGAAGCGGTAGCACAGTAGCAGAGTGGAGGCCACCTCCTTACAGACCACCGCCACCTCCGCTCGTAGGAAGATGGCTGGAGCTTCAGAATCAGGGTTCCAAGGTCTCTCACACTCATATCCAAAATGCGGTTGATGCCGGTAGTGTCGATGGTCACTACGAGTTTGACCCAGTGTCCTGCACACCGACACCTACGTCTGCCTCCACGCCAACAAGAGAAGAACGACCTCCGGCACATCAAATGCACACGATACATATACCGCAAATACATCAGGTCCACACAGTTCATCATCAGCCAGCGCGGTATTCACGGGACAATATCGAGGCCAGAGTCCAAGCGATGAAGGCCGAGTTTCATCAGTTCCGACAGAGACAAGCCAGAAGAAAACAAAGTGTTCACTTGGAAAGCGCTTGCTGATC
The DNA here is from genome assembly GCA_032362435.1 of Melikaiella ostensackeni. Lineage (NCBI taxonomy): Eukaryota > Metazoa > Arthropoda > Insecta > Hymenoptera > Cynipidae > Melikaiella > Melikaiella ostensackeni. The sequence continues at coordinate 33,381,027 of JAUMHM010000005.1, read as the reverse complement.
GTTGGTGTTTGTTACACTGATGTTACAACTCTGCTAGGTTTTTAAAGAGAAAAGGCTGCTGTTTGATACTTGGTATATGTCCATTGTCCAATGTCCACCTACCAGAAATCCATCTACGACATGATCTCAATAACAAGGCGCGATTATCTAAATATGTATGTAAGAATTTTAAGGTAGAATTTGTTACTTAAAGATTTTTGCGTCGACTCTGGATCAGCAATCAAAACGAATGAAATATTTTCGACGGCTTAGCGGAAATATTTCGAATCGCAAACGGACAGGATATATAGACGCTCCAAAGAAACTGTACCACTTACGTACTGTATATCTTTTAACGACAAAGTCATGATAACTTAATCGTACACTGTAAGTAATAATTATTAATGCAGAAAAAAGAAAAACACTCAAATAATTAATTATGAGCAATGGACTCTAAACGTGATATTAGGCCGAAGCTTGCCTCGAGATTGCTTAAGGACTCACTCGTATTGCACTGCCTGTCTAGGGTTTCGCTAGCAACCCAACATATTATCGGCACAATAATTTTTCTTAAGCAACGTAACGAGAATAAGTATCGTTCTTTGAATTTATCGCGAGGTCGCACTGTGGCGAACGTGGGCACATTATATTAAAGCGGCGCCTCTTTCTGACGTCTGTTGAACTATATCCTAGCAGCCTTGTGATGACTGATGCATCATTTTCACGTGCCATCGAATACGAATTTTTACACGATCTTAAATATCAGTAAATATGTATAGGAAATTGTATAGGAAAATTCTCGTCAGCCGTCTAGTCGACTCATGTCAGGAGTTTTTACTCTCGTCGGTAAACTCTCGTCGATCGGTAAAATAGAACATGCTCACCCAAGTGCGACTCTCTCGATACTTGTATACTCGAAAATAAGGAGAGAAAAGGAGACCTCTAAAGGTACACGAAACGTTCTCAGTAACCCACCTAATTCTCACCAAACGCATTGTATCAAATCATCATCGAGGTAAGGTAGGTGGTAGCAATGAGAATTTTTGGGATACAATTTTTTCAAAGAATAAAGTGTATCCTCCAATCATATAAAATTCCCTCTGAAAGTGATTCTTATTCTCTGCTATATGTTAGAAATATTCTTGTTAGAAAAATTGATCGATTTTTTACCTTTATAGAACTTTTCATTCACGTTCCTCAATTTTGTAAATATCTCAAAAGTTCTCGAGCCACCGCTTTCGCGAACTTCAAAGTACATTTTACTTTTTTTTATAGTACAAATAATTATTTATATAAATATACATACTATCGATAGTAAGTAATTAGCAAAGACTTTACTCACGATTCAACTATACTTGGTATAAAATAAAAGAAGAAGAACTGTACAGTCCTGCATGAATGCAACTTGTATTATTAAGAAGAGTGCAAAAGTGAAAGAATGTGCGAGTGAATGTTTTAGAAGACACATGAAGAGCAATTATAGTAAACAAAAATGAAACAAAACAGTGATTTAATAAAAAAAACGGAGGTGACACAAAGAGTACCAATATTCTAAAGTAATTCTAATAATTGAATTAACAATTTGATAATTAATTGATATTGTAAATCGTAACGATGTAGCGTGTAGTGAATTAATCAACGAGACGACGAAGGCAGGGAATGACCCGGAGACACCTTTTTAATATGAAACGTCCGAGGGTACTCGGTCATTGCTGTTGTAACATATTAATTATTAATGCATAGTAAAAGATAATGTGTACTGAATGTTCATGACTGTCAAACGCAGTTCGACCCTTTACCTTGAAAGAATTGAATCTTTATATTTATTTATTTTACGCAAATATCAGATGTATTTTTTAAAATATATTGAAAGAAAAAATATGGATTGAGTGCAAATATATTGAAAGAAAATATATTAAGAGCAAAAGTAATGTTACTTATATGAAAAATACTCTATTTTCCAATTAATTAAGATACTATTTTGATCAATGGGATGAATCTTGTTATTACTAATTGTTGCTTTATGTCTTTTTAAAATTGTAATAAGCCGTGACATTGGTAGTTATATTTATTTTAGTAGTTAATTTACGTCTCTTTTGGAACAAGTGTGTGATTGTAAAGGGTCAGAACGACGTAACCAATGTGAATAAGGAAATGTCAGCTGGAATGAAATGAAACACAAAATAATAGAGGTGTATATTACCGTAATGGCTAGGCTATGTTAGCAAATTTACCATTATATTGTTCAATTCTACCTAAAACATCCAGTTCTCGAACGAGAAAGTGATTTAAAACTATAAACTTGTTTAATTTGATATATAAATAATTAAGATTTGATGCGCTTTTCTCGTAACGAGCACTGACTATTCGTCTCTAACTTCTCCGTTAAAAACTAGAGTTCAATCATGTAAATAAATATTGCAGATAGATTCACAGATGCATTGAACGCTCAGGAAATCGACGTCGCGTATTAATAATCGTGTAATGCACAATTTTTTAAATTTAGTAATTAATTACGTGAAAGACGTGCGTATGAATTTTGGATTACGTCATGCGAATTGTACATTAATATTAATCAGCACCAATTTTACGGTAATTTACATCGCTAGAAAATTAAGCGTCGGCCGAGCGCCTCCATCAGCCGTCGCGACGTATAGATAAGCGATAAGCGTGTAAGTAACGTGTAGATATATCATAGTTAGATACCCACAACGATCTCAAAATGACGTGGATCGCTAAACCTTATGGTCACTGTATTAAGAGTACATATGCATAATTACACAGAGACACGAAATATGCATTGAGTATATCGCGCAAGAAGGAAAAAAAAGGCTATGGTTGAATCGTGAATCGGTTTTGATCATCATTCAAAGTATTTTATATTTAATATTTCTGCGACTCGGTTTGATCGATATTTGCAGTAATTTTCGACAACAGCTATCTCTTTTTATTCAACCTTTCACCGACGCGACGGGTGTTTTGTTGTCTATTTGATCGCTTTGACCACCTCGGTTATCTTTCGTACAATGATTTCCCACCTACTTCCGTACCTGAAAGCCATTTTTGTGACGTTCTTCGAAAAACTGTATTAAAGTGCATTAGCCGTTATATAAAAGACACCACGCAAAATTCCTTTAGGTGAAATTTCCATGTATTTAAAATTCTAGATTAAAAGTTGACTCGTTTTTTGGAAGAAGTTTTTTCGCAGGATTGTAAACGCGAGGAAGTTTTTCTTAAAAGGACTTTGCCTTAGTGTCATTACAGACTGACTATATGGTTAAGAACGGCAAGTTGTAATTACTACAGAGAGGCTGTATATCGAACAATGGGCTTCTCCAGTTTTCCATTGTTATATTTATTAATTTTTTTTTTTAATGAGCGTAGGCTGACGGGTACATTTCAGCAGTAGCTCTGTACCGCTTCGCACACGTGGGATCAGTTTTAATTTTCGTAGCAAATACTCGCATAGTCTGCATTTCGATTTGCAAGATCGTCTTTGCATTTTTTAATCATTGACAAAGGACTGAAATTTGATGAAAGAACGCGTGATGATTCGTAACAGAGCTATAGCGAGGTTTAAGTGATCGTGTTGATATTATGCTTACGGTTATGAAAATTATGATTGTGGTTATGATTATTATTAAATGCACTCTCACGCAACTCTTAAGAAGAGAAAAATCGTTTCCGTCGATTCCCCTTCCCCAGTACAAGTTTTTATTTAATTATTAGTATTGATTTATAAGTAACATATGTTTGTATATTTGCAATTATAATAACAGATATTCACTTTATATACGCTTTAAGCGCCGCTTTCTTGTCTGACTTGCGATATTTGATAGCTTTTAATTTTTCATTTCTTCTCATCGATCTTGTGTTTCCAAATTCTTAAAAATTATTTCGATTATTTTTATCATTTTTAGACTACATTTTCTATCTAATTAGAAATTTTTCAGTTTTTATAAAATCTGTATATTTCCGCGACTACGAGAACTCCAAGACGTACTAACTTGAAACAAATTTGTCGGCAATTTATTATTAAATGAAATGAAAAATGAAGTGAAATTTGAAAATAAACACGAATAAGATATTAAAGCATTATTATTTATTCAATTCCTGGCCATTTATAGAGTAACTATAAACTTGAACTGGTTCAGTTTTGAAATTAGATTGAACTATTCTGCCTTTAAAGTTTAAAATATAAAAAAAATCATAGTGGAATCTCGGTAAAGTAATAATAAAATGAGACATTGCACAAAGAGTATTGAGAGCACTGTCATTTGCGCAAGGCGTCTGTGGATTAGATTAGAATGAATAATAACCATTTCCATGATTTCATTCATCTCCGTCTCGCAACGACAGGAATGCGTTAAAATTAGAGCGCCACTTGATTATTTCTTATCTTCCGAATTTAAATATTCATGTCGTCTAATTCTACATATGTTTGATGCTATCAATAGCTCATTATTTTATAAATTAAAAAAAATATTACGCATACATTAATGGGGTCATTCATAAATTACGTTACCAATTTAGGTAGGGAGTGTCGCGTCAAAAACTACGATTAGTAACATAGGGAGGGGGGAATAAGAATATGTAACGTTATGAACAAAATTAATAAATAAATTTTAACAAAGTTTGCGAATTTTGCGAAAGATGACCTTGCAACGGTACAGTTCAATAATAACTTTATGAATTTTAAAATTACTTTCAAGTTTCAAACTTCACACTCTTTCCCCTATTACACTTTTTTACCCTGATTTAGAAAATACTTTTTTATCCCCTGTTTCCAAGAAACTTCCTCTTTTTCTCGATTTTTTCGCTTAAATGCGAACTAAATTGATAGAACACAATTTTGGTTGAAAAGTCTACTATTATATTTTTAGTTCGGAACAGTTCGTAATTCATCTCGTTTGGTTGAAAATTTTAATAATTTTTTTCAAAGTACATCTATATTGTTAAAACATTATCCTTTTAGTCAAATATTCAACTACTTGGTTGAAAGTTAAACTACTTTGTGAAAAATTGATTATTTTTTTGGTTGAAGATTCATCATTTTAGTCTCAAATTCAACTGTTGGGTTCTAAATTAACTTTCTTGTTGAAATTTCAGATTTTCGAGTTAAACATGCAACTGTTTGAAAAAAATTCTACTTTTTTTTGCTTGAAATTTCAACAATTTGATAGGAATTGAAACTTTTTGGTTGAAACTGAACTATTGTGTTGAAAATTCGTTTCATTTTTGATTGAAAATTAATTTTTTAATCGGAAATTCAAGTATTCCATTTTTGGTTGAAAATTTATCTTTTTTAGATGAAAATTCAACTATTTGATTGAAAATTCATGTATCTTATTCACAACTGTTTTGTAAAAAAATCTCATTTCTTGGTTGAAAATTCAACAATTTGATAGGAAATGGAACTTCTTGGTTGAAACTTAACTATTGTGTTGAAAAATCTTCTCATTTTTGGTTAAAAATTAATTTTTCAATCGAAAATTTAAGTATTCCATTTTTGGTTGAAAAAATATCTTTTTTAGTTGAAAATTCAACTATTTGGTTGAAAATTCATATATCTTGTTCACCATCATCTTTTTTAGTAGAACAATAATTTTCGGGCTTAAAAAATCATCTTTTTGGTTGAAAATTCAATTATTTGTTTGAATGTTGAATTCTTTTATTAGAAAGTCACGTTTTTTGTTGAAGATTTATCAATTTAATCTGAAATTCAACTATTTGGTTCTAAATTTATTTTTTGTTGTAAATTCATATTTTCAAGTTGAAAATGCAACTTCTTTGCAGAAAATTATTCTTTTTTGCTTGAAAAATTATCTTTTTTAGCTGAAAATTCACTTATTTGGTTGAAAATTCAATTATTAGTTTGAATGTTGAATTCTTTTATTAAAAAGTCATGTTCTTTGTTGAAGATTTATCAATTTAATCTGAAATTCAACTATTTGATTCTAGATTGACTGTTTTGTTGAAAATTCATATTTTCAAGTTGAAAATGCAACTGCTTTGAAGAAAATTATTCTTTTTTTGCTTGAAAATTCAATAATTTGGTAGAAGATTAAATTATGTGGTTGAAATTTGAATATTGCGTTGAACATTCCTTTCATTCTTGGTTGAAGATTTATCTTTTTTAGTTGAAAATTCAACTATTTGGTTAAAATTCATGTGTCTTGTTGATAATTTGTCTTTATTAGTAGAACATTAATTTTCGGGGATAAGAAATCATCTTTTCGGTTGAAAATCCAATTATTTGGTTGAATTCTTTTGTTAAAAATTCATTTTCTTCGTTAAAGATTTACCATTTTTGTCTGAAATTAATCTATTTGCTTCTAAATGAACTTTTTTTCTTGAAAATTCATAATTTCAAGTTGAAAATGCAACTGCTTTGTAGAAAATTCTTTTTTTTTGCTTGAAAATTCAACAGTTTAGTAGGAGATTAAACTATTTGGTTGAAATTTAACTATTGTGTTGAAAATTCGTTTTATTTTTGTTGAAAATTAATTTTTTTAATGACAAATTTAGCTGTTCCAATTTTGGTTACAAATTTATCTTTTTCAGTTGAAAATTTAACTATTTGATTGAAAATTCATGTGTCTTGTTGATAAATTGTCTTTGTTAGTAGAACATTAATTTTCGGGGATAAGAAATCATCTTTTCGGTTGAAAATCCAATTATTTGGTTGAATGTTGAATTCTTTTGTTAAAAATTCATTTTCTTCGTTGAAGATTTACCATTTTTGTCTGAAATTCAACTATTTGCTTCTAAATGAACTTTTTTTGTTGAAAATTCATATTTTCAAGTTGAAAATGCAACTGCTTTGTAGAAAATTCTTCTTTTTTGCTTGAAAATTCAACAGTTTGGTAGGAGATAAAACTATGTGGTTGAAATTTGACTATTGTGTTGAAAATTCATTTTATTTTTGTTGAAAATTAATTTTTTTAATTACAAATTTAACTGTTCCAATTTTGGTTACTAATTTATCTTTTCTAGTTGAAAATTTAACTATTTGATTGAAAATTCATGTATCTTGCTGATAATTCGTCTCTTTTGGTAGAAAATTAATTTTCGGTGTTAAAAAATCACCTTTTTGGTTGAAAATTAAATTATCTGGTTGAATGTTGAATTTTTTTGTTGAAAATTCATGTTTTTGGTAGAAAATTCAACTGTGGTTAAGAATTGAACTATTTATTTGAGTATTGAACTACTTACTGGAAAATTAACTTTTTAGTGAAAAAATCATATCTTTGTATTAGAAATTTACAGTTTTGTATATAATCGGTCCTTTTGTTAGAAAATTAATTTTTTATCTGAAAATTTAATTATTCCATTTTTAGTTGAAAATTCATGTATTTTGTTGAAAATTCGTCTTCTTGGGTAGAAAATTAATCTTGTTTGTGGAAAATTCATCTATTTGATTGATGATTCAACTATTTTGTTAAAAATTCGTTTTTTCTGGTTGAATTCTATTGATTAAAAATCGAACTATTGCATTTTTTGTCGAAAACTTATTTTTTTAGTTACGAGTAAAAACTTAACTATTTCATTGAAATAGTGAAAAGTCATCTTTTTTCTTGAAACTTCACTTTCTCGTTAAAAATTCATCTTTTCCAGTTTAAAATCTATCTATTTAGTGAATGTTCACACATATTTTTAAAGGTTAAATTTTATTGTTGAAACTTCAACTATCTTGTTAAAGTCATCTTTTTTGGTCGAAAATTCAACTGTTTTTTTGAAAATTCATCTTTTATTGTAAAAAAGTCATCTTTCTTAGTTAAAAATTCACCTTTCTTGGTTGAAAATGAACTTTTTGTTGAAAACTCAACTGTCAGCGAAAAACTTTATCTTTTCGGCCTGAAAATTTAACTATTTGGTTGTTAATTCAACTGTTTTGTTGAACTTTATTCATTTTTTGATTACTCAACTTACTAGATTCAAAGAAAGCCAAAGTTGGTAACGTAGTTTATGGACAGCCCCTTAATAAAAAGCTTTAACAGTTGAAAGAAAAAATATCTATTCTCGAATTAAGCTGTTTTTTTATACAGGGTTTGATTGAAAAGTAATGAGCCTTCCCGCGCGGAGCGTCTGCCAAGCGATCAACCGAATCGGCTGGTG
>JAUMHM010000005.1:33341603-33360114 GCA_032362435.1 Melikaiella ostensackeni | reverse complement strand
ATCAGAACCCTCTAAAAAGCGTAAGAAAATGAGTGCTTCGGACATAGTCACTAAAAATATAGCCTCGACATTAGATCGCGCTAACATGAGTGATAGAAAAGCGACGTATATTTTATCTGCACCCATGAAAGACTACAATAACTGTGACTTATCTGAAGAAGCCTTGTCTCGATGTAGTGTTAAGAGAATAAGAGAATCTCAACGTGCTCAACAAGCTGTAGAAATAAAAAAAATACTGCATTTCCGGAACAACTTGTTGTTCACATAGATGACAAATTGCTTTCTGAAATTTCTGGGGGCCCACTGAAAGAAGAACGTTTAGCTATTTGGGTATCGGGGAAAGAAGCAGAAAAACTGTTAGGAGTTCCAAAAATAGATAAAGGTACAGGTAAAAATATTGCGGAAGTAACATTTGCGTACTAATTGGAAACTTGTTGAGAAGACCGTAGGAGTTTGCTTCGACACTACAGCAACAAATACAGGATCTACAAATGGCGCTTGTGCTTTATTGCAAAACAAACTGGATAAACTTCTGCTGTAGTTCGCATGTCGACATCATGCGTTGGAAGTTGTCTGTAAGGATGGATTTGAAGCTGCGTTTGGAGCATCTGATAGTCCAAATATTGCCTTATCCAAACGTTTTCGTGAAGCTTGGCCTCAGATAGATCAAAAAGCCTTTACGCCTTGCAATGATGATCGCCTATCCGGAAGTTTAAAAAACTTGAAGATTGAAACCATTACATTTGCTTGAAAAGAATTTAAAAATTCCAACAAATCATTTATTTTGGGAGATGATCATAAGGAACTTTTGGAATTAACACTGATATTTTTTGGCGAAAATCCATCTAATATACCGGATGGTCCAAGGTTTCGAACTCCACGTGCCTTTCATCATGCAAGATGGATGTGCAAAGCGATATATTTACTGAAAATTAATTTTTTTGAAAATCAATTTCATCTCACTAAACGCGATAGAAGGCATTGCGCGGAATTGAGACTATTTGTAGCGTCATTATACGTTGATCCATGGATCCAATATCCTAATGTTTGCAATGCTACAGTGACTGATCTATCAATCATTAAAACATCGACTTCCAATAAGAATACTTTCATACCTATTTTCGAAGCCGCATTAAAGGCAATTAAATGTCACTTGTGGTACTTAGGTCCAGAAATGATAACTCTCAGTCTTTTTTTGAACCTAATGCCTGCTGAGACAAAGCGTGACATGGTTTCACAGATGGAGAAATACTCTAAGCAAGAATACGGTCGCTCTATCAAATGTGAAAGAAAGGATGATGTCAGCAAAAAAAAATTGAAGTCATTCATTGGGCCTGCTTCTCATTTCATATTAAAAGTATTAAAAATCGACACCTCCTTCTTAAATGAAGATGTTCAGGACTGGGTGAACCTCATTCCTTATCAGGAAGCTAAGAAAGTTGTTCAAGCTCTAAAATGCATGAATGATTGTGCGGAAAGAGGGGTTGCTCCTGCAGTAACTTTCAACACTTCTATCACGAAGAAAGAAGAACAGAAACAATTCCGTCTGCAAGTGGTGGAAAATCATAGGAAGCGTTTTCCGAACGCTGACAAGAATACACTTATAGCTGTATTTAAGAAGAGGCAGAATCATAATGTACGTTTAATGACGTTTATTATGCGAGAATATCCTTTCAAATTTTGATTTATACTTTAAATTATCTTTAACATAACAAAAGAAAACTACTACTGTTTGAAGCCATATGTTGAGATATAAAATATAACATTAAATACAAAAAGAATTCCGCCTAAAATGCGAAAAAAAGTCCAAGAGGATATACAAAAATTGAATTCAAATATTCACTTAGCTCTTTTTCAAGACCAACCGGACCCATGGTTTTTAAACATTTCCGACGTAGTGATTCCACAAGAAGTTATTAACATTTTGAGGTTGGGCGAAGGTTTTAGCAACAAATATAGTGAAAAAAGTATATTTAATTCCTTGAAATTATTAAAGACATTGAGGACAATATCTCAAAATTACAAGAAAATAAAACACAGGAATTCAGAACAAGATTCATGGGTCTGTCAAATGAATTTTTGAATAATGACACTCCACAAACCCTAGTTGAAAAAAAAATTATGTGAAGGATTATTTAAAACAAAATTTTTTTTGAAACTTTATCCTGAATTATTGATTACTAAGGCAGATAAAGGTAATATTACTGTTGTAATATTAAAAGATAATTGCAATCAAAAAATTATGCACATCTCAAATGATGAAGACAGTTTTGCAGTAATTCCGGATGATCCTACAAAAATGATTCAAAAAAGGTACATTTGAAATTTTAGAGAGATTAAGACTTTAAAAATGTTTGGGAAATAATATAGAAAGATGTGACATTGACACAATTCATTCAAATCTATCTCTTGCCTATGGCCAAGTAAAAGCTCATAAAGTAGATTTTCCTTTAAGACCTGTTATTTCAACAATAGGACCACCCACAAGAAAATTAGAAGAACTTTTGAGTAAAATCATCAAAGAATCAGTGAACATTTCAGCAAGATCAATTAAAAACAGCGCTGCGTTTTTGAAATTAATTGAAAATGTTAAAATTATAACAAATCACATTTTTGTCTCTTTTGACGTCGTAGCCATGTTTCCAAATATTCCATGTGAAAGAATAAAACTAGGTATTGATAATAGATGGGATAAAATAAAATTTCACACTAAAATTACAAAAAAAAAACATTTTCTGGATGCAATTGAGTTTGTCTTAAGTTCTATTTATTTTGAATTCAATGGTATTTTCTATAAACAAAAATTTGGTACTCCGATAGAATCTGTCTTGTCTCCTATTATTGCTGAAATTGTGATGGAAGATTTGGAAAATGAAGTTTTTAGCAGAATTACTTTTGATTTGGACTTTTATGCAAGATATGTTGATGATTCGGTGTTATCTTTACATACACAAAACGTACTTTCCCTGCTTAATGTTTTTAATAGTATACATCCAAGATAACAGTTCACTATTGAAATTGAAACAGAATGTAGACTGAATTTTCTAGATATGACATTAATAAACATTCCTGAAAATTATATCATCACTGATTGGCATAGGAAAACTATTTCTTCAGAAAGAACATTAAATTTCAATTCGAATCATTCCATTGAAAAGAAAATAGGAGTTATAAAGAATTTAATAGATAGAGCTCTTAAGCTTTTCCACCCTACTTTCCATGAAAAAAATATTGAATTGTGCAAACAGATTCTTTTTCAAAACCATTACCCTATTACTTTCATTGACAAACACATACATAGCAGACTTGTTCAGATTAAAAGCAAAAATAATAATCAAAATAGAAGAAATGTAGAAGAAAACAATAGATTCAATACAGTGGTCCTACCCTATTTTGGAAAAATATCAAGAATCTTGAAATCAATGCTAGGAAAATTAGGATTGCATACGATAAATGAAGTTCTCTTAAAAAGCAAATTGATTATTTCATTGGGTAAAGATAAATTTGGAAAACTAGAGAAGCAATGTATTATTTACAAATTCAACTGTAGACAATGTGAGGCTGTTTACATAGGACAGACAAAGAGATCACTTAGAACAAGAAAAGATGAACATAAAAATAATTTTCATAGAAGTGCTAGATATTACTCAGTTCTTACGAAACATCGACTTACAACTGGACATGATTTTAATTGGGATGATGATAAAATTCTATATCAGGAGAAAAATAAAAGAAAGAGAGAGTTCATGGAAATGCTATTCATTAAAAGGGAGGGTAACAAAGCTATAAATTTAAAAAGAGACCTGGCCAGATATAACAGAATCTGGGAAGGAATCATAAATTGGATATAATGTAAGCTAATTTTATAGAATTTTTTTGATATCTTCAGAAATTATTTTCTAATAAAACAATAAAATAATTGTATTCTGGGAATCATTCAGAGGGTTTTTCACCTATGTCTAGATCAAAAAATTTAAAATAATGAATGGAATATGTATTATAAAACTGAATTGAATATCCATAATAAAGGTTTCTTTGATTTTCAGATAAAAATAATAATTACTAATCAAACATTTAGAAAAAAAAATGTATACCTGTTGTGTTACCTATAAATTATCCCTGATGAGGAAGTCTAAAGTGGCATCGAAACGTGTTGGGTCCCCAGTAGTATAAAAAATACGGAGAAAAGAAAGAGTGTGAGGATGGTTTTTGGTTGACTTTTTTTTTTCCCTCTTTTTTCTTGCTGTTGTGTACATTTATTGTACATCTGTCTCTAATGAGCCGAAAAAACAGGTAGTCTCAAAGTCTTATTTCAAATTGTGAACTTTTTGGGTGTTCTTCTTTAGTACACAAAAAATTTTCATAAGTTGATAAATTTTATTTCGATCTTTAATCAATAAAATCTTTTATTCAGGGAAATCATTTCAAAACACTTGTGGGAGAGACAAACCAGTAACTTCGCAGCGACCAGCTCAAAACCTCGTAAAAACCATATGCTTGAAGAATGTCAATAGATTTCAGAAAACTATACAGTAAGTTTTAGACCCAAATATCGAGATTCAGAAATTCATCCACAGACAGAATAATAAGATAGTAAAATATTTTTACCTTCAAATATGAAATTCAATTTTAATTGTATTCAATTATTATACCTCGATTTATGTACATGCTTCTGGCAACCTTATTTCATTTATTATAAGTACCAGAATGACATTTTGATCATATTGACAGTACATTTGAAAAAACAAATATATAGTAGACTAAAAAATATATTAAATATGTCGCGAAGAAAGGGACCTTAGTCGGAAAGGCAAGATTTTTCAAGGCTAGCGTTTGAAATAGCTGCGAAACACGTAAAATCTATGAGTGAAAGGTCGCTATGTCGCTTAATTGTGAGGCAGAAAAATTTTTAAGAATGTTTTCGTTTTGTTCATTAGAAAGAGCAACTTAATAAATATTTAATAGTGTAAAAACCCGAAAATCGATTTTTTCCGACTAAGGTCCCTTTCTTCGCGACAGGTCACTTTTTTAAAACCAAAAACATTGGTGAAAATCATAATATTAGAGAAAAATATGAAGTATTCAATGGTACATAATAACAGAATGCACATATTGTGTATATGGCATTTTTCTCTGAATACCATTTTTTATATGTAACGAGGGTATCATTTCTTTAACCTACATATATGTAAAACCTTTTGGCAACCTTATTTTTTGGTAGGTACCAGGTTAACATTTTAATTAGTTGTAAGAATGAAGGAACTTGAATGTATCTAAAACCTTTTGGCAACCTTATTTTTTTGATAAGTACCAGGTTAGCATTTTAATTAGTTGTAAAAATGAAGGAACCTGAAGAAAATATTACAAAATTTATGTAAATAAAGCATAGGAAATGAATGAAATAGATCATAGAGCCAAGATCAAATTTCATGGGCTGATTTAGAATACCTGATGAAGAAAAAGAGTGCCTTTACAGGTATCATCATTGCTAGCAACGTCCACTTAAATCAGTAGAAGTATTCGAATTTTCCAGATTGTGGGTGTGAGATGCGGGTGATTACGACAATATAACAAATAGGTTCGTGCGAGTTGGATTTATCCCCCACTCTTATATTTCTCTCTCTCTCTTTCTATCCTGGTCTCTTAGTCGAACTATCCGCTTAGTCGAACAAGCTGCAATTACTTGCTCATCTCGTACGTTTCTGGACCACTCGGGGAGCATCCACGTTGTGACAGGCGGATGCAACTCCTGGAGTTATTCGAGCCAGAATCCTCTCCCCATCTAGATCTTTCTCCCTCTCCCTCTCACTCTCTATCACTCCTCTCTTCAAGCAACCCTTTATCGCGAAAGACGTCGCGGTTCAAGTCGTCAAGAATTCAAAGAACATAAGGCTTCCGATCGAGTGTAAGGGCGACAACAAGACAAGAGAAGCCAGTGATAAATTAAGAATCACCGACTTCTTTTTTCATCAGTAACAAGTGGGTGGTGATAAATAGTTGATACAGGTGGTGAGGTTGATGAGTGAGTGTGATGACAGATGTGCTTCAATTATTGTTTTGGCCGTTACATCTACAAAAAGTGATTTTCCGACTTGATTTTGACCTCGATTACGAACTTTAGAATTCCGTGCCTAACGACGAGAGATGAAGTTTGGTATGAGGACGATACTTGGTAAAAAAATTTACAAGATCCTGATCATTCTTCTTTCCTGCGAAGGTAAGTTTTTCATTAAATTTCGCTGTATCATAGCTTTATCATATAACTATGAGAATAACTTTTGAGGTGATAATAATAGATGTTATTTGAATAATCATTAAGAAGTCATACAATAAAGTAACTAGCTGTTCACCTTTTGTTCCATTCTGTATTCTTAAGCAATTTCTATTTTGATAACAAAGATTTTTAAAAAAATGCTTAAACACTTTAAAAAATTGCTTAAACACTTTAAAAAATCCATCATGTAAAAGTTTCAAATAGTTTTCGTATTTCAAAAGTAGAATAATAATATTTGTTTATGCATTACTTGTATTCCTCTTGAAGTAGGCAATCAGATTATAAGGAGTGACATCATTTGGTTACATATGAAGAGTGACACACCAAAGCAATCTGACTTTAAAACATTGAATCGATATCAATCCTTTTTCTTATTCAATTATTATACTAATATCAAACTTATCACACGCGAAGAAGAATTCATATAAGTCAGATTTTTGGCCCTTAAATGAATATGTACTCACTTTTTCTTTACAAAAGAGTGCAACTTCAACTTCAACGAAATTATCAACTTCATTTTCTATGATTTACATTTGGTATGTTAACGGCACAGAAAAAAAATGAATTTTTGTAGCGGGTGATTTTTAACTGGGTAATATTGACATTTTTCACATGAAAACAGAAGAAAATACAATAAAATTAGCATGGTAACCATGCCTAATATGGTGGGTAAATCTTATGTTGTGAAGGTAATTTTTGTAGCAGGTGAAGATTATTCTGAAATCGAAGTAAAGATTACACTTTTTTTCTGTGCGGAGTAATAAATTCTATCAAACTGAAGTCAATACATGAACCACACTGTAGACTGATTAATAGAGTGGGTCGCAAAACCCGATTTTTTGAAACTCATAACGAAGTAGTGCGGAAAAGTTGCCTTTTGGGAAGACAAATCGAGGCCAAAAAAAATTTTTAATCGGTGAATATTTTTAGGTTGCGCATGGCTTTCAAAGTTTCGGTCTTTGGCCAATTATCTATCGGCCAAAAAATAATGACGAATTTTTTGTAAGTACAGTTTTTGTTATTTAAAAGTAATATAAAATGAAAAATTGGAAAACAAATGTGTTGAAGTTAGGATTATTTGAAAATGCGCAAGAAACACCTGATTAGATTTGGTTAATCGCACATTTTTCTCCAAAAAATTTGCAAATGTTGGGCTTGAAATTTCTTCAGTTTAAGTCGAAGAAACATGCAATTATATTGATAGCACGACCAAAATTTTTTTTTCGTCATATCGAAATAAGGACAAAATCAGAATTTTTGCATTTTCAAGTGATACTCTCATTTGGCAGACAATGAAACAAATTTGTTTGTATAATAACAGAATAATGAAATGTTTCTTTGGTTTCATTAAAAGACATTTAAGGCACTGCACTATTAATTTTATTCGAAAAACTGTGCAATTAACCAAATCCAAAAAACTTATTTTTTGGGAATTTTCTAATTTTTCTAACATTAACCATTTTTTTCAATTCATAATTTTAAATTATTTCACTAATAAAAACTGTCTTTATAGGAAATTCGTCATAATTTTCTGGTCAAAAAATTGGATCTTTAAAAGTCATGCGTGATCTGAAGATAATGACCGATTTCAACATTTTTGTTTGGCCCCGAGTTTCTTCTTAAAAGGCAACTTTTCTGCACTATTACGTTTCGAGTTTCAAAAAATCGGGTTTTTCGACCCACCCTACTGATTATGGTAGTCTATAATCCCACAGTCATATTAAGTCCAAAAACAAAAAATCCATCGGGCCCTTTTTAAAAAAATTCGATTTTCATGTTCAATACAAAAAAGTAATTATAACAAATCTAAAAACATAATTTTCACTCAAAATGGTTTGAAATTACAACTTATACACTTCGGAATCTAGAAAATTGTATACGAGGTATTAAATTCATGAAAACATTTTTCAGATAAAATTTAACAATATTTGAAACTTCAATTTGCGACTTTATTGATGAACTTTTCAAATTCAATAATAAATTGTTTGAATTCGATAAGAAAATATTTTTTTCATACATCAATTTATAAAGTAAACGATATTTATTATAAGCTGAAATTTTTATTTATTATTGTCAATTTTAGTATAATTTTTCTATTAAAATGTTGAAAAAATGCAACAAACTGTGATTAATATCGTGGTAAAGTGTATCTATAATATTTCAGAAGGCAAGACGAAAATATAATAATATAATTATTATTATTATATAATATAAATTACCACGATTTTCATTGTAATTTGCTGCATTTTCATCAGTTTATCAGACTTTCAATAGATAAATAATATTAAAAGCAACAATAATTTTATTAAGCATAGCGGCTGATAATAAAGATCGTCTACTTTTATTAAGTATTGTATGGAAAGAATATTTTCTTATTGAATTTAAACAGATTATTTTTAAATTTGAAAAGTTCATCAATAAAATTATAAATTGAAGTTTTAAATGTTGATAAACTTGATCTGGAAAATCATTTCATGAATATAATACCCTGTATCAAATTTTTTGAGTTTCAAAATGTATAATTTCGTCGTGTCCAATTGACAAGGTTCCATCTCGGAGAGCCCAAAGGAAAAGGTGCTAACTCGTAGAAACCAAATGAAAAGGTGCTACAAAGTTGAGGGCGCTGATGTTCCCAGTACAATTTATATGGGATGTTGAAGCTTCGAAATTTTTCCATGCGAATTAGCACCTTTTCATTTAGTCTCTACGAGATGGAACCTTGTTATTCGGATACGTCGATTTGTAATTTTAAACATTTTTTAGCGAAAATTATGATGTTTTTAGATTTTTTCTAAGTAATTTTTATTAGTATTAAACATAAAAAACGATTTTTTTCAAAAAAAGTATGATGGTTTCTTTTGTTTTTATCTTAAAATGTCCGTGGGATTATAGACAACTATAATCAAGCAGAAAATCCCATATGCAAGGACCTTGCAATTAAAGTTGGTTCAGCCCCACCGTGACTAGTTTGTAATAAGAAACAAAAAATTATAAATTGCTATTATTTTTGCAATAAAATTAAGGAACATTTTTTAAATGTAATGATAAATTATCTTCAGCTCTAGGATACGGTCTCTTATTGGATGAAGACAAGGAGCCAACCTATCTTACCGCAGGTGTTGGCGAGTATGTCGTCTTCAATTGCGATCTCGATTTTCCGCACGAGATACCGATACCTTACGTCTTACATTGGAAGCGTGATGTAAGTCAAACAATATTTTGTTGTTTATCAAAACTAAGAAATTCATAATTAAAATGAATAAAACATTTATTATGTGACTGAAGACGTGATTTTTGCATAATAATATTAACTTGGAAAACACCTCTATTGGTCTATTTACACAAATCGAAAACATACGAAAATACCGACCTAAATCGAAAATAAGAAGCCCATATTAAAAACATTTTAATCCATTTTAGTTTTTCACTAAAATTGTTAGATATTGAATAAATTATGCCTATAGATTGATAAAAATGGATCCAGTCACCTACGCACATTTCAAGCCCGTGGCTACATTTAACAATTGGCGTGTGCAACGACAATGATAATTCAACGCGCTATGACTGATTGGCGATTAAAGCACATTAAGGCAGCTAAATGCCACTAGTTTGCTCAATCTGAATATTGCTCTTGTACTCGGATACTCACTCTTGCTGTAACGCCTCAATACTAATACATCCATGAAGAACCACGAGGTAGAACGGCTTCACTTACTCTTTGGTGTTACATTTCACATACAATTTTTTCCTAAATCGCGAAACAAGGTACGAATCCATAACCGTGGTTTATATAGATCAATGTCTCGATTACGTCTATTGATATTTATGAGAATATTTCTCTTCTGTGGTTGGCAGGTGCTTTTGACAATCTATAGTAATCAAGCAGAATTAACTTGCTGAAGTTTTAGAACACATTGTAGAAACGTTGCAAAACATGATTCCAACTTTCTTCTCATCATTTGTTTTTGAGAATAATTCTTTTTTCTAACAAGGAGAGGTCGCGAGATGCGAAACGCCGATTCAAATGGGGCTTTGCAGGATAAAAGTGCATCCAAATCCATTGGATATATATTTTTTCTTTCGATTTTCGATCAAAAGCGTAACTAATCAAATCTCGATATCTCGGAAACTAAGGCCCACTGGATCAAAAGAAAAATCACACATATAATGGATTTTGATGTGATTTCACCCTGTAAAGTTTCAGTCGAATCGGCTTCCCGCATCTCGCAACCTCTTCTTGTAAGTTTTTAAAAACAGTTGGATAGAAACTACTCAGTTTTTATATACGGTAGCATAGATTTCATGGGAACATATTCAAGAGCTGATCAGACACTTTCGACGCAGTATTTTACACAATCATTCACATTCAATTCTATATATATATGTTCAATCAATGAACATTTGGATTGAAGCAGAGGACAGAAATAATAATAATTGGTCCCTGATATATATGCAAAACAGGTACTACGGAAGACAAGGCTGTATTATATTTAGTCGCGGCGACTCGAGGGGTCTAACCAGTAGGTCACTGTTAATGCTTTGTAGGACGATTGAAGCTTATCAGTGTAGTTTTCTTCAGCCTTGTTTAGACTGGTTCAGGTTTCCAAAAGAAGCGAAACTGTTTGAAAATAGCTCGATCAGAATCGATAATTTTTTCCATCTTTATAGATACACATTCCTTGCATATTCTTATTGAGTTCCTAAGCTCTGATATCCAGTAAATGTTACATGAAGATAAAATCAACTAGTTTTTAGCTAAAGTTTCTTTGGTAAGTGGAAAGAACTTTTTTTCAATTTTTGTTACAACTGGCATCTTTTTATTGAAATATATGATAGAATGAAGACGAAAGCAAAACTATTCAATTTGTCTTCTTAATGCTTCTTCTAAATACATCATGTCTTTGGCTCTTGTCGATTCTCCCAATTTACGAGACGAGCAGAGCGAAATAGCGGATGCACGGATCTCAGCTTGAACAATGATGTTGAAGACCTTAACTCGTCATAATTGGTTCGTCTAATGTTTCAGGGCCGAACAATATTCTCTTCGTACGCTAACGCGACTTCCGCAGCTCACGACTTCGTTGGTCGGATACACAGGTTGGAGGATGTTGCTGGATATGGTCAAGGCAGTGTCAATCTGACCAACATCAGAGAGAGTGATCAAGGATGGTACGAGTGTAAGGTCATTTTCCCGAATCGGACACCTAGTTCGAGAAACAATGGCACTTGGTCGCACCTCTCTATCGATGGTAAGTCTCGGATCTATTTTAAGGTTGCGCAGAATTCCAAATAACATCTCATTTTTCTTTCTTTTTTCCTTTAATTCTTTTTCAGCAGAGCAGAACAAGCAATTAAATTAAAAATTCAACGAAATTCATTCAAATATTCTACAACAGGCTTAGGCAGAGTCGGGGAAATTTGCTCATTTAACAGATGTTGGCATCCCCACTGCCAATGCTCTTTGCCTTGCTCACGAGTTCTCCTGTCTTGCGAGCAAGGCAAGAGCATCGGTAGTGGGGGCGCCAACATCTGTGAAATAAGCAAATTTCCCCGAACCTGTCCAGGCCTGTTCTACAACGTTGTAGGATAAAGACACCAATTACCGAGGGGGAAACATTTGTAGAGAAAACAGTTGATTTCTTCTATACTTAAACATTAAAATGCTTTTTTATATAGAACAAGTCATTAAATGAGTCACAAATAAGCTTCCGAATCATAAAAATTAAGTGTATTTTGGGGTGACCATAAAAAAAAACATTTCTGGATATCTTAAGTTCGAAAGGTAAATAACAGTAATGTATAAGTTTCTGGGATTGGTTCCTCCATTAAAAACATAAAATATTTCCTTTCTCGGTTAAATAATATTCTCCCAGCACATTGTACACTGAAAATAACTGCGGTCAATGATTAACTGATTGTCTACCAAGTTAATTTGCAGCGATTCAAGTTATTACTGGAAGGAACTGACTTTATTATGAATAAAAATTACAGTCCTTTCCAGCATTACAGAATTACAGAATCGTCGGATGAAGCAGGAATAACAGCCTATCAAACAATATGGGGGTATCGATAATGGAGTAACTGCACCTTTTCCTGGACGTGTTCCAACAAGCCTGAATCGCACAAAAGTTTCGTTTCTTTTCACTGATTTCAAATAATGACACCACCTCGATCTAAAGCTTCTATGTCGGTCGCAACTATGAGCTTTGGCATTGGAGTCTACCACGTCCGCTTGTTTTTTTTGCTATTAAATGGCGTCTGTGATAACTTTTGTACTTAATAATCGGCGGTGATTAAAAGGGACACGAATTGTGAGTTTTTTGTCCAACTGGTCGCATGACAGGCATTTTCCAATACATATCGTATAGGTAATTAGGTATTTTATAAAAAGTATACTTTATCCCAAAAATATTTTTCAATTACTTGTAAAGTTTTTACAAGTTCTTTGATTTCCTACGTAATTGTAACTAGATTATCGTGGACCGGGGCTGTTCTGGGACAAAAAGGGAAATTTTTTCATTTTGCGCTTCAACAAAAATCTGAATTTAAACTGAAATTTTTTTCAATCGTTCAAACATGTTTTAAACATCCTTCTGAAAGTGTCTAGCAAGTTCCATTAGGAAGATTTTTTTTTTGTTGGAGTTGCACAGACTTAGATTTTGTCCCATTATAGCCCCGTGGTTGGGGCTATTTTTAAAAAGCTTTTTGTTTGGCAATAAAAGTGAGTAAATAATTTGTTTTTGGGTCTAAATTAGATTGCGAATAAAAGAAGAAAGTAAAACACTACAATTTCATGAAAATTTAGTTTGATTCTATTATTCTTATAATTTATTCATTCCACTATTATTTGTTTGGTCTTAAAATAGCCCCTGGAATTTATGGCAATTCAATTTTTAACACTTTTCTTGAAAAATACCGATTGAAAAGTTAGCGCACCTCATGTATATCATCACAACTAAATAGTCTAACTTATCTTGAATATTATTGCAATTCACACAATAACATGCTTCACAAACGAGGTCGAAGTTCATTTTTGATGGACTCTTCAGTTTCTACAACGATTTTATACGCACTTATAAACTTATTTCTGGTTCCAGATGAAATAGGCACTACTAGTGTTTTATGCACTCTATAGGCAATATTTCAAACTATATTTAGGCCAGGCGCCAAATTCAAACACTTCACCATAACGATTCTAGGGATAAAAAACTAGCGTGTCCCAAAATAGCCCCGGTTGGTGGTAGTGATTATTAATGAAAAAAACTGTATAGCCAGTCTGGAAAGGTTTATTGTTTCTTTGAAAATATCATGGCTCAATACAATCAACTCTTGGATAATGACGCATATAGTAAATGGTATTTTGACGAGATTGACGAGTACTTTGTTTCAACAAGCAGTTTTACTCTAATATTTTTTGTATAATTGACCGTAATCGAAAATTCAACCCCATGGTAGAATGTAAGTACTTACATTAGGGTGGTTCAAATTTTTATTGGCGGGAGTTTCGTACTCTCATCCCCCAAATTTGTTCGAATCCAAAAAAAAAATTAACACATAATTTTTTTGTTATGAAAAAATATTGTTCAGGAGTTCTGTTAACTCTATAAAGTTTAACACGTATTTCCATAAGAAAATAAGACGTTTTTGTACATTTTGGACAGAATCGTCAATATTAGGCGTATCGAGTTGTCCCTCATCATTTATCTTCACAATTATCCATACAATACAAATGAAGAATTACTCTCTGAATTTGACCCCCATAAGCCTGTTTTATAGGGCCCCAAAAAACTTCCATAAGTGGAAAAGTAGGTTTTGCGAGTTTTTCGCGCTGATTCTTATTTTTTTGCGTTTTATTTCAGTAAAAATTGTTTCCGCTACGTGAAATATTACTCTCTATTGATAACAAGATTTTTCAAAAAATTGCTCAAACAACTTATTATTATTTACAGAAAGTTTTTCTTAGAATAGAGGTAGAAAGTAGCGTTTTTTCTGATTTTTGCAACTTGTTTTAAACCTTTTAGTCAGAACGAGAAAATAATTAAAGTTAACAAAAAATAATTGTTTAAACAATGGACCGATTTCGCATGAAAACTGGCTGTTTAACCTTGGTGATGTCATGGAATAGTTTGCGGCTAAAATATATTGTTTTCCAAGACATGATATGAGACACATTTTCTTGTGACAATTTTTTTCATGAACTTAGGTCTACTTGAATTTTTTTTTAATTCATAGTAATATGAAGGAGATATCGTGTGCCCTCCTACCTCGCTAAACTATTCCATCATATAGAAAAACTTTTTTTTAATAATACAAAATCAATTTTACAAATTATCAATTCTTGTTTTAAACATTCACAATTTTATGTCCTAAAGAAGCTGAAGAAGTGTAATTGTTGTATGTATTCAAAGAATATACAGTCACAGAATTTAGAAATATCAGATCTTTTAAAAATTAACAAAGAAACCTATTTTCTCATTGTAAAATGTAAAAAAATTATGTAATTTGTTACAGAAATTATAAAACCTATTAATGAGATCCACCTTTGCGTGCCAAAAAGTTTGAATCATTTTAATTGTATTCAATTTACCCGCCCTCAAAGACAACTATTAACATCAACATTCTCAAAGAAACAAAAGAAAGTTTTTCTATGTGAAGGAATAGTTTAGCGAGGAAGAAGGGCACAGGATATCTCACTCATATTACTATGAATCTAAGAAAAAAATCAAGAAAAACAATGAAAGATGGCTTTTTCAGAAAATTGACTTTTTAGTTTTTTTTCCAAAAAATGTACGCCATTTTAGTAATTATTAAAAATTTTGAAGTTTCTTTTAGGGATTCAAAAAAGTGCAGATAGCACTACAAGTTGCCGCAAGGAAAATAAAATTATGTTAACTTATTCCCAAAATATAACATATTCAAGAAAATTTTCGTTAATTTTCTCATAATTCACCTAAATATTCAAGTAGCCCTAAGTTCGTGAAAAAAATTTGTTGGTAAAAAACAAAAAATACGTCTCATATTTTCCCTTGGAAAACGATATATTTCAGCCCCAAACAATTCCGTGACATCACCAGGATCAGACTGTCCAATTTCATGTGAAACTTAGAAATAATTAATTAAACTTAACAAACATAATTGTTTAAAAAATTAAAAATGGTTTTAAACAAAATGAGTGCTCCTAACAATGACTAAATTTCCCATTAAACACAGAAAAATCTACCTTTTCATGAGCTGATGGAGAGAAGCCATTATTTAAACAAATAAAAATTACTTAAGCAACTGTTAACCACTTAAAAATTATCAAAAATGTCAATCGTCTAATAACAACCATTTATTGTAAGAAAAGGAAGAATTAGTGCTCAGGAGTTCTAATTTATAGAAATATTGTCACGGAGGAGACTTCATCCCTTGAGGCCAAAAATTTTGTCATGTTAATCTTATGGGTATTTCGGGCAATTTGGGGAAAATTTTCTTTTTTGCAGTGGAAAAGATTGGGAGAGGGGTTGCCCTTCACTAAAAAAAATTTAAGGTATAAATTTGGACCTCCCTATTATATAATTATCTAGCATAGTATACACTCATCTCCCGTAACTGTGCCGCCTTCGGGTCTGGTTGGCACAGTAACGGGGGCTATTAAAATCTAGTTTCAACCGGATTTAGAGCGACGGGTCAGTAAACACTCAGGACCGCATTTATAATCTCTAAACCCGACACACGTACAAAAGTACACTGGAACCCCATTATAAAAAACAAGGGGACCAAGGAGGCGAGAGAGAGAGTCGCTGCGAGGTCAGCGGCAGTGTCTCCACAACAACGCAGGAGTGTATGAAAAAAGCGGGCAGATTAAAATGGCCACCCTGATATATGTACGTACTTACTCAAAGATCAGTACTCTGATAAAGTTTGATTTTCCAGCACAAACATTTTCACTTTCATTATGATATTATAAAACCAAAATGGCAAAAATACAAAAAAAAAATTTTTAAGACAAAACTCCAAAAGAAATGATTCATACGGCCCTGGTTGTTTATGGTTTGGACAGCTGCGAAATAGAACGAAGGCCATTGAGGGTACTCCCGACACGGTCTCCATAGTGGAGTTCCAGTGTATTCATCTCAGCCCATGCCTTGCGCTCGATTAGCCACTGTCTTTTCCTGTAAAACCGTTTTGCACAAAATTAAAAGGAAAATGTATTTTTTTAGACAAAGTTCTGAAAACTACCTCATATTCTTCGAAATCCGTGATTCCCGTTCCCCGACCACCCTTTGTTAGCATCATAAAATCATAAATTCGATAAGAAATAGTAAATCCAGACTTTTTAATTATTAAACTATTATTGAGTTTTTTAATTAATTAAGACTTTTTAAACATTTGTCGGTCCTTGCAGTAAAAAATACTCAACATTGTCACACCCTAAAATATTCTTGACCAGATCAGATACTGGCGACTTACGTTCAAACAAATTTTTGCTGAATATAATCATTTCTGAATTCAGGGTCAGAAAAAGTTTTTAATTGCGTAACAAAAGGTTTTTACTCTTTTTTACTGGTCTTCTAAAAAATTCTTAATAGTAAAATAAACTCGTAGTTTATATTTTCTAATATAAGTATAATATAATGAATATCATAATGTGGGGATTTAAAGATAGCAAGTTCATTAGTTGAAAGGTACTTTCACCTTTTTCTTCCCAAGACAATGAAATCGCTTTACGAGTCAGAATATCCATTCTTTTCCTGGTTTTCGCAATGTAAACTTTCTGCTATTTTCATTTCCTAGATTTCTAACAATTGCTTCTTCAGTCTATTAACTTATTATCAAACTCGCATACACAAATTTTTTTCATAAATATTTTTCGTATTCTCATGCAAATTTAGAAAATTTTAAAGGCAAAATAATCAGCAAAAAAAAATTATCAGAATCTTTTGTCATTATTAAAACTGCATTTATTAGGCATGATTTACGAATTTGAATTCTTTAAATTCTGTCCTTCGAATGGATCCCATTTGAATTCCATTCGGAATTAAAATCCTTCAGACAAAGACACAGAATATAATGTGGATAAAGTGATACTGATCAGATGGATTCGCGAAATCGCGTCTTTTCAAACAAGAGGTGAAGGCCTCATATGTAGTCTTTGATTCGAGATCGATTATGCAGTCCTCGAATTCCAAGGTCTCGCATAGTTAAAGGATAACGTTGATTTAAATCAATAAGTAAAGTATAATTTATTGCCTTCACCAGAAAAGATGCGGACGCAAAACTCTAAATGGAGACTAAACAATTTTTTTAATTTTAATCGATTTAGAAATGAATTCAAATAAACAAGTAAAAGTACACTACCGTCAGAAATTGTTGGTACGACTAGTGCGAGTACTATTAAAAATCACTGCTGACTTTGAAACAAGATAACTCGATAAAAAAAAGAGATACAGATTGGAGAAAAAACATTTGGGAAGCTTATGGAATTGCGCATCCGATGAGCCCCAGTAAGGATATTTCTAACTATTTGAAGAAGATACATCACGTGAGAAGTTTAAAAAAAATTAAAGAATTTCTCGAATTTTGTACTTTGACTTCAATTCGCGGCATGAACTAAGAAACTTGTAGCAAATATTGAAAATTTATACGAAGCAATCTATGAAATATTATCTTTGATACAAGCCAATAAAACTTGGAAAATCTGTACGGGTTCCCAAGAAATGACTGAAAATGTCCAAGCGTGACTGCGTCGAGTTCAAGTCGGCGACTACCGCTGTCGGTTACGAGAGTGGTCACCGGTGATCGCCGAGAATTTCTCGGATTTCGTTTTTCAACTTCAACTTCAGCTATGACTCAGGAAAATTGTATAAAAAATCTGAAATTCACAACAAGCAATCTTTAAAACCTTATCTTCAGCTTAAGCCCATAAAACTTGAAAAATCTTGATGGTTTCCCGAGAAATTACAAAAAATGACCAAGCGTGTTTGCATTGAGTTTCAGTCGGCGAATACCGCTGTCGGTCACGAGAGTGGTCAACGGTGATCGCCGAAAATTTCTCGGATTTCGTTTTTTAACTTCGACTCCTGCTATGACTTAGGAAAGTTGTCTAATCTGGAGTTCTCACCAAGCAATCTTTAAATCCTCAAATTCAATTTAAGCCAATAAAACTTGAAAAATCTTCATGGTTTCCCGAGAAATTACAAAAAATGACCAAGCGTGTTTGCATTGAGTTTCAGTCGGCGAATACCGCTGTCGGTC
>JAUMHM010000005.1:33331061-33341503 GCA_032362435.1 Melikaiella ostensackeni | reverse complement strand
ATGTACGTACATACTTAAAAATCAGTACTTTGATAAAGTTTGATTTTCGAGCACAAAAATTTTCACTTTCATTATGACATAATAAAACCAAAATGGCAAAAAAAAATATTTTTTAAAGACAAAATTCCAACAAAAATGGTTCATACGGCCCTGAATGTTTATGGTTTGGAGAGCCCTGAGATAGAACGAAGGCCATTGAGGGTACCCCCGACACGGTGTCTATAGTGGAGTTCCAGTGTGTATGTCTAGAGAGTCGAGATATAAATAACTTCTAATACGTCGCTGAGTGTCCGAGTGAAGACCTTGAGCATTAGGCGTCAAGGGACACTCAGGGGGGAGACAGAAGCATTCAAGCGTGAACGACCGAGAAGCCGGCGCAGCAGCGGGCGGCACAATAACGGGATATGAGTGTAATACCTTTTGTCAAACGGAAACCGGGCAGACTTGTTAAATCGTTCAAACCAGGTGTGGTGCCGCCGGGCGGGAATGTTCCAGGTGAGACTCTTCTGGCAATACCACCCATCAATGGTACTGTAATGGAGGGTGAATCTGTGTCCTTTGATTGCATCGCCAAGGACCCTTCCTCAATCGTCACCTGGTTCCACGAAGGTGTTGAGGTCCCAGAAATAAAGGTAAACATACACAGTAAATGCCAGTTAATCAGTCTGATCCCAAAATTGAATCAAAATGATATGCAACGGTTTTATGCAGAGTTTAGATTTTTTAATCAAGGCCATCTAATACTTATCCGATTCCAACCTCACCGACATTTTTTTCGCAACAACTTACGTCCACACGAATTGAGATATCGGGTTAAAAATTTGAGAAATTAATTAAAAGGCACTAAGGAACGTTTGTATGATCATAAATTTCTGAAACTACAAAAAAATTTAATTTTTGAAAATTTTTGGAATTTTTTTTTTTAATTTCTAGAAATTTAGGACCATACAAACGATCCTTAGCTCCTTTTATATAATTTCTCAGATTTTCAAATAGATATCTCAGTTCGTGTGGACGTGAGTTGTTGCAAAAAAAAAGGCGGTAAGGCAGGAATTAGGTAAGTATTAAATGGCCTTAGTTCAGCAAATATTGTGATCCGATAATGATAATGATCCGATTTTCAAGATCAGTTGCCGGTCTCGAATTTTTATGAGTTTTCGAGTGTCAGTTGCTATGCCACGACCAAGTCATGACCGTCTGCATGCTATATTTTTTATTATTATTATATCTTATTATATTATTTTATTATTATTATATTTTTTAACGAAAAATCATAACATTTCGACGAATACTTGAATTACACAAATTTAAAGCAATACTTTTTGAAGGTAAACAAAAAATTTTCTAGAGCCATAAAGGTTTATAACCCAATATAAAAAAATTGGAATTTTTCTCCCACCCTGAAATCCAAAATTTTCATAAATATTCCTTATTGGTCTTAGGTAGTTGTAAGACTTCCAGAAGTATATAAACACTCTTAGAAAGAAAAAAAAATTTCAAAGTTGAATATTCGTTGTTTTTTTATTGAAAATTAATTTTTTTCAACTGCAAATTAACAATTCCAGTTGAAGATTTAACATTTTAGTTGAAAATTCATCTTTTTCGGTTAAACATTTGATTATTTTTTTGAAACTTCATCAATTACGTTAGAAAGTCATTTTTTTTTTTGTTAAAAACTTAACTATTAAGTAGAAAATTATCCTTTCTGGCTTGAAAATTCAACAATTTAGTTGAAATTCTTTTTCAGTCTCAACTGGAAATTCTTTCTTGTTCGAAAATTCAACTTTTGTTGAAAATGCATCCTTTTGGTTATAAAATTGACCTCTTTTGGTTTTAGAATTCATCTCTTCTTGGTAGAAATTCCATCTTTTTTGATCAAATACGCAATCGTTTGTTCGAAAATTAATCTGTTTTGGTTGAAATTTCAACTATTTTGTTGAAAATTCATCTTATTTAGTTGAATTCAACTGTTTTTGATAAAAATTAAAATCTTTGCTGTTGCAAATATCAACGATTATATTTTTCGTTGAGAATTATTCTGTTAGGTTGAAAATTCAACTACTTGGTTGAAAGTTGAACTACTTTGTTAAATATTCATTTTTTAGTTGAAGATTCATCATTTTAGTTGAAAATTCATTCTTTTGCTTGAAAATGGAACTAATTTGTTGAAAATTCGTTTTTATTTTTGCCGAAAATTAATTTTTCATTAACCGAAACTTCTATTCCATTTTTTTTTTTTTTTTGAAAATTGATCTTTTTTACTTGAAAATTTATGTATCATGTTGAGAGTTCGTCCTTTTTTCGTTTTTCACCGAACTGAACTAATAGAACCCAATAAGAAAATTCAACTATTTTTTGTTGAAAAGTTTGTTATTGTATTTTTGGTTAAGAATTCATTTTTTTGTCAAAAATTTAATTATTTGTTTAAAAATTTGATTCTGTTGTTAAAAAGTCATCCTTTTTGTTAGAAATTAATCAGTTTTGGTTGAGCATTCAATTTTTATGCTGAAAACTCGTCTTTATCATTTGAATTCAACACTTTTTGACTAAACTTCAAATCTTTTTTGGATAACGAAGTAATCTTCGTTTTCTTTTCTGGTTAAAATTAATTTTTTTCTTTTAGAATGTTGCCGTTCGTTGTTATTTCATTTATGGTTGAAATTTGATATTTTTTAGTTGAAAATTCATTTTTTTTAGCTCGAACCCAACTGTTTTTGATTAAAAATCAAAATCTTTTTTGGGAAACGAAGTTATCTTCGGTTTTTTTTGGTTAAAATTGAATTTTTTTCTTTGAGAATGTTGATGTTCGTTGTTATCTCATTTATGGTTGAAATTTGATTTTTTTTAAATTGAAAATTCAATTATTTGGTTCAAAATTAATCTTTTTGGGTAAAAATTCATTCGTTTTGGTTGAGAATTCAACTATTTTTCTGCATATTTGTCTTTTTCGGTTAAATCCAACCGTTTTGGATTTAGAGTTAAAATCTTTTTGGTTGAAATATCAGTTACTACATTTTTCGATAAAAATTCAACTTTTTTGGTTGAAAATTCATCTGCTTCGTTCAAAGTTAAACAACTTTGTTCAAAATTAATTATTTGGTGGAAGATTTATCTCTCTGTTGAAAGTTTTAATTATTTTGTTGAGAAGTTCGTTTTTTGTTGTTGTTGAAAATTCAGTTTTTAAATGAAAATTTATCTATTCCATTTTTGGTTGAAACTGTATCTTGTTTAATTGAAAATTCAACTATTTAGTCAAATGCATATACCTTATTGAAAATTCGTCTTTTTTGGTAGAAAATTAAAATTTTTGGTTGAAAATTAATTTTTTTGATTGAAAATCCAACTATTTTTGTTTGAATGCTAATACTTTTTGGTCGAAAAGTCACTGTTTTGTTAAAAATTCGTCTTTTTGGGTTGAAAACTCAACTATGTCGTTTAAAATGAACTTTTTTGACGATAATTCTACTGTTTTGTAGAAAGTTCGTTTTTTTTGGTATAAAAATAATTCTCGTTTGCTAGAATTTTCATCTTTTTTGGTTAAAAATGCAATTATTTTGTTAAAAATTCATTGTTTTTGGTTAAAATACCAACGATTACATTTTTCGTTGAGAATTCATATTATTTGCTTGAAAAGTTAACTATGTACTTGGTTGAAAGCTGCACTCCCTTGTTAACAATTCATTTCTTTGGTAGAAGATTGATCATTTTAGTTGAAAATTCATTTCTTTCATAGAACATTTAACTATTTTATTAAAAAAAATTTTTTTTGTTTGAAAATTAATTTTTTTAACTGGAAATTTAACTATTCCATTTTTAGTTTAAAATTCAACTATTTGGTTGCAAATTTATGTATTTTGTTGAATATTTGTCTTTTTTGGTACAAAATTAATCTTCTCGATTGCAAATTCATCTTTTTGGTGAAAATTTTAACTACTTGGTTGAAAGTTGAACTAAATCGTCGGTCATGACGAATCTAAGACTGTCAATAATAAGTGTAACAACCACCACTCAACAGACTTGCATGAAGTTATGTAAAAATTAATTTTGGGTTCGCAAAAGTAGACCATTTGTATCTGAAGTTGATAATCAGAATGATATGCAACTGTTTGATATTCCGGGTTTTACTCTGTACACATATTGCATAAATACAGGTACATTCTACTAGAGAATGTATAATACGCGTACTTTCTACATGCAAATGATAAGCATTTTTTTTTCTGAATTAAATTAGGATCTCAAACATCGAGCCTCAGTTGATGGCAATGGAACTTTGGTAATTAAGCCAACTGATATGGGCGATTTAGGAGAATACACCTGTGTAGTAAGCAATAACGAAGGGGAGCAACAAAGTGCATCAGCATACCTTAATGTACAGTGTAAGTGCACCAGTTACTTGATTCGAGAATGTAATTATTATTCATTCTTTTGTTACTTGTACAATGTACAATTTTCGGTTTCTACTACAGTGACAGTTTAGATTAAATTCAGTGTTAAATATTTATGTTTGCAGATAAAGCGAAAGTGATATACGCGCCTCGAGAAGTTTATCTTCCCTATGGGAAGCATGCCCTTCTTGATTGCCATTTTAGAGCGAATCCTCCACTAACAAATTTACGATGGGAGAAAGACGGCTTCCTTTTTGACCCCTACAACGTGCAAGGCGTATTTTACAGGAGAAATGGCTCCTTGTACTTTAACAAAGTAGACGAGAGTCATGCTGGAAGTTACACCTGTACACCATATAATGCACTTGGAACAGAAGGTTCCAGTCCCGCAATTAATGTTGTAGGTGTTTTTAGACCTATCTCATTCAAAAGCTTCACAATTCATTCAAAAATAATGAAAAATGTGCATTATTGGCTTAAATTTGAGTAATTGTTTATACTGGCCCAGCATTTTTTAGTCTTATGAGAGAATTTAGACGAACTCTGATTTAGAGAGTGAACAAAGGCGTTATAAGTAATGAAAATTGTCATTTAATGCATTTTAAAGACGTATAGTCGAATCTTATTCCTAACAAAGTGTTTGCGTTTGTCATACATCATATAAATAGGCAAAATCGCAGGGTCAATGCAAACATTGCACAGAGGCTGAATTCTATGAATGACTTTATATCTGAAGACAGAACCTGCATCATTGTACCATTGTGACTATTAACCAGTTGACGGCTTTCTCAATAGATCTCGTTATAAACTCTTACCCAGGAAACACGTACTCTAACTGTTCTAGGTCAAAAATATAACAGTGTTCTATAACAATTATTACAATTTGGTGACAAAACTGTTCTATAACAGAAAGAAAAATAAAAGACTGGGGTCAACTGAATACCAATACACTGGAAAAAATTTCTGCGAAATATTCAACTAAGTCATGTAGTTGACTGGAAATTAGTAAATCCGACTACTTTCTCAATTAATTTAACCATTATTGCTAAATAGATATAACTATTGTTGCTGTAATAGAACTGACTATACAAAGTAATAGCCGTAACTGAACATGGAGTTCCACTTTACTACAAAAATTACATTGGAGCCGCAGGGAAATAAGAAAAGTAGTTGGATTTATTACTCAATCTTATTTGTTCCAATTCTTATTGAATTTAGTCAAATCAACCTCAAACATTTGCTACAACGAATGCTTTTCTTGCTTCACTTAACTATATATCCCACAATTAATTTGACTAAAAAAGTGACATTGGGACCTTAGGGAACTAAGCACCTTAGTTGAAAAGTAGTCAAATCTACTAAGAATTTTTTTCATTGTACCAACTGAATAATGCGAATTATCTCGTTATAGGAATAATATTAATATACTCTCATAATTTTTTTTAATAAGTGTAATCAAAATACTTTTTGTGACAAATCATCAGAATATATTGATTTCATTCTTATCAAGAGATAAATCGCATTATTCAGTTAGTACTATTATTCAGTTGTTCCGGAACATTGTGACACTATTGTGACATAACTGTTCTAGATTTTTGTGACGGCACTGTTCTGTAACAAAACAAAATAACGTTTTTTCAAAGTTTGTTCTTGAACTGTGCCATTACGGTGTTATTTTCGGACGAGGAGAACACGAAGAAATTCGCAATGATTTTCAGATTCCTCGACGAAATCCGCAAAGCAATTAATCCACGCGGATTTCCTCGCATTTTCGTCGTCCTAAAATAACACGAGGATTGATTTGAAAAGAAGCAAATCAGCTATACTTTTCAAATTTTTTTAGGAATATTAATATTCCTTAGCAGAAGGCAGAACGCATGTAACCATTTATGAAATATTTGATATGTTTTTTAATGATGAAATTCTACTAATGTTAACGAAAACATATTGTTTATCGACGAACATACTTAAACACATTACGAACACATTATATTTTTCCGAACTATATGAACTATCTTTCCGTAGGATGTATAGTACTTAAGTGAGCGGGAAAAGTTATCTAAGAATACTTTAATTTATAACTTGTGCATTGTTCTAGAATAAATTGGTAAAGAACGTGTCTCACAGATTTCTAGGTCTCTTACAGAATTGTTATAGACTACGGGTGAGGGAAGACATAGTTACTTACTGGTTACTAACCTGTTTCCAACCTGTCCTAGAACATGTTACTTTCTGTCCCAGAACAGTTACAGAACTGTTTTGTAACCATGTTTACTGGGTAGATTTCTTAGAACAAGGGACAACATCACCTCAATAGCAGCAACTGATTCCTAATACGATTATTTTGTCACTCATTTCTATATCTTTTGAAATACTAAGAGACTTTTTTCATTTATTTAGGTTGTTCAAAGGCCGCCAATATTTACTGTTACACCTCAACAGCTTTATATGAGGAAGTTAGGAGAGAGCTTGGAGATCCCCTGTGAAGCTAGAGATGGAGACCACACTCAGCGACCTAACATCGTTTGGTTTAAAGTAAAATTCCAATGAATGATTTACAATTTTATTTGTTTTCTCTATACCGCACCGGAAGCTCCCTTGATTCCTTAGTAGTAAGCAATCTAATTGCTAGATAATGCTAAGTTACAGGTACATGAAGTTTGTGAAAGGTTCAAATGTAGTTACAATAGTGGTGCTTATTAGATAAACTATGGCTTTCTCAGCATGGAAAAACCTGTGTTTGATTGCCCTAAAGTTTGACCTGCAAGGTATTGTCGCTTTGAACGTTTTGGGAAAAATGGTGTTGGCATTAGTGAGTATTGGGCAATGTTGGATGTAGAATAAAGCGCATACTTTCATGGTATATGATTCATTCAAGCATACATTTAATTTTTAATTGGATTAGTAGTATTATTAGCCAGTTTTCATCTTAATTTTCTACACTATGTTAGATTCTTAATTTTTTAAGTGATGTAGCTGCTACAGTGATTCTTTTAAATTCAAATATTCGTTTTTTGATCTTTAAAACATAATTTCCTGTAGAGAAATTTAGGTATCGAAATACGTGTTTATTTAAAGGACGGTTCTCCCCTTCCTCCGGAAAGAACAATTATAACTGGAGGAAATCTCACCATAGAGAGAATCCAAGAACAGGATCGAGGGCTGTACCAATGTGCAGCAAGTAACGAGGCTGCTACTGTTGTTGCTGATGCAGAACTCATGGTTCTAAATGTCCCTCCTAGAGCACCTTACAATTTAAGTGCTAATACTAGCAAAAATTCGGTCACCTTGACATGGGTGCCTGGCTATGTAAGGCCTAAAATGGAATATTCCATATGGTAATTGATTACTTTTGTATGAATTTCAAAACTAAATTATGATGGTGAGAATCATAAAAATGAAACTCAACGAGTGGTGAACAAATTGTTAATCGTGTTTTTAATCATGTAATAAGGTACAGACCTACGGATACATCCGAATGGAGGACTATGAAAATCGTTTCAAGGAAGATTACTGAAGCTACTGTGAACAATTTGACACCCGGTCGGGAATACGAATTTATGGTACTCAGCCAGGACAAGCATGGTGATGGGATGTTCAGCAAAGCAGTACGAGTGCTTACAGAGCCTGGTATGCATTTTAATTCTAGATTAAAGACGTATAAATAAAGTTTAAATTTGTTATTTTTGTGCAAATCTACACAGTAATTCCTGAGATATCAGAAATGCTGCAGCTCAATTCAATCTTTCATTTAATATCAAAATGATCCAATCTAGTGCATCAAAAATCGACTAGCCCAACTTCACAATCTTAGCAACCAACAGTTGCGTTGTCTTTTTTTTTTGCAAACAGGCAGAAAGAATAAATTAGTAACTATAATTAACTTGAAACGCTTTAAATCCCTGAAATTTCGAGTAAAAGTATTGCATTTTCAACAAAATAGATGAATTTTCGACCAAAAATATAAATTTTCAACCAATAAGAGCAGTGGTTGAATTTTTAACTAAAAAAGATTAATTTGCAACAAAATTAGTGAATCCTCAACTAAAGCCAAATAATTTTCAACCAAACATTTGTATTTTTGAATAAGAAGGAGAATTTTCAACCAAGAAGATTAATTTTTTACCAAAAAAGGCGAGTTTTCAACAAAAGGGTTAAATTTTCAACCAATAAGAGTAATTTTTTGCCAAAGAAGATAAATTACCAACAAAATACATGAATCTTCAAACAGAAAATTTTTTATTTCACATCTAAAATAATTGAGTTCAACCAAGGAAAACGAATTTTTAACAAAAAAGTTGAATCTTCAACTGAAACAGACAAAAGTTTTAATCAAAAAGAATGACTTTTTAATCAAATAATTGAATCTTCAACTGTGAAAGATGAATTTTCAACCTAAGTGATGAATCTTTAAACAAAAAATAAATTTTTAACAAAGTAGTTTCACTTTCAACCGAAAAAGATTTCAATTTTATGCCATATAAAGTTAAATTCAACAAAAAGAGACGATTATTTAACAAAATAGTTCAATCGTCAACTGAAACCAAATAATTCGTGACCAAAGCGTTGCATTGTTCACCAAAAAGAATGATTTTCTACCAAAAAGACGAATTATCAACAAAATTGATGAATCATCAACTAAAGCCAAATGATTTTCAAACAAACATTTGTATTTTTGACCAAGAAGAAGAATTTTCAACCAAGAAGATTAATTTTTTGTCAAAAAGACGAATTTTCAACAAAACGGTTGAATTTTCAACCAATAAGAGTAAATTTTTTGCCAAAGAAGATAAATTATCAACAAAATATATGAATCTTTAAACAAACATTTTTAAAATTTTATGTCTAAAATAATTGAGTTCAACCAAGAAAAACAAATTTTTAACAAAATAGTTAAATCTTTAACTAAAACAGATAAAATTTCAATCAAAAAGGATGACTTTCTGACCAAATAATTGAATTTTCAATCGTGAAACATGAATTTTCAACCTAAGTGATGAATCTTTGAACAAAAAAATAATTTTTCAACAAAGTATTTTCACTTTTAACCAAGCAGTTTTTTCAATTTAAAAGAGACGACTCTCAACAAAAAATTTTATAGTTGATATTTCAACCAAAAAAGATTTTAATTTTATATCATCAAAAGTTAAATTCAACCAAAAGAGACTATTTTTTAATAAAATAGTTCAATCCTTAACTAAAACCAAATAATTTGTAACCAAAACGTTGCATTTTTTACCAAAAACATTAATTGAGGAGTTCTGGACAAGAAGGCGACAGGCGCTTGAAAACGGGTAGAAGTATTGTCCGCGCCGTGACGTCATGTTCAAAAATTCAAACTCGAAATTTGAAAAACAAAAAATGTCGTCAGATAGCTCTTGAAAAATGAACTCGAGTCTCCACTTACGCTTCTTCTCTCAGGTTGCAAAGTTTCAAGTAAATAAATAAAAACTGCGCTTTTTTACTTTCGAAAAAACCATGTTTTATCACATTAAACTCGCCGTAAAAATTTTGTTAATCAACGAATTGACGAATCTCTTTTGGAGTTCTATTCGTATTACTCTAGCGGAGGCGACAGTGCTCGAAAAAAGGTTAATGTAGTTGATTGCTCATCCATTTTTTTTCAATCCGAATAAACACCCACGTTTTTAGACTTTTACATTAAAAAAGTGATCGAGGAAGTTTGAGCTACAACAAACTTCCTGTGGAAGAATTTTTCGCTAATGTATTGGCCAACTTTTCCGAAAATCTCAACTCGAATGGATTTCTAGTTTTTTTTTAATAAAGCGAGTTTATTACGAGCGCGCAATGCGTCACGGC
Source organism: Melikaiella ostensackeni (assembly GCA_032362435.1). Lineage (NCBI taxonomy): Eukaryota > Metazoa > Arthropoda > Insecta > Hymenoptera > Cynipidae > Melikaiella > Melikaiella ostensackeni. The sequence goes on along the minus strand of JAUMHM010000005.1, from coordinate 33,331,298 downwards.
AGGATTTTTGAAGGAATGCCGGAGCTGACGCGTGCGAGCAAGAGGACAAAGCAGAAGATAGGAAGGCATAATTATTTTCATTAGTATACCATTAAGCCAAATCCCTTTCGAGGTAAGCGTAACTCGTTCGGTTCTGGTCTCGTTTCATTACTGGGGATTTAGGAATTTGTATGGTAAATTTGGGTACGGGATGTTTAGGAGGAGAAGGAATAGGTTTTAGATCAATCTCACAACGTC
>JAUMHM010000005.1:33316877-33330961 GCA_032362435.1 Melikaiella ostensackeni | reverse complement strand
TAACTAAGTTCAATATTTCATTTTCGAAAACGATTGTTTCCAGTCCAGTAACAATGTTAAACTAAATGCTACTTCAGTCGAATTTTATCGATTTTCTCTATTCCTTTGCAAAAATTGGTTAAAATACACAAAATAAACATCTAGTAAGGGTATAATTTTATAGATTTTAGGAAGTGGACCAATGTTAAAATATGAACCACTATTTAGATTTTGTGTCGTTTCCGACAAAAATGATATTTTTAATCGTCGAAAATGTTGTTTCTTCAATTTTATAAATTAAACCAATTTTTCTTTGCTTCGAAGCTTAAGAACCTTGATAATGTCATGGAACATGTTCTTAACATTGTTACTGAACTAAAAATAGACGTTTTATAAACATAATGTTAAAGTTTGTTAAAGTACATGCCGTTTTAGTCGACTTTTACCGATCTTTTCCATTTCTTTGGAAAAATTTGTTAAAATACACAGAATAAACATCCAGTAAAGGTATAATCATATAGATTTCAGGAAGTGAAACAATTTTGACATATAAACTACTATTCATGTTTTTTGTCATTTTCGAGAAAAATGCAATTTTTAATCGTTGAAAATGTTGTTTCTTCAATTTCAGAAATAAAAACCAATTTTTCTTTGCTTCGAAGCTCAGGAACCTTGATAATTTCGTGGAACATGTTCCTCACTTTGTTACTGAACTAAAAACAGACGTTTTTAAAAACAAAATGTTGAAGCTTGTTAAAGTACATGAAATTTTAGTCGACTTTTATCGAATTTTCCTATTTCTTTGGAATTTTGAAATATAAACTACCATTCATAATTTTGCATTTTTTTCGAGAAAATTGAGATTATTTATCGTTGAAAATGTTTTTTCTTCAATTTTAAAAATAAAAACAAATTTTTCTTTGCTTTGAAGCTCAGGAACCTTAATAATAATAGATAATTATATTTATATTTTAATTATATTATAATTTAATAATCTCATGGAACATGTTCTTCACTTTGTTACTGAAGTAAAAACAGACGTTTTTAAGAATAAAATGTAGAAGTTTGTTAAAGTACATGCCATTTTAGTCAACTTTGACCGACTTTTTCTATTTTTTTTTTTTTTCGGAAAATTGGTTAGAATACACAGAATAAATATCTAGTTAAGGTATAGTTTTATAGGTTTCAGAAAGTGGAACAATTTTGAAATATAAACTACCATTCATAATTTTGCATTGTTTTCGAGAAAATTGAGATTATTTATCGTTGAAAATGTTTTTTCTTGCATTTTAGAAATAAAAACCAATTTTTCTTCATTTTCAATTTCGGGAACCTTAATAATATCATGAAACATGTTCTTCACTTTGTTACTGAACTAAAAACAGGCGTTTTTAAAAACAAAGTGTTGAAGTTTAAAGAACATGCCATTTTAGTTGACTTTTATCGACTTTTCCTATTTCTTTGGGAAAATTTGTTAAAATAAACAAAATAAACATCCAGTAAGGATATAATTCCATAGATTTCAGGAAGGGAACAATTTTGAACTATAAACTTCTATTCATATTTTGCGTAGTTTTCGAGAAAAATGAGATTTTTAATCGTTGAAAATGTTGTTTCTTGAATTTTAGAAATAAAAACCAATTTTTCTTCGCTTCGAAGCTCTGGACCCTTGATAATTTCGTGGAACATGTTCCTCACTTTGTTACTGAACTAAAAACAGACGTTTTTAATAACAAAATGTTGAAATTTGTCAAAGTACATGCCATTTTAGTCGACTTTTATCGACTTTTCCTATTTCTTTGGAAAAATTTGTTAAAATACACAAAATAAACATCTAGTGAGGTTATAATTCTATAGATTTCAGGAAGTGGAACAATTTTGAAATATGAACTACTATTTATATTTTGCGTCATTTTCGAGAAAAATAATATTTTTCATCGTTGAAAGTGTTGTTTCTTCAATTTTAGAAATAAAAAAATATTTTTCTTTGCTTCGAAGTTCAGGAATCTTAATAATCTCATGGAAAGTGTTCTTCACTTTGTTACTGAACTAAAAACAGACATTTTTAAGAATAAAATGTTGGAGTTTGTCAAAGTAGATGCCATTTTGGTCGACTTTCATCGATTTTTTCTATTTCTTTGGAAAAATTGGTTTAAATACAAAAAATAAACATCTAGTAAGTGTGGGGTAAGACGGGGAATAGTGAGACACGTTTTTAGTTTAATCCATAACTTGCTTAAAAATTGATTTTTTTCTAAATTTTGAAGATGTATATCATAGTACGTATGGAAACCTGTCTACTGTCACAGTATGTTGAAAGTCTGAAAAGCTGAAAGTCTGAACAGCTGAAAAACTTTATATGTTTTTCAAAATCATGAGTTTTCAACATTCTGAAAAAAATTGGGGGATAGTGCACACGAGCAAAAATGCAAAATATGAATGTGAAATGTTCATTGGAAAGTTCGTAATGACGAATATTGTAGTTTTGATAAAAAAGAAATGAAAAAATGGAGCGATAACTAATCGGAATGACAATTCCTGCATGTGAAATAGCTGGCAGTCATATTCGCGCATTTCAAGTGAACAGCTCGATCGCACGAATCGCAGTGGACGGAATTGTTTTGGTTCAATCGCAACGACAATGTTTTTTAAATAATTAATTTTATGAATATTTATATTCAATTTATTCAGCATGAACAACGACTCATATGCATCAAAATTCGATATTCACTTCAGAATTGTCAAAAATAACGTGTCCCACTATTCCCAAAAAAAATGTCCCGCAATACCACAAACGTTATGTTTACAATTCAACATAACCTATGAATGGCACTGCGTGTTCATGCGAAAATCATTTTGTGAGTTGAAATGTCAAGGGCGAACGATAATTATGCACATATTTACCTTTTTTTTGCATCCGCAATGTTGTGAAAAAAAACACTTGCGCAGAATAAAACTTTGGGGCAATCAATCAATCAATCAACTGATGCATAAGCACTAACAATAAATAATCGGTGGGGAAGTTGACGCGACTATTACCGATGAAAAGTGAGTATGTATAGAGACAAAACTATATCAGCTTTTTTGGTGTGTTTAACTCATACATAGATGGCGGAAAATGACGTGTCCCGATATTCCCCATGTCCCATTATTCCCCATCTTCCCTATAATTTTATAAATTCCAAGAAGTGGAACAATCTTGAAGCTCAGGAACCTCAATAATCTCATGGAACATGTTCTTCACATTGTTACTGAACTAAAAACAGACGTTTTTAAAAACAAAATGTTGAAGTTTGTTAAAGTACATGCCATTTTAGTCGACTTTTCCTATTTCTCTGGAAAAAATTGTTAACAAACACAAAATAAACTTCAAGTAAGGGTATAATTCCATAGATTTCAGGGAGGAAACAATTTCTAACTATGTACCACTATTCATATTTTGTGTCAATTTCGTTTAAAATGAGATTTTTAATCGTTAAAAATGAAAATATCGTTTTTCTCAAATACGCGTAGTGCGATTTTTTTTCTTTCTTAGCTTAAAATAACCGGAGGGCATGTCCGAAACACGTTCAAAAGAGAAACTGGATGTGCAAGCACTTTTGAGTTGAACCTCTTCGAGGATAGCCGTGCGCTATAATAATAAAATGTCTCTGAAATTTTTCAGTAAAAAATTTGGAAGAGGACACTTATTACTCATTTGAAGTGGCTGCTGTATCTCTGACAGACGATGTCTTGACAAGCGAACGTTTTACAATGGAAATTCCTGCATTTCAGAAGAGCTCACGCAACAGAGCAATTTCAATGGGAATTGTAGCCAGTCTTGGTTTTTTGGCTGCTGCTTTGGCTGCCGTTTGGTGGGCAAAAAAACGATTTTGTCGTTCAGAAGATGGAGAGAAATAACAACCCTTAAATTTACTTGAAAAATTCAATAGACTGTTACCGCGATTTGAATACATAGTTTCTCCAACCGTGTGATAGTGACGCATAGTACTGTTTTTATTGCAATTACACTTTAATTAAGAAAAATTATTCAAAGTTTAAAGTCACATTCTAAAGTTAAGATTAAGAAATACATTTAAAAAAATCATTTCATGATATAAGCCATCGCAAAGAATAGAAGGATAAGAGTTTAAGGAATATTTTGTACTAATAAGTGCCTTATGACTGTGAATGCAATTTCACATAGAAGTTATGAGTAATTTAAATGTATTTTTGAAGGATTTAATATAAAGCGATTAGAATAAGTAGATATGTTATTATTTCAGTGTTTACTTTTTGATAAAGTAGCTTGAGATTTTTTTTACTTGAAAAATGTGGAGAAATTAACAGGGAATGAATGTAAAAACGAATTTATCTAAATATATTTTAAGTTATTCTAGTGTAAACAATAATCAATAATTGAGTATAATTAAGAGTTATTTCGTATCAAGAAAAGTTCCTCCAAGTTGTAATCAAAGTTCTCAAAAAGTGAACATAAAAAATATGGAGTATGTTCATTGTTCACAGTTTAACATCCTTTAAAATGCTACACCGCACCATATCGGCATCACAGGTTGCTGAGAATCTAGATTGACATATGTTAGTCTTATTTTCATGGTGAAGAAATTTAAAAAAAAATAAATCATTGCAAAAAGAAAAACTGGTTGGGATAATTTATTTAAAAATAGCATCACATTGTAACTTCATGTCATAACGGTTACGTAACAGCGTTATGAAAGGGGTATGAAACACCTATGTAACAAATTATATAGAACAAGAGTGACATTCTTCTGACATAACAGTCCTATCACTCCGTCGCATATCTGTTACATTGGGAAATTATTAAATTGCGATAGCACTGCATTGTAACGCCGTTTCATAACGGTTACGTCACGTCGTTATGGAACGAGCATAGAACAATTATAAAACACATGTTCTAGAACACGTGTGAAATTATAGTGACGCAACAGTTCTATCACTCTGTTGTATATTTGTTGAATTTTAGAATTTAAGAGATGTTACATATCATTCCAGTAACACCGTTGTAGAACAGGGTAATTTTCCTATTATGTAATTGTTATGTTACATGACTATAACAATTTTATGTATAAATGATACCTTTTTGTTACGTAACATTTACAGACCGTGTCCGCTGGGTTGGCTCTCAGTCAAATAAATTTGTTTTGATTCAAAGAAATGGTTTTGTTTTTAACCAAATGTATGCAAATTTTTCATTTTATTGAGCAGTCCTGTTAAACGATGCAGTTATCAAATTCGTAGATATCAGAAAGTAATTGCATTTCTCTGACTCATTTTAATATATTCTGCAGCTGATAAGAGAATCGCGATGATAAGGAAAGTGAGATTATCCCTGTCAGACAGGAACTGATAAGAACAATTAAAAAATTTGTTTTGTAATAAAATACTATACAATATGGTGCACATATTCACGCACTTTTGATACACTTAAGAAAATCTAAAAGTCACGTTAATTTTACAAGGTTTTTCTAGCCTCGACATTGTTTAAGAACCGGATGACACATATAAATTGGCTTAGAATCAAGGCGAGCCTTGTTATATAGTGTAACGTAACGTGAAATCAAATACTCGTCTTTCTTGTGGAATAAAGTTCACTATTTTTACAGGCTTCATAAGTACTCCCTTAATCCTAGTTCGAAGTAATGAGTTTTCAATAAGTGTAGACATCGTGACATTGTACTCGAAAAATAAACAATGTGGAATTTTTGTCGAAAATCGAAAAACCATCCCATTTCTTCAATTTTTTGATTAAAAATCTGCGATTAAATCAGGGAAGGTAGATCGTCAAGTATGTCATTAACAGAAAAACTTCAATATTTTTTTAATAACAAAATTGGATGAGAACGCTGCAAATATTTGAGAAGTATGTTGACTACTACATTAACAATTTAGTCACATTCACAACTGTTAATGTACATATTTGTCAAATGTGTACAGCGTTTTTATCCAATTTTAAGATAAAAAGCCTGGGGTTTCTTTTCATACAGTATAGTTACGACTATTCATTTTTTGTGCTGAAAAAATGCGAAGGGCCTTTCAAGTACAATACTTACCACTGTAATTAAACATTCCTTTCATTGGACTTGATTAACCCTTTAATAAAACAAATTAGATAAGTGAGACAATCGGAGAGTTAATCCATTTCGCAGGAATTTCAACGAATCTTAGTAAATTATTATTGAATTTTTTGTCTAATATTTTCGTTTTAGTCATTCTAATGAGTTATAATAGGAGATTGCGTTATACCATCCGCAAACCAGAAATCTATCATACCAACTCATTAGACTTATCGAATCTTAGAAATATTTTTACGCCTTTCAACTCCGCTGGTATACGAGCCCAGGATTATCAAAATTATTATTATTATTATTATTAAAATTATGACTGCCAGAATTTATGTAATGTTTGAGTATTTCGAGTTTTGTTCAGATGAATACTTCCACATAAGATTCTGGCATTCCTGACTTTAACATGCCTCATCATCTGATATACTTGACACGCAATTTAAGAATTACATATCTGCTTTCTTAAATCAAAGCATTCGAAGGGTGTCACGGCAAAGCCATGTAAAAGCCAAGAAAAAAAATGTTCAGGAGAGCAAATAAACGTTCTCAAAATTCGAATTATTTTAAAAAAAATGAGAAAGTACTTTAAAAAGTTTATGGAGCTCTATAAATATATAGAAAAAATGTTTGAAAAAGCTAATACTTTCCGAGAAAATGTTCATCAAAATTTGCCTGCGGTTATAACCATGTAAGTGCCAGGCAAATATTTTATTTTCAAAATTTATTTTTCTACACTCTATTTAACATAAAGCATAAAATATATCAGGGAAACACGAGAAGCATGTTACGATACAAATAGAAGGATTTTTCATTACAATTTTTCAAAATTTTCAAAAAAATAATTTTATCATGAAATTCTTGAAAAACCAAATGCGCGAAAACTAATAAATAATTTTTCAAGCAAAACAATTCACCCAAAAGGGCTTGCAACTCTCTTTTTTCTTCTGAAATCATTTCAGTTATATCTCACGATTATTTTGAAATAAAAAAAAATCGCTGGAGGGATTTTTAAATAAACCTAATTTTATTTTTTTATCTTCAGGTTATTATGTACGTTTTCGAGTATATTTTCGTAAAAACGCCAAAGTGGTGCTTTTTTAGATTAAACTCTGTGGTTCGGCATCAAAAAAATATCTAAACGTTAAACACACTGTAAAAAATGTCTCTTGGAAACTTCCAATACATTGCACTGTAGTTCTTAAATGCTAGTGTTGTGATGTTGCGTCACATGTATTGCAATTTTACCTCAAATGTATTGCAATTTTACATATTCCCCCCTAGTACAGTAAATCTGTCATTTTTGTGGGAAAAAAATGACCGAAGCTACTTTATTTCATAAATCGTTAGTGGGGTATTGTGAATAGCACGAAACCAAGTTTTCAGGACTCCCTCCTTTGGGGGTTTGAAAAAAGACAAAGAGTTTTTAATTTGATTTTCCGTAAGAACGATTGGTCCTAGAGAAAAATTTTTTAAACAAAAGTTGTAGAAGACTCTATTATCTACAAATTATTTGCTGTAGTCGCTGCGCTACAACCAAAATTGCACAAAATAGAGGGCGCCAAAGTTGCCAAAAATCAGTTTTTGCTCTTTTTCAACTCGAAAAATATATATTTTTTCACGGTCGAAAGAATTGAGAAATTGTAGAGCAGAAAAAAACATTCAAAAATAATTTAAAAAATTTTCTTGATGATTTTTTCTTTTTGAAAAGTACAGTAAATTTGTCTCTTTTTTTTTGTGGAAAAAAAAAACATGTAGCTATTTTATTTCATAAATTGTTACCGGAATATTTGAATAACCTAATACAAAAAAGTCGGACCCCCTCCCCCCCTATATGTTTTGATAAAACTCAAAATGTTTTTGGACTTGGTTTTCCGTGAGAACGGCATGTTACAGAGAAAAAATTTTCAAACAAAAAATGTAGAGGACAGCATTATCTATAAATTACTTTTTGCAGTCTATGCGCTTCAACCACAAATGTACGAAATAGAGGGCGCCAAAGTTGTCAAAAATCAGGTTTTGCTCTTTTTCAATGGGGGAAAAAAAATTTCCTTACCATCGCTTTAATTCAAAAGTTGCAGAGCAGGAAAAACCCTTTTCAATTGAATTGCATCTACCGCGATGGTAAACATTTTTTTGGGTTGAAAAAGAGCAAAAACTAATTTCCGGCAAATCTGGCGCCCTCTATTTTGTGCATTTTATTGTAGCGTAGCGACTACATGGGATAATTTGTAGATAATAGAGTCCTCTACAATTTTTGTTTGAAAAATTTTTCTCTACGACGTACCATTCTCACGGAAAATCAAATCCAAAAACTTTTTGACTTTTTTCAAAACCCCCTCAGGGGTGAGTCCCGAAAACTTGGTTTCATGCTATTCACATGCCCCACTAACGATTAATGAAATAAAATAGCTTCGGTCATTTTTTCTCCCCAAAACCAATTTTTTCATGACAGATTTACTGTACGACCCGTATCGTAATGTTTGTAATTTTGCAGTACAAGTATGGCAATTTCACGTACAATATCGCGATTGTAATGTTACCTTAAGCTCGTATTGTAAAAGTGTCGTAAAATCCCAAAAAAATTTAAAAGTGCATCTTTAGATATTCGGACCCGATTAACATTTTGGAAAAAGTGCAATATGAAAATAAATAAAAAAATATGAAAACTTAAATAATTCCTGAAATATATCCATGAAAATCGAGGGTATCAACTTTTAAAAGAGAACACATTTTTATGGATATATTTCAGGAATTACTAAATTTTTTCAGAATTGTAAGTTATTTTATTTACTTTTATTATCATAAGAATTTAACCATTCTTATCGTTTTTTGAAATTACTACTAATTTTAAAACTATAAAACCGATTCTAGTCAAACAAATTTTGGGACACACTTGCAACATTGCTAAATATGTTGGGATAATAACATTGTGAAAAAAACGTTTAATTAAAAAAAAATTGTTAAAAAATCTTTTGTTTATGAAAAAACCTTAAATTTTCACTAGATGACCCAATGATCTCCATACGAGAAGCAAAATTGTTCATCTCAAAAAGATCTACAAATTTGATGGAAACTTTTTTAAATATACATAGTTTTTGTTTTAATTGTGAAAAATGTTATTTAATACAAAAAATTCCAGTTTTTAGCAAAACTATACGAGCTACGAAAAACTATTAAGAAGTAACATTGTTCACCTCGAAAAGAACTAAAAATTTATTATCACCCATTTTTTCATAAGACGCATAGTTTTTGTTTTAAACGCTACAAATTTTATTAATAATAAAAAATACCACTTTTCAGCAAAACTGTACGAGATACGAAAAAATTTTTAATAAGCAAAATTGTTCAATCAAAAAGATCTACAAAATTGCTATAGACAATCTTTTTTCATGAGACGCAGAGTTTTTGTTTTAATCGTTACAAATGTCATTAAAAATAAAAAATAGCACTTTCCAGCAAAACTGTACGAGATTGAAAAAAAAATTTTAGAAGCGAAATTGTTCATCTCAAAAAGATCTAAAAATTCGATACAAACTATTTTTGTCATAAGATGCATAATTTTTGTTTTAATGGTGAAAAATGTTATTAAATATAAAAAATCCATTTCCCGGTCAAGCTATGCAAGATATGAAAAATGATGTGCCAACAGATTATTTATCTTAAAAAGATCTACAAATTTTCTCCATAACATTATTTTATAAGACGCATAGTTTTTGTTTTAATCATGAAAATTTGAAATTTGTGGAAAAACAACACAATATACAATAAAATGTTAATTGATAAAATTATTCACCGAAAAAGGGTCTAAAAATTTATTATTGACCATTTTTTTCAAAAGACACATAGTTTTTGTTCTGAACGTTACAAATGTTATTAAAAATAAAAAAATACCACTTTCCAGCAAAATTGTAATAGATACGAAAAAATGTGCGAAAGCATAATTGTTCATCTCTAAAAGATCTACAAATAAATAAATAAAAGATCTACACGTTGCTACAAATTTGCGAGTTGATAATCTCAAAGTGACACTGATTTCAAAATCATTCATTTTGAAAAGTTTTTAAAATAAGTCGTTTAAGACATTTTTTTGTAGGGCGTTATTATTCAAAGAAAATCAAGAACAAGAACACATTTTTAATTTATAATTAACTTCTTAATTTGTCCTAAAATGCTTATTTATCTTTATTCTTTCAAAAAAGAAAATCTCATCAACCATAGATGCACATTATAAAATCGTATTATTTTGAAAAAAATACAATTTCAGCCTGTATTATTCTTATAATTGAGCACAAAATTTGGTAAATATGCGAGGTAAAGAAAAGCGTCAACACACATTTTTTTGGAAATTTTTTATTGGAATAACATGCATTTTGTTCTTTTGACTCTTGTCGTATCTTGTCTCGTTTTTGCAAAAAATGTGGATTTTCGTTTTTGAGAGAGAAAAAATGCTCTATAAACCACCATGCTCCACAAGCCTCCGTAAACTACCATACTGCAATGGTTATCGAGATATAAGGTGTAGGGTGGTTTTATTTTATTTTTCTTGAATATCGTTTGCTTCTACTCGCGATTCTGGTGCGAATGCCCAAAAATATAATGTTCTCCAAATTTTATTGAAATCGGTTAATATTTATCCTTCGCTCCAGGCACTTGAAGTTTCCCATAATATTAACATGGGTGAAATTGTGCGCAAACGTTTAATTAAAGTAACTTTTTAAGTTTTTATGCAAATCAATCGTCCATAATGGACGATGATCTATATATAATGCCTAAACTATAATAATTTTAAAAAAGTTGAAATTTTCAAAATTCCTAAAATGGCGGACACAACAATTAGGGTCAAAGATTGCCTATTCTGTAGTTATGAACTAAGAATGTTTAAGCATTGTAAAAAATCTTATGAATTATTGTAAAGTGAATGGTGCACAGGAAAATAACAATTTTGAAAAAATAAAAAATGACGGTCAATTAAATAGTCAAAAAAAAGCTCGTTTTTGCACTTTTCAAATCAATATTTTTAAACTTTGCTAGAAGGAGAAGTTTGACTTTGGAAAGCACTCGATGATCCCCAAAGTCAAAAATTTCGAAAAAATCCAAAATGGCGGACAATCTCTTTTTAAAAAATCAATAAATTTTGAAATTTTTGTAGGAAATCTTTTTAAATTTTTGAAGAAATTTAAGTTTCTCTCTATCAGTTATGTGTCTGTCAATCTGAGGCATAACAATTTTTTAATCAATGCAAGATGGCGGCCAGTTACATAATCCAAAAATATTTGAAGTTTTTTCGAAAGAGAAGTTTGGTTTTAGAAACTATGCGATCATCCAAAACGCCCAAAATTTTAAAATAATTCAACATGTCAGTCAGTCAAATTTAAAAAATAATTTATTTTTACATTTCTAAATTATACCTCTTTCATATGAAGGTCAGAAAGTTAGAATTACACTTGAACTCCCATATAAGCCCATCCGGTTTACGCCTTCCTAGAACTGCTGGCCAGCTGCTGGTCCACGCAGTTTCACAGCTCGCGGAGCGAGAGACGGTGTTCAACCAAGCGTGAAACACCAGCAGCGTATAGACAAAGGCGCAGTGCGCGGGGACTGACGTTCGTACTCACGTTCGGAGATTGCGTAATATTAGGAAACTGTTCACACGTCCCTGACTGTTTACGTTTCGAGGGAGCCGGATTAGGACCAAGGCCAGTGCAAAGCAACTCCCGAAACTGTTATTATATGGGAGTTTGAATGAAGTATAAAATTAATTAATGAAAATTTAATTACTTATTGATTATAACTAATTATACTTAAGTTCAAAAATATTATATAATTATGTACTGTCTCAAACGCCATATTGCTGTATGTTCTCAAGCAATATTTCATTTCAAATTGCAGAAATGAGCTATTTATGGAATATTTAATTGAACGCCACCTTGGATTTTTTCAAAATTTTGGACTTCGCGGATCATCGAGTGCTTTCGAAAGCCAAATTTTTTTTATAGCAAGGTTTAAAAATATTTATTTGAAAACTGCAAAAGCGAGCTTTTTTGGACTATTCAATTGGCCACCATTTCGGATTTTTTCAAAATTTCAATTTTTCTGTCTACTATTCACTTTACAATAATAATTAGATTTTTTAATGTTTAAACATTACAAGTTAATAACTATAGAAAATTCAGCTTTTTACCCTAATGGTAGGGTCCGCCATTTTGGGAATTTTGAAAATTTTAAGTATTTCAAACAAAAGATATTTTAAACATCACACAGAGATTATCTTCCTACGTGGACGAATGATTTGAATAAAAAATGAAAAAATTACGTAAATTAAACGTTTTGCATAATTTCCCCCATATGTCAATCTTGTGGGATTTGTCAAGTGCCTGAGCGATGGGTAAATATTAACCGATTTGGATAAAATTTCAAAAAAATTCTATTTTTGGGCATTCGCACCAGAATCGCCACTAAGAGCAAACGATTTTCAAAAAAAGTAAAAGTCAAAACCAATCCAAATAAAGTTTGTAACTAAAGGATTTGAAAGGAAATTTGACAAGCTTTATGATGCTTATAACAATTTTTCAAAAATGTATGCTCATATTTTCCTAAAATGTTCAAAAATTCGAAATTAAAAGTCAGAATATCTCAGAACATCTATCCTCAGATGTTGATGAAGTACATATCAAAAGAAAGTTCAGATTTTCTAGTTTCTAACTCTGAAACGACATAATGGCAGTTTTGTAATTAAATATGTATTTATTTTAATTATTATCTGAAAATTCCAAAATCCTCTATTTATGTCCTTTGATGGTTATATAGAAACTAGAAAGTCCAAGCTTTCTCTAAATATTCAATTCAATAAAATCTGAGAAAGTATGTTTTCAGATATTCTGGTTCTTAATTTTTAATTTTAAAAAATTAGGTTCACTTCCGGAAAGTACTTACCTCCGATTAATTTGGTACTCCCCATACGCATGTATTTTAATGCGCTGATTACGAATATAATTTTAAAAATACCCACAAATGTTGCTTTCAAGGTCAAACTTTAGCAAACCTATAAAAATTTCAGGTTATTTTTGTTTATTTCATTAAATAATAAAAATTTACAAAAATGCTTTGAATATAAGTTGTAGATCTCTTGAAATTACACTTTTTATGAAATACACATTTTTTCTCAGAACCCATTATTTTTCGAGGACAGAAAGAAAATGTTGGTAGAAAGTATGCAATTGCTTGAAATTGGACCTGTGGCACTCCTGTGACTGGTCACAGAAAAACTTTTAGTCACATTCCTATCCCTTTTCAATGTCGCGCGGGAGAAGGCACCCCTGTGACTGGTCACAGATATAATTTAAGTCACACACCTACACTTTTCCAAAGTTGCGTGTGAAAGGTACTCCTCTGTGACTGGTCACAGAAATAGTGTAGGTCCCAGCGCCACCCATTGTGCAGTATTTCTGTGATTTTTAATATGTATCGTCCATTTTTACAAAAAGTATCAGTCTTAGAGTAAAAATGTATGAAACATGCAATGTGTGTTTTTAAAAGATCTACGACTTTCCGTTCAACGCTATTTTGCAAATTTGTAGTACTCACTGAACTAAATGGAAAACATGAAATTTTTATACAGTTTTGTCTTTGAAAACGACATTTGCGGGTAATTTCATAATCAGCGCGTCAAAATGCATGAGACTTTGATATTAATCGGAGGTAAGCGCTTTTCAGAAGTTTATCCAAAAAAATTGTAGAAAGATCATATATTTTTGAGAAATGGTTACCAACATGGTCAGGCTTGTCGAATTTTCTTTCAAATCCGTTTGTATGGTAGTACATACTATGGTGGTTTATAGTTTTGCACCTACAACAGAGTGCTATAGTAAAAAATCTGCCCGCTTCGCGGCCACATTCTCATCGGGCGCTTCGCGCACAGCTCGCTTCGCTCGCAAGTTTGAGCGCGCCTAGGGCGCGCGCTTCGCGCTCGGTGTTATATATTCTTCATGTACAAATTTATGAATTTGTTTTCGATTTTAAATG
>JAUMHM010000005.1:33282452-33302938 GCA_032362435.1 Melikaiella ostensackeni | reverse complement strand
AAATGTCCACGTTTTGAGACCCCCCGAACCTGGAAAACATGTTTTTACGAATGTGTCTGTCTGTGTCTGTCTGTCTGCCTGTGTGTCTGTAGATTTTTAGTTTGTGAGCACGATAACTTTTGAAAGAATTGACCGATTGGATTGGACTTTGGTATACTCTTTGAGTGTCCTAAAATGAAGGCCAAGTCCGTTAGCCAGCCAGTTTGGACAAAAATTCAAGAAGTGGGAGCATTTAAAAAATTTTTGAGACTACTTTTTTTTTAATTTACAAATCCCATTTACGGATATTCATAGTACTCAGAAAGTCTAACAATTTATCCTCATGAATTTTTTCACTAAAATAAAAATTGTGAGAGTTATTGCATTTCCAAAATTCAAAAAAAAAGCGAAAATAAGAATTGTAAGCCAAACAATGCACGATATGAAAAAAAGTCAGGAGAAGAGAAACGTTTCTTTTTGGCAGCCCTACAAGATTGTCATAACAACTTTTTGAATTTTCTTGAAAAATCGAAAATTCGAATTTTGAGCTAAATAACGCGAAATACGAAAGAAAGTTGAGATATCAAAATTATTGCTTTTATGAAGATCTGTAAACTTGCCTCTAAATATTTTTTGGTAGGAGGCATAGTTTGTATTTTAAGTATAGAAAATAGTATTGAAATATTTTTATTTTTATTTTTGAGCCAAACGACGCAAGATAAGAAAAAATAGTCAAAAAAGTAGAATTTGTGCTTTTAACAGGTCACATAAAATTGCTGTTGAACATTTTTTTATAGGACTAATCGTAAATTAAGATAATTTTTTAAATCGTCTTTTTAACTATTTATTTTTATATATTATTATAGGGTGAGCGCAAAGCGCGAATATTATGATAAGAATGTATTCCTTAATTCCGATAGAGCCTTAAGTAAATAAATTTCCTTTCTCATTTAAAATCAAAAACAAATTTATAAATTTGTACATGAAGAACATATAACACCGAGCACGAAGCGGGCAGATTTTTTCAACTGGAAATGTACCTATTACATTTTTGGTTAAATATCGATATTTTAAATTGAAAATTGATCTTTTCTAGTTGAAAGTTCATTCGTTAGATTGAAAATTCATGTATTATGTTGAAAAATTCTCTTTTTTGCTAGAAAGTTAATCTTCTTCGTTAAAAATTCATCCTTTTTGGTTAAAAATGCAACTGTTTGGTTGAAAGCTAATTTTTCTTGGTTGAAGATTCAACAATTTTGTCAAAAAATCGCCTTTTTGGTTGAATTCAACTGTGTTTGCTTTATAATTAAAATCTTGTTTAGTTGAAATAATAACTGTTACAGGTTTCGTTGAGAATTCATCTTTTTTTGTTGAAAAATCATCTACTTGGTTTAAAGTTCAACTACTTGGTTTAAAGTTGAACTACTTTGTAAAAAATACATTTTTGTTCATCATTTTAGTTGAAAATTCAAGTGTTTTGTAGAAAATTCGTCTCTTTGGCTTAAAAATTCAACATTTTGTATAAAATTAAACTTTTTGGTTGAAAACTAACTTTTTTGTTGAAATTTCATATTTTTGGTTGAAAATGCAACTATTTGGTAGAAAATTTACTTTTTTCGAAAAATCAAATTCTTGGGTTGAAAATTCAACTCTTACGTAGGTAATTTGTCTTTTGGCTTTGAAATTCAACAATTTTCTTGAAAATTTATGTATTTTGTTGAAAATTCGTCTTTATGGGTAGAACATTAATCTTCTTAGAAGAAAATTCATTTTTTTGGTTGACAATTTAACAACTATTTGGTTGAAAATTTAACTACTTTGCTAAAAATTCATTTTTTTAAGGATTCGCCTCTTTGATTGAAAGTTTATCCTTTATAAGTTGAAAATTTATGTATTTTATTAAAAATTCGACTTTTGGGTAGAAAAATAATCTTGCTTATTGAAAATTCTTCTATTTGGTCAAGTATTCAACTATTTTATTTTCAAAAATTCGTTTTTTTATTGAAAAGTAATTTCTTTAAATAGAAAATTTAACTGCTTCATTTTTGTTTGAAACTTATGTTTGAAGTTGAAAATCCAACTATTTGGTGGAAAATTCATTTATTTTTTTGAAAATTCGCCTTTTGGCAGAAAATTAATCTTCTTGGTTAAAAATTCAGCTATTTGGTTAAAAATTCAACTATTTTGTTGAGAGCTTATTTATTTAGTTGACAATTAAAATATTTTCAAAGAATCATCTTCTTTGGTCGAAAATTTAACTGATTTGTTAAAAATTCGTTCTTTTGGTTTGAAAAATCATCTTTTATGGTGAAAAAGTCATGTTTTTGGCTGAAAATGAACTTTTTTGGTGAAAATTCAACTTTGGGGATTGAAAATTCAACTGTATTTAAAAAAATTCGTCTTTTTGGCTTGAAAATTCAACTACTTGGTTGAAAATACATGCAAATATTTCGTTAAAGACATCTTTTTCAGTAAAAAAGTCATCTTTCTAGGTTGAAAATAAACTTTTTTTGTTGAAAAGTCGACTTTACGGGTTAAAAATGCAATTGTCTTCTAAAAAATTCGTCGTTTTGATTTGAAGTTTTAACTATTTGGTTGAATTCTAATCTTTTTTGTTGGAAATTTGCACCATTTGGTTGAAAATGCATCTTTGTAGGATGAAAATTCAACTATTTGATTAAAAATTCAACTATTTGGTTAAAAATGTACTTATTTTGTTGAAAGTTCAATTATTGAGTTAAAGTCATCTTTTTTGGTCGAATACTTGAAGTATTTGGTTGTTAATTCAAGTGTGTGGCTAAAAGTTTTTTTTTGTTGAAAATTCATCTCTTTGGGTTGAAAATTCATCTCTATTGGCAGAAAATATTTTTTGGTCACGTATGCAAGTTTGCAACTAAACTCCCTAGAATCGCGAAAAAACGCAGAATAAACGTGAAATCTGTGTTTGGCCAACGACCATGTTACTTGGGGGGAGGGGGGCTAAACTACGGTTGTCAGCGATGGGGTCAAAAATAGCCCAAAATTTGTAACGTAGTTTATCGACGGCCCCCTACAGACTGCAGACAGGCAGACACCCTCCTAGAAATCCTTTTTTCTCACTCAGAGGATCACAAAACGTGGAGATTTGAGTAAAACTGGCGATGCCAAATTTTACATAAAACAAATACCTTCTCATTAGGATGAAAATGTAAAAATTAATTTTGGCCCCTATATTGGATCCGCCATTTTGTATTTGTAACTTTTGATTTCAAAATCGAAATCAGCGACCTCAAAAACCCTCTTATACCAAGTTTCATCCAAATCCGATGAAACCTTGAATTTTTCCCAAATTTCGGTGTCCCTCAGCCCACTGTGCAAAAGAAATATCATTTGTTATTCAGTATTGCATTTCGATAATATTATTATTCATCACTCGAATAATGCGTAGCACATACGTAATATACCTAAATTCGTTGCTAAATATTTTTGTGTGTGTTTTTACAATAATAGGCTTTTGAAAGCACTAATTTTGGGGAAAAATGACTTTCATTTTCCGAGAATTTTAAATTTAAAAGTTCGAAGGACAACGAACACATTGGCGCGATGGTCAAGAAGTCACTGTTCAGTCGTTTAAGAGATAAGATACTTTTTATCTGTAGAAACGAGGAGAGTGGATCTGCTGGGATCTTGAGGGGTGAGTGGTAATTGAAGAAATCAGACGCCTCAGTTCAGAGTGCACATGCTGAGGACACGAAGAGCCACTCGTTCGGAGAGCTCATCGACGCCATGAGACCCTGGACGAATAAAAGCATCTTTTTCGGAATTCTGGGACTCACTTTCAGTTTCATCGGAGGTTTATTTTGCATCTACTGGCCCGTTATCTTGGACGCTGTATTGCACAAGGTAAGAGAAATTCATATCAGGACCATGTTCATTTCTATACTTAAATTTCAGTTACTATCTTTAAAAGCAAACACTTATGTATATACTGTTCAGTAATCTAAATAACTAAATTCATTCACCTAAATCAAAAAGTATCGTTTTTGCTGCCACGTTATTCAATTGATACGAAAATCTGTATCAATATAAAGAAACAAAAGACTGTTATGTTCTTGGATCATTCTGCTGCAGATCAAATTGATACCTTCAGATTTAGTGTGATTACTTTATCGCCATTTATTTATATATATATATTTCTTTTTTATTTCACTCTCGTTTACACAGCATTGTATTTGTAGGAACTGGTTTTGTCACCCACTTCAAAAAGCTATGACATTTGGAAGAACACAAGCAATTTTCCAGTAAATTTGAACTTTTACTTCTTCAATTGGACCAATCCGGAAGAGATCACAGTGCCAGGAAAAAAACCAAATTTTGTGCAGCTAGGGCCTTACAGTTTTGTGTAAGTGAAAGTTACTGTCAACTTTCACCATATTATTAAAAAAAAATATATTTTTTCTTCATGTTCGCTCATCATAGACAAACTCATCTGCATATTCCTATTATTGACCTAGTTACTAGGGCTAGTGATTGGTCAAATTAAAAACTCATGACAAGTATAGACTAATAATGAACTTAATAACGATATGCAATAAATGAATAAATAGTTAACCTCTGGATATTGACATTTTCATGAAGAATAAAATGTCTTTTGTTCGACTATTCTGTGTGGGTGTCTATTGAGTCTTGAATAAGTAATTGCTTAATTTTATAATTACGCTCTTGATCATTGATTCATTCATTTAGAGTATTTAGACTCGAAACTCATTTGCTTCTTTGAATGATGATTTGAGTGCTTTTTGTTATATAACGGTCATTTTTCATTTAGAAAAGAAATATATCTTGTAGTGAAAAGAAGAGATTAGGTATATCACAAGACTATAATTATCATATTCGTGTGCAAATGAATGGAAACATACCCATTTCTTATTGCAACGTTTTTTTTTTTTTGATAATTAATTAGTGAAATAATTAGTAAATACTAGATATAATTATTATCAAGATTGAATGTTAAACTTGGTCAAAACTAAAGTGATTCAAAGATATCTTTCGGGACTAAAATTGGCATGTGCTCTAAAGGTAGATGAATCTTCCAAACGGTTAGTCACCACTTCTCATGCCAATCTTAATCCTCATATTAGATCACGAGGTTAAATAATCTTTCATAAGCTATTTTTAATCTGACATTTCACATTCAAAAATTGATATTTCATCAATGGTAATATAACACCAAAAATTCAAAACAAATTAACGTATAATTTTTTTTCTTTAGTGAAATCAGAGAAAAGGTAAACGTCACCTTCCACCCTGAAAATGGAACAGTTAGTTATTTTCAACGAAAATTCTGGCATTTTGATAAAGAAAAAAGCAATGGGAGTTTGGACGATAAAGTCACGCAGATCAATGTCGTAGCAATTGTAAGTATAACAAATTTTTAAAGCATAATATACCTGACTCTTATTACTGTCTAAATTTCCATCTTTTGAGTTAGGATGGGATTTGGCTGCAACTCGGTGTATACAGTCCTTTGGCAGTGAAGAAAACCCCCAGAAAATATTTTTGGAAAATTGTAAAAAATGGCGAAGATATGAGACTTTGCATTTTTTTGCACCTTTTTTTGAAAATTTTATATACTTGGTTCTAATTAACCGATTTAACTTTTTAAAGTCTAAAACTTGTTGTAATAAGATGCAGTTTCAGCGCAGAACATTACGGAAACTAAAAAACATTTTTGGACTTTTTTTTAAAAACCCAAAAGCAAGGACCCGACCGAAACTTTCATTCCATTTCGTTATTGATAGAAGAGAAAACAGATTTTTTATTAAACTTTGATCTGCTGCCTGTAGATTTAGACAAAATTAGATGATATTTTAAATTACATTAATGATTGGCACGATGAAATGTCCGCGACCGTTGCGTTCCACAGTGGAATAGGAGTCCGGAAAAATTGTCCAAAAGTCGAAAAATAATCCGATTCATATGAAACTCATTACTTACAAGTTTGTTGAGTCACAGACTCCAAATATCGTATCGCAAAATAAAAATGCAAAATGGTGGATCCAATATGCAGACAAAGATCTTTTTTAAATTATCCGATTTATATAAAACTTATTTTGTTGAGGTTTTCTTGGTAAAAAAACTGAAATATTGTATACGAATTCAAAATGGCGGATACAAAATTGCGAGCAGGATTTAAAAAAATGGTCTGATTTGTTTAAAACTCATTTAAAAGCATTTTTTGTGTTACAGATTCCAAATATTGTATTGAAAATTGTTTTTAAAATCCTGGTCGCCATCAGAAAACCCCCAAAAATTTAGTTTCATACAATTCGGATAATTTAAAAAAGATGGCTGACCCACCATAAAACTTATAAAACTTGTAAAAAAAGTCAAAAATGTTTTTTTTTTCGGAATTGTTTGCATCTGAAATTATATCGTATTACAAAAAATATCACCCTGAAAAAAGTTGAATCGGTTAATTAGAACCAAAGATGTGGAATTTTCAAAAAAAAAAAAAAGGTACCAAAAATTTCAAAGTCCGATATCTCCGCCTTTATTTAGAGCCTTTCAAAAATATTTGTTAGGAGTTTTCTTGACTACTAAAGGACTGAATATACCGAGGTACAACCAAATCCCATTCCAACAAAAAAATTCTTGTGATCATTTGACATAGACTTCACCGACTATCAAAAATACCAGAGTCAATAACAAAAATCTTATTTCTAGACGGCAGTTCGCAAAGTATTACAACTATCTCCAGTGTTTCAAGGCAGCATATCGCATGTTATGGATCATTTTAAAATGAAGATTCACATAAAAAAAACCGTCAACGAGTTAATTTTTGAAGGCTATGTAGATGAACTTATTCAGTTGAAAAGTGTAGTCCAGCTTCCAGATGATGATTCTCCACCTTTTGATCGTTTCGGCTGGTTTTACACGGTAAGCTGTTAAAAAAATACGATGAAAATTATTTGTTTCACGCAAACAGTCGTGACCAATTTTGGTCAGTGTAGCCCTGACCATAAGGTCACATTTTCAATAATTAAAAATTAGCTTGGGGCTATTAAAAGATCATTTTAATTGGGATACGTTTAGACGTATGAGGTAGGGATCTGACCAGTTCCTCTATTATGTCTCCAATAAGATTATCCTTCTCTTAATTGGTAATGAATGAAATGGGTCACTCAAGAGCAGAGCGTAGTGAATGAAGAATGAAAAGTAATAGACATATTGTGTGTTGATTACATTCGATATATTATTAGAATAATAACTTCATCTGTGATATTACCAAATGTTTCTACTTTTAGGTTCATAATTTTATGGATATTTTATTGTTAAATGAATTACTTACATAAATGTTTTTTAAAAGCTATTTTTCCGATTACAGAGAAACGGATCGACACAATTTGATGGTCATATGAATATGGAAACGGGGGAAAATGACATTTCCAAAATAGGAGTTGCAAGATTATGGAATTATAAAGACACTATGAAGTATTACAAAAGTCCATGCAACTCTGTTGAAGGAAGTGCCGGGGAGTTTTGGCCACCACTAAGAAAATTTGGAGACTTTTCATCACCTTATCGTAAAGATGATATTAGTTTATTCAGTGCAGATTTATGCAGGTGAGAGCACATCAGATTGATATGGATACAAAAATCAAAAACCCTGTTACATGGTTTTGTAACAAATTTGCCTGAGAAACGATGCCAATCGGAAGTTTTTTAAAAGTATTGATTGACACACATCTAATCAAAATCCGATAATTAGATTTGACGATGTTACATCTGAGTTAGATATAATTTTACTTCAGTTGGTAATCCTGAGAATTGGTACAAATTGTTGAGGTTTCTTGCGTTATTTACGTAAATTGAGTAGTGATTTGTGACCTAAGCTTGAAGGGAGTAGCGAATTTTTTCTTTTCTTTTTAGCACTTGATGTTACTGAATAATTATTGTTTTTATTTTAGACCCTTGACGTACGAGTTCATGCGGGAAGTCACTCATAAAGGTATCACTGGTTACCAATTTGCGCTGGATCGCAAATCACTTAGTAACGACACTAAAAAACGTTACCCTCACGACCAGGCAAAGTACTTTGAGCCAACTACAACCACGGAGGATTTTTTCTCAGCTGAACCCACTTCTCAAACTTTTGAAAGCGAGGAAGATCCCGATGTGGTAAACATTGGTCAATGCTATTGCAATGGAGAATGCAGCCCCATGGGTCTCATGAACGTATCCGCTTGTCGTTATGGTGCACCAGCATTTGTCAGTTTACCTCATTTTTACAAAGCTGATCCCGTCCTGAGAGATCAAATCACGGGAATGAATCCCAAAGAAGAGGATCATAGCTTTTATATCACTTTAGAACCCGTAAGTTACTTCAGACTATGACTCCTAATTTACGATGTAGAGTTTTCAAAACGGACAAATTCATATTTTTCTTATTCTTTTCAGACTTCAGGTATTCCTTTGGATGTCTCTGCGAGGTTACAAATCAATATTTTGATGCAGCCATCAAAGTTGGCATCGTACGTATTTACTATTTTTCCACTACAATAAAATTAAATTAGACCAGTAGAACTTACAATTTTCCCTGTTGAGTATGTACGAGTATTTTACGATATGGAGATACTGTTTAAATTTCTACATCTAGACTTGTATGTTAATTCAGGGTGTCTACTAACCGGAAAAACGTGGAAATAACCGGGAATTGAAATAAAACTAGAAATTAACCGGGAATTCAAAATCCAACTGTTAGTTAAAAACATATCGAAACGCTTTGCAAACTAGTTAAAAATTTTGATGAAAAAAATACGTGATTAAGTTCATCCCACTACGTTTGTTGTGAAGAAGGAATTAGAATTTTACATTTAAATCAGAATACCCGAATGCTTTGACAATATTTTTGGGGAAGCACCACTGCAGTTTTACTTTATTGAAATATGAACACCAGAGAATTCCTAATTCTTTTGCTAGTATAGTTTGCCATCTAAAATTATACCTTGCAAAAGAAGCTATATACTTTTAAAGAAATTTTCATTTTTCTCGTCACCAAATGTGTATACTCATTATTGTGAAATCAATTCCAGAGGCTGTATGAAATCTTGCAAACGCTGTAGAAAAATGTTTTCGATTTTAAATTATGAAAACTAATTGAAATAACTTTTCCTGCAATCCCCATCAGCTCTGGTGTTTATACTTCAATGAAGTAAAAGAACAGTGTTAAAAAAGAATCGTTTTTTATTCATCGGGAAGCAATTGAATAACATATGTTTCTTATAGAGTTTTACATGCTGAATACTAATTTGATATTAATTTTCCTTGAAAATCTCGGGAACATTGTTTTATTTGAAATCGAAGTTTTTCATATGTCAAGCTATCCACACAAAACTTGATGGAGAACAAAATTAATAACTATTGTTGCTTGTAGATTCTTATGCACAGAACACGAATTTAATATCCATTTCCTTAGGAAATCTCAGGAACGTTGTTTTATTTGAAGTTAAAGTTTTTCATAGTTCAAGCTGTCTACACAAAACTTGGTGGAGAACAAAATTAGTAACTATTGTTTCTTGTAGATTTTCACGAACAGAACACGAATTTGATATCCATTTTCTTAGGACATCTCGGGAACATTTTTTTATTTGAAATTGAAGTTTTTCATAGTTCAAGCTATTCACACAAAACTTGGTGGAGAACAAAATTAATAACTATTGTTTTTTGTAGATTTTTACGAACAGAACACGAATTTAATATCCATTTTATTAGGAAATCTCGGGAACATTTTTTTTATTTGAAGTTGATGTTTTTCATGGGTCAAGCTATCCACCCAAAAGTGCATGGAGAAAAAATTAATAACTATTGTTTTTTGTAGCTTCTTACGCGCGGAACACGATTTTGTTCTAGTATTCCTTGAAAACCTCGAGAACATTGTTTTATTTCTAATTGAAGATATCTTATAGATAAAGATCGGTCTATTGGGTCAAGAGCTTATGGTGGCGAAAGTAAATAACATATTGGTTTTTACAAATATGGACACGCTGGATACGAATATGATTTTCAGTTTCCTTTGAAACTACAGAAAATTTTTTTTTTCTGAACTTGAGGTTATTTTGTAGGTAAGAAAAAGTCGAGTAAAACAATGTTTCGTTATAGACTTTAATGTGCTAAACACGATGCTGTTATTACTTTTCCTTGAGAAAGTCGGCAACATTCTTTTATTTGATTTTTTACTAGTAAAATAACTTTAACTACAGAAAAAACTAGGTTCCCAACTTTTTGAAGGAAGACTAATATCAGAGTCGTGTTAGGGACATAAGAATCTATAAAAAACAATAGTTATTAATCTTTTTGTCCTTGCAGTTTTGTCTGGATAGCTTGACCTTTTAATTCAACACTGGACAATCATAGATCCATTTTATTTGTGTTTCTAGTGAGAAGAAACTTCATATTTACAACCGGGGAAAAACCTGGAAATAATTAGGAATTTGGTTGGCGAAAATTACTAGACACCCTGGTTAATGTTGTAACATCAGAACATTATATTGTTTAAATTATGTATAATATAATATTTTACTGTATAAAAATGATATTATACCTTTAGCATTCATTAAATTTGCAGATTCATGAAGGAACTTCCTACGATATACTTTCCAGTATTTTGGTTTAGTTTAAGAGCTGGAATCCCTGATGACATGATTGGATCAATGAAGATGTTAGTAATGACTCCTAGTGTAATGTACTACAGTAGTATAGGAATGCTATTAATTGGATCTTTACTCATTTTGGGTACTGCAATCGCGTGCTACTTTGATCAAAGCAGAGTGGGCTCATCGGTGAGTTTTTTTTCTAAAACCAATCAATATTTTTAACTCTACAACATTTACTTGAAATATATTTGGAAAAAATTGGGACCAAAAAATGCGATTCTATGAAAATGTATTTTCTCTTTCAGAGACCACCGTCCACGATATCAGTTACGTATCCCAGCAGAAAAACTGAATTGGTCTATATGGACAAAACTGATAATGATGATCCACAAGTTAAGAGCGATCGACGTTTATATCCAAAATTATAGTTCTAGATCTAGAAAATGGAAAGTATTTTCCAAAAACTCATTTCCAGTTAAATATGTAAGCTTAAGCCTTACAAGTAACAAACTTGCAACTATTTTGCAGGTGAAATCCTTTTTATAAATCGTGATGTGTACAATTGAACCTGTATATATATTTTTTGTTTGCTCTGTTTCAAGTTTCTTGCAGAACGTAAAGAGTGAATAGTTTTCCACTTTAAGATTTTCAGGTAAATCTGAGTCAAGACTGTGATGAAAGGAAATATTTTAAAAACCTTTTTGGATTTTTTAAGTAGATTTTTGATAAAGAAGCATGTACTGAAGGATGATTGCGTATAAACGCTAATGAAAGTGTACTGAAGTTTTGTGTGATATCAAAATAATTTGATAATAGGGAAATTGTGAATATAATGTAAAGGTGTAAAGCGAATACATCAATCAATACCGTTAAGTGCTCCAAGGTAAACTAAACAATTAGTTTGCGACAAAGACATTATATAATGTTTAGAAGAACGTGTCTTCAGGGACCAATAAAATTTTTGCTTGCCTTTAGTCTATATTTCAGAGCTTCATTGTTCGAAACTATCGTAATAGTTCTTGTCAATTAAATGACGAGAAAATGTAACTACATGACTGCAACAATAATAAGTAAGGTTTATTAAGTAATAGAACTAACCAAACTGAAAATAAAAATCAAAGCTCACTGTAGAATAAGTAAACTGTAAGGCGACCCTTTTTTATAAATAGACACCAAAAACTGAAGAACAACTTTTTACTGAAACGAAATTAAATACTTTACTTTTAATCTAAATATTATTACTGGCAACTTGTGCGATTTCTGGTTTCAATTTATTGAATGTTTATAAGAATCTATAAGTTGTGAATTCCGCCGCAATTAATGTTTTCAACAAATTTTATATAAATTAGTAGAGTGCCATGCCATTTACTAGTGCATAAAGTATAAAATAAGAATTGTACAATATAGAGTTGTTACCTTTAGACCTGAAATGTTTCTACAATCATACATAATCAGAATTCAAAATTCTGCATATAATTTTGTAGAAGTATAAAATTTTAAATAGCCCAACTTTGTAGAGCATTCATTGAACTGAATGTACCAAAGAGTATTTTATCGGGTATATGGAACATCTGAAAGTAACAATTCTAACAGCATTCTATTTTCCATTAAAAAAATATTTTTTTTTTTCAAGCTCGACTCTTTGATTTCAATAGGATGAAAAAGAGGATATTCGAAAATAGAAACAAATTCTCGAAATTAACGAACAAAATTAATTGCTCAATTACAATAGAATAAATTTAGATAAAATAATTTTTCATCGTAACTTTCAACTTATTATGTAAATTAGTTATTTAATGAATAAATAAGTTGTTTAAATATTGTAATAGACTTATTACTTATATTTTTAAAAATTTGTTGAAAGGAATGTAAAAATTATAATCTAATGCAATGCTTTTGCTATCAGAGCGTTTAAACCAAGTAGAAAACTATTTTTGTTCGTATTTCCCAATGATTCTGGTAGACGCAAAGCCAAATTTTTCTGTACCTTAACATTCGAGGCACAATAGGCCATGTTTGGTCTACGTGTCGAAGGACTTTTTTTTCTTTTGGGGAATGCTTACTTTATCCACTAGAGTGGGTAAAAAAAATTGTAGAAATCGCAATCAACACCATGCCTAAAAGCAGTGCATTGGGACTTCCATGAAGTGCACCAAATTTGGAATTGATAAATTTAAATCTAGGCCAATTCAAAAAAACATCTTCTTTGCAATTTTATACTTTGGATCAATCAAAATCGATATCTTTCGAAAAACTAGCAAAGATATAATTTAACAATATGTAATTAACTTTTATTTTTTGCGCCCATGAAAACATCAAAGAATTTTTTTTTGCTACTTGAGAGCTTTCTTGGGATCAAAGTGAACTCACGAAAAATTCAAGATATATGGGGGATTAAAACGGGAAACACTACAAATTTTTGAAATATTTGAATCTGGTCTGATCCCCTAGATATCTTGAATTTTTGTGAGTTCATTTTGATCCCAAGAAAACTCTCAAGTGCCAAAACATTTTTTTTTATGTTCACGGGGTCGCAAAAAATAAAAGTTAATTACAGAGGTGTATTAAAACATAATTGTCTCATGCAGAATAATATCCTGAAATATGGAAAAAATTGAAAAGACTCTAAACACCCCCAAAAATATAAAAGAAAATTAAAATTTTAAAAAACTTTAAAACTCTGCAGATAATAATTTTTTAAATCTATTTTGTTCGTGCGCATAACCTAGATTTAAATCGATCGATTCCACATTTAGTACACTTCATGAGGGTCCCAATTCATTACTTTTAGGCATGGTATTGTTTGCGATTTCTAAAATTTGTTTTTTTTTCGACCCACCCTACTGTCCACCTCTATCTTTATAGGTCAAGAGTGTTTACCCAGCTATCTATAAAACGACCTAACACGATTGAATACTTTGTGCCAAATTTTTTGTTATAAGTTTCCGTAGCAACACTTTGATGTATTTAAGTTGTCAGTTTTTGATTCATATTGATTGATTCATAAAATGCAAACCTTTCTTTTAATGACGTAACATATGTCTAATATGTACATATGTCTTCTAATGATATAACATATGATTTAATTATTGTATGTAAACGCGTAAAAGCTGCTCTCGATATTTTTAAATTAAAACAAATTTAGCTGTATGAAATTTTCTATAACGAATTATTAGGTACGTATAAATGTTTACAACTAGAAAGATGTGAAAATTGCAGAGCAACAGAATTCTGATTTTGTACATCGTTTTTAATAAAGATTTTATTATTTTTATTACCTGTGAATTCACTTTTACTGTGAAAGCATTTTATACCTACTTTTATAATTACTGTCTCAAGTAAATGCCTTAAATAACTCAGTTTCTAAATTTATTTATGACAATATACGTCAAATTCTTATCTTGCTGTAGATACGTCGCAAAAAGTCCAAGGAAAGTTTGAAATTGCGTCATTTTTACGATTACTAAAATTATATACTTGTTAGGTGGAAATGGTAAGTCCTCTTTGTTTGTACTAAAGCCAATCAACCAATACAATAAAACTCGGGAATTGTTTGAAATTTCTTGCATTATCCTAGTGAATTTACAATGCATAACAACAAAATACCTAAATGAAATAAAAGAATTGCGATCAATGGACTGTTTTTTTTAAGTAGTTTAATATAATACAGGTTTACTAGAACAAAACTTATCAACTGCATATGAGGACAAGGTCGGCTAAATAGATAACAATTAACGACGGTTGCTATGTACCTGCAATCACCTACAATCTGTGGATTTGAAAATTTAGTCTGCAAAGACTAGATGAAGAAAACATTCTAAAGTGGAATGAAATTATAAAGCCTTACGCAAGTACACTCTAAAAATTTTTTCGGGGATATTCCCGAAAAAGTTCGGGACCCAATAAACAATAATTTTGGTAATTCTCCCAGAAATAATGCCGGGAAAATTCCCTACCAAGTTCGGTAAAAATTGCAAGGTATTTTGGGAATTCTCCCGAAAATATCTTCGGGAAAGTTTCCTACCAAGTTCGGTAAATTTGCAAGATATTTTGAGAATTTTCCTGAAAATAATTACGGGAAAACTCCCCAACGATTTCGATAAATTTTTTAGTGTCGTGGGGAATTTTTCATAAAATAGCTTCCATTGACCTACAGAAATAAAAGCATTATTTACAAAATTTGAATGTACCATTTGTTCAGAAGCTTAATGTAATAATAATTATAATTTAATATAATATTATTTGAATAGTAATTTTTTTTCTATTTTTAAGGGGTAAACAAAAATTCCCAAAATATTTCAACCAGCTCCGTCATTGCTGATGATGAGAATAGTACATAATGATAATCAGAAATATAGATATTCATCACATCCTTCAATTATAATAATGGTAAAAAAGAGGGTGGGAATGAGGGGGCCCCAACCATCGCCCCCTCTTGTGAGATCCAATGCACTTATTTTATTTATTATTTCAGTTGAAAATTCATCTTCTTTGGTTATAAATTTTATTATCTGGCTGGAAGTTTAATTTTTTTGCTCGAAATTGAACAATTTTGAAGAAAATCATTTCATTCGGTTAAAAATTCAACTGTTTTGTTGAAAATTAGTTTTTTTGGTTGAATTAAACTGTTTTTGATTTAAAATTGATTCTTTTTGGGTCGAAATATATGAACTATTACACTTTTAGTTGAGGATTCATCTTTTTTTCGTTGAAAATTAATTTCTTCAATTGAAAACTATGACATTTTTGGTTGAAAATTGATCTTTTCTAGTTGAAAATTCATATATTTTGTTTTAAATTCGCCTTTTTTTTAGTAAAAAATTAATCTTCTTGGTTGAAAATTCATCTCTTTGGTTTCAAATTAAAAAATCTTGTTGAAAATTCGTCTTTTTTTGGTTGAAATTTCATCTATTACATTTTTTATTGAGAATTCATCTTTTTGGAAAAAAATTTTATTATTGGGTTGAAAATCACCGTTTTTGTTGAAAACTTGGCTTTTTGGCTTGAAATTTCAACAATCTGATTGATTTTATTCCTCTCTTGACTGAAAATTCAACTACTTTGATGAAAATCATTTTTTTGGTTGAATATAACTATTTTTGATTTAAAATCAACTGTTTTTTGGTTGAAATATTAACTATTACATTTTTCGTCGAAAATTCATCTTTTTTCGTTAAAAACTAATTTTTTCAATTAAAAATTTAACTATCCGATTTTTGGTTGTAAATTGATCTTTTTTTAGTTGAAAATTCATGAATTTTGTTTAAAATTCGTATTTTTTTGGTAAAAATTATGTTCTTGGCTGAAAATTCATCTCTTTGATTTCAAATTTAACTATTTGTTAAAAATTCGCCTTTTTGGCTTGAAACTTCAACAATCTGGTTGATTTTGTTCTGTCTTGACTGCAAATTCAACTATTTTGTTGAAAAATTGTTTTTTGATCGAATGTAACTGTTTTCGATTTAAAATAAGAATATTTTTTGGTTGAAATATCAACTATAGCATTTTTTGTTAAGAATTCATCTTTTTTCGTTCAAAACTATTCTTTTCAATTGAAAAAAAATTCATGTAATTTGTTTAAAATTTGTCTTTTTTGGTAAAAAATTATTTTCTTGGTTGAAAATTGATCTCTTTGGTTTCAAATTTACCTATTTTGTTGAAAATTCGTCTTTTTGGTTGTGTTCAGCTGTACTTGATTCGAAATGAAAATCTTTTTCGGTTGAAATTTGAACTAAGTTGTTAAAAATGTTTTCTTTTTGGTTGAAGATTAAGCATTTTAATTGAAAATTCATTTCTTCCGTTGCGAAATTAGTTATTTTGACAACATTTTTTCTTTTTATTAAATATTTATTTTTTTTAATGAAAATTTAACCATTCCATTTTTGGTTTAAAATTTATATTTCTTTAGAAATATTATGTGGGTCATGACTAACCTAAGACTTTCATTAAATAGTGTAAGAACTATCACTCGAAAGTTATGAAAAAAGGTTTTTAAAAGTTAAATATGAATATATATTTCTAAAATACAGAAGTAACTAAAAAAGTAACGAAGTTAACTTTTTGGGGGAAATGCAACTAAGAAAAAGTTACATTTTGAATCGGTAAACTCGCAAAATGCAAATAATTTGATTATTGATCCATTTAACTGTTATAAATAAATCTGATCTACAAATTGGCAAATAGTGTTATTATCCGTAAAGAAATGTTCTTTTTGCTAAAACTGCTTCGTATTAATCTAAGAATGACATTTAATCACAAAAATTATTAAAAAGTTAACAATCACCATTGTTATAAACAGTTCTTGTGGCAAAATATTTAAATTTGAGGTTTTATCAGGTTTGGACTTCCTTTAGTCATCTGAATTGCTGAATATATTCCTAAAAATAACATATATTTGAAAATATTTAGTAAAATATAATTGAAATTTTTATAAACAAATTCGATATTTTCGCCCTTCCTCATAAAAAAACTGCAAAATAAATATTTTTGCACTGAAAATATTTTGAACTATTGTGCGACTGACAGTCAAAAAAATATTTAAAAAGTTAATAATGACCATTGTTATAAACGATTTTCATTCAAAATGTTCAAATTTCTTTTTTCAAATTTTAATTTGAAATTTGAAATTTAATTTCAAATTTTAATCAACCCACATTTGGCCGATTTTCATGAGAGAGAAAAAACGTTCTATAAAATCTAATTTTCAATTTAATTGAAAAATGATAAATTAATTTCTAGAATAATAGTTGCTGAAGGAATGCGTAAAGAATTTGATTTAAAAAATTCAACCAGTTCCGAGTAAGTAAACGCGATAGATTTTATTTTGAGGCTGAGATGCGCGTTTTTATTAATTTGGACGGTAATCAAAAATCGACTTCTCAATTTAATGAGAAACTGAGAATTTGATTTCTAGATTATTAGATACAGAATGAAAAAGAAAAAAGCTTGTT
This sequence comes from Melikaiella ostensackeni, assembly GCA_032362435.1. NCBI lineage: Eukaryota > Metazoa > Arthropoda > Insecta > Hymenoptera > Cynipidae > Melikaiella > Melikaiella ostensackeni. The sequence continues at coordinate 33,285,375 of JAUMHM010000005.1, read as the reverse complement.
TAAAAAAAATCAACCACTTCTGAGAAAATGCAGGGGGAAGTTTTTGAGATAATTAACGTTTTTTCACGTTTTTTGAAACAACGCACAGTGGCTGAAATCAGGAATTTACTGTTCAAAAAAATCTACAGCCTTTAGTTTTCAGACGATTTATAATTTTATTTTTTTAATTCAAAATAATTAAATTTTTAAGAGAACTCTCGGACGCGATTTTTAAAATTACCTTTGTTTCCATTTATTTATTTTACGCAAAGTGTGGCAAAATAGAAATAATGCAGCTTTTTTTTTAGTCTTCAGGACCAAGTTCCAAATATCGAAAAACGTCTCAAATCCATGCAGGGGCACTAATAGATTACAAAAAATTTTCATAATAATCAAGTTAATTGTTATAAACAAATTAGGTGAACGATTTCACAACGGATTCGTTTAACGATCCAAAAAATTTTTTACCAAAACTGCTATAGTTTATCTCTGGTGCAACAGTGAATTGTGAAGATGTATAAAATGTATAAAATTATTATTATTATAAACAATTATTATAAAAAATGCATACGTTCGCAATTTTCTGTAAATCTGACCATTTTTTTAGTTAAATTGCTTACTATGATTTTAGATGTTGTATATTTTCAAAAATATTAGTCAAAATATGATAACCATTATTTTTATAAACAAATTAGATAAGCAAAAGAAAATTTTGACATTTTTGAGAAGAATATTTGATTTTTTCATGCAAGTCTGCCTCAAAATGCATTACTGGAGAGAGTTAACTATGAAACATTGATGAGTAATAATAATTTTTATTTATTATGAACAAACTAGATAAACAAAAGTAAAATTTTGGCATTTATAAATTTAAAAAAAATTTATTCTCAACTAAACTACTCAAATTTCTCTGAAAAAATATTTTGAGGCAGACTTGCGTTAAAAACCAGAGATTCTGCGCGAAAATGCGAAACCTCTACTTTTGTTTATAAAATTTGTTTTATAACATTGACAATTGTGAATAGTCAACAACGTTTTATAGTTAAGCTTCTCAGGTAACGTATTTTGTGACAGATTTGCGTAAAAACCAAAGATTTTGCGCAAAAATACCAAAATTTTCCTTTTGTTTATCGAATTTGTTAATAAACATAAAAATTGTTGTTGCTCATCAATTTTCCATAGTTTTCTCTCTCCGGTAGTCGCATTTTGAGGCAGACTTGTGTAAGAAAACCAAAGATTCTGCGCAAAAGTGCCAAAAATTTGCTTTTCTTTATAAACTTCATGGTTATCAATGATCATATTTTGGCAATTATTTTTAAGAATATACAACATCTAGAAGCATCTTAAGCAATTAATCTAAAAAATGGTCATCTTCACAGAATATTGTGAGTGTATGCATTTTTTTATAATAACCGTATATAACAATATTAATTTTATACATTTTATACATCTTCACAATTCACTGTTGCAGTAGAGATAGACTATAGCAGTTTTGGTAAAAAAAATTATTTTGATCATTAAACGACTCCGTTGTGAAATCGTTCACTTAATTTGTTTATAACAATTAGGTTGATTATTTCCGTAGATTTCCTCCTATAAAGTCAATAATATTTTTCTTGTCTTATTATTAAAAAGAAATTATGATGTCGAAATCGAATAACCAAGTGCAAAGAGGGGCTGTCCATAACCTACATTACCATTTTTGGGTTTTTTGACCCCCCCGTTGACAACCGTATTTTAGTCTTTAACCCCCCCCCTCCCCCTAAAGTAACGTTTCCGTTGGCTAAACGCGGAATTCACGTTTATTCTGCATTTTTTCTCGTTTCTAGTGAGTTTAGTTTTTAAAACTGTTTAAATTCCTAACATTTCAAGTCGAAATATATTACATTTTCATCAAAATAGTTGAATTTTAAATAAAAAAAGATTAATTTTTTCCAAAAGAGATAAATTTTCAGCCAAGAAAGATGACTTTTCTATCATAAAAGATAAATTTCCAACAAAGAAGACTAATTTTCTACCCAATAGAAGAATTTTCAACAAAAGAGTTTAGTTCTCAAGGTAAAAAGTCGAATGTTTTAGAAAATAGTTGACTTTTCACCCGGGAAAGATGGATATTCAACAAAAAAGTTTAATTTTTAGTCAAGAAAGACGAATTTTCAACGAAATAGTTGAATTTTCAGATAAAATAAAAAAAAGTTAATGAACCGAAAATGGAATCATTAAATTTTCACCTTGAAAATTTTATTGTTAACAAGAATTTGAAAAATGAACTTCCTACCAGTTGAATTCGACCAAAAATATTAATTTCCAACAAAAAAGATTAATTTTCTACCCCAAAAGACGAATGTTCAACTTATAAAGGATAAATTTTCAACCAAAACAAGAATAGTAGTTAAATTTTTAGATAAAATACTTATTCTTCAACCAAATAAAAAACGAATTTTCAACAAAATATTTAAATTTTCAACCAAAGAGATGAAACTTAAAAAAAAATTAACAATTTAGTTCAACTTTCAACCAAATGGTTGAATTTCCAATCGAGGCTGATGAATTTTTAACCAAAAAAATTAATTTTCTGCCAAGAAGATTAATCTTCTACCAAAAAAGTGATTTTTTAACAAAATACATGAATTTTTAACAAAATTGTTGAATTTTAAGCCAACAAGACGAATTATCTACAAAAGAGTTGAATTTTCAACCCAAAAATATGATTTTTTCAACAAAAACATTAGTTTTCTACCAGACACTTCAATTTTCAACAGAATAGTTGAATGTTCTACTATATTAGTTGAAGTTTCAACCAAAGATATAAAAAATAACAGAAAACTTAATTTACAACCAAATAGTTGAATTTTCGGATATGCTTCCGGAAAGCGCATAACTCCGATTAATTTGAAGCTGCATATACTTATGTATTTTGATACGCTGATTACGAAAACGATAG
>JAUMHM010000005.1:33253301-33274725 GCA_032362435.1 Melikaiella ostensackeni | reverse complement strand
TTCATCATTTTAGTTGGAAATTCATCTCTTTGGTTGAAAATTGAACTATTTTGTCGAAAAGTAGTTTTTATTTGTTGAAAATTAATTTTTCTAGCTGATAATTTAAATATTCCATTTTTGTCGCGGATTCAACTATTTTGTTGAAAATTCGTCTTTGTTCGATAAACTCAACTATTTCTGATTTAAAATGAAATTCTTTTGTGGTTGAAATATCAACTATTTTGATAGGGAACACTTTTGGTTGAAAATTAAAGTACGAGTATTTTGTTGAAAGTTCACCTCATTTTGTAGAAATTTCATCTTTTCTGGTTAAAAATGAAACTTTTTGGTTGAGAATTAATCTATTGATGTTGAGGATTTAACTCTGTTGTTGAAAATTCATCAACTATTTTGGTAGAGAATTTAACTTTTTGGTTAAAAATTGAAATTTTTGTCGGAAATTCGTCTTTTTGGCTTGAAAATTCCACAATTTCCAGAAATTTCATCTGCTTCGGTTGAAAACACAACTGTTTGGTTAAAAGTTGACCTTTTTGTCACATTGTTGACATAATTTCTCTATAAAATTAAAAAATATTCATTGGTTACATTAATTTTTATTATAATGGTGAAATACAAAGTAGATTTGCTGAAAAAAATTTGAATCGTAGAATCACCATCTTTGAAATTTGTTTATAAAAATAATTCAAATATTTCATGAAATAATTTTGTATCTCAGATGCCACAGTACTGATTTTGATTGATTTCGAGTTTATTTATAGAATGTTGGCGGAAAGATAAAAAAAAAGTTGTAAAAATGACAATTTTTTCACTTTATTTGTTAATATAGAAAAATTTCGAAAGAATCACAAAATTTCAAAAGATTTTAGAAGATATCTTTGGTTCCTGAAAAGTTAAAAAAAAAATTAACGTTTTTTAAAGGATCTTAGAAGATTTCAGGGGATTTTGGACCAATTTAAGATATCAAAAAGAATTTTATGGGATTTCAAGGAATTTAAAAATATTTCAAGCGATTTTAAATCATTTCTAGAGACTGTAAAGAATCGTAAAAGATTTCAAAGACTTTCACAGAATATCTATGAATTTTAATCGATTTTTGAAGATTCCAAAGGATTTTGAGAGATTTAATGCGTTTTCTATGGGATTGAAAATATTTCAGGACTTGACACAAATTTTTTGAAGGTTTCAATGGACTTCGAAGAATTTTTAGAAATTGCATAATATTTTAAAAGATTTGAGGGTTTTTCGATGCATTTCAAAATATTTCAAGACATTTCACAACACTTCTAAAAGGATTGCAAGTAACTTAAAAACATTTCAAGGAATTTCACAGATTTTCTAAGAGTTTCAAGTGGTTCAAGAATATTTCAAGGGATTTCCAAGATTATTTTGAGATTTCATGGCCTGTGAAAGGATTTCACAGGATTTTTGTGAATTTCAACTAATTTTAGAAAAGTTCAAGGAATTTTGAGTGAATTTAACGATTTTGTAAAAGTTTTGATGGGTTTTAAAATATTTCACGGGACATTACAAAAATTCTAAAGATTTCAAGTGGTTTCAAAACAACATTTTTGTTGTTGTTTTTTACCTTCCTAATGTCATATTTTACTCTACTAATTTAGTTGTCCGTGATAGTTGTACCTATAATGTCATCTCTGACTCTGTAACTCTCTAGGGCAGACCGTTTTTAAAGAGTACTCGATGGATTAAAGCGAAACACCCAGAAGAAAATGTTGCAAGATTCAAATGAAAATTTTTTTGTTGTAAAAAAATTTAAACAGTCTTTTTAAACATTAAATATATCTAAAGAATAAATTTGGTGCGACTGAAGATGACTCTGAGTTTTAAAATTCAGATTAAAAATGACTCATGTATTCCAAAACATCGCACATGACTTTAAACTTCATTTCAGTTATCAAACATTTTATTCATTTTTCCTTGATAAAGAAAGTTAGCCGAAAATGTGTGAACAGGTGTCTATAGACATTTTTTTCTTATCTGATTACAAGTGGTGACAATCATTTTATTTGTCCGAGTATGAAGAGTATTTTTATTCAGCAAATTCTTAGTATAATTTCTTATTAGGAATATATGAGTCAGCTAAAATTATACTATCAATTCCAAAAACACATAGCATTTTTGTTACAATTTGTTTCAATCTTTGACAATCGACCTTAAGTGATGCCGAAAGTATCCCAGATTACAAGCAGGACAGTGATTCATAAATTAAAGAGTCGTGATCCACATTACTCTTTTTAAATTGGCACTTAATGATGCCTAAGGTGCGTAAACACTATAAAGTAACGGTTATTTTCAGCGGGGGCAATATTCAAAAATAAAAAATATAGAGGATAATAATATTATACAAATGATAATGTTTTTCACAAACTATAAAATAATAATTTGTTAAAAAACAGCCCAACGACTGCTGGAAAGTATGACTTTAATTACTGTACTTGTTAAACGCAAGATAAAAACTTGTTTTTCAGTGACACTGCGATAGGTATGACATCGCTCGTGACACGAAAATTTATTTCACCTGCATAATTTTTTTTTTTTTTTTGAACTACAGAAAGACCTAATGAAGAAAATTTGATTCTTGACCAGTTTCAGCCCATGAATTCGCATATAAATATATTAAATAGGAATATGATGTGTTTATACCGAATAGTAAGTTTATTATAATTTAAATATGGGCACTTTCATGTCTAAGTAATCAGTTATCAAGACTATTGATTGTATTATTTAAAAATCGGCTCGTATCTCTATTTTATTGTCTCATAACATGATTCATGCTAAAAAAAAATGATTTTATTATCGCAAATCACACTAACATAACATTTAGTGCTCAAAAAATGCATTTGAAGCATGTCCACACATGCCAGAGGCATACTTTACAGATTTCGGAATAGAACTAAATAAATTGATGATAAAAATATAAATTAGAGCGAGATAAAACAATTTGCTAAAGGATTTTGGGATCACTTCTATTTTAGAAGTTTAGGAAGACTTTTTTGTGTTGTTTTCCATTGACGTAACATCCATCGACGTAACCTTACTTTTGGTTTCTTCTCAGGGAAAACCGGTAACAAACTATTACCTTTCCGAAAAATTTTTGACAAAAAGGTAATGAAAAAAGAGGTTTTCAGATAAATAATTTAAGTTTATATACAGTGATATCAAAATCAGCAAATATAATATTTGAACGTTTTGATATTGATTTTATTAATTTTTTTTTATTTCCGTTTTTTTGTATCAGATAAGTATTGTGTATCTTTTTTTTCGTTGAATATTTTATAACCTTGCCTTCTTTTATTAAATAATAAGCTTTATACTTAGAGGAATATGGAAAATTCAAGATGTGAAAATGCTCCTGGAGTAGTACAAATGAATTTTCAGAATGAATACTTTTACGGGCTTTTTTTCTAATGCTACTAAATCTAACTTGAATTACAAAATACGATTTCAAAAAAAATTTTGGGAAAAATTTTCTCATTTCAAAAGTGCCCTGTGGAGAATTACCCACACTGTAAAAACTGGAGTTCTCTTTCTTTACGATATCATTTTTTGCAGGTATTATTTTAGATTCGAGGTGCCCTGTTTTTTAATAGGATGACTTCATGCTGTTATTTTCAATGTAAAACAAACGACTTCGGGATACCACCAGTGGTATCATTTTGAGACTAAAGTGAATCAATTTAGCACGACTCAAGACTGTTTTTTTCCGAGTCTTATTTTAATACCTGAAATGAGCCTTATAATAATACAGTCTTCTTACAATGCATATACCATATGGCTGAATAATGGCTGATGACTAAAAATGCGGTTTTTTCTTCTTATTTCCATCAATTTCGTAGGAAAATTTTGTCGTCATTAATTATATTATTTAGAACTTTTGGAGTATCCAAGTACAAAAAAATGGAGGTCAATTTTCGAATAACCTCGTTCTGTGATGTGTATATTTAATTACACTTTATTATACAATGTTTTTATGTCATCTTTACAAAACCACGAGTTGTAAAATATTAAAAATTTGGTAAAACTTCCGTATCGCGGCTTTTTCGGAAAAGGGGAGGGGGATTTTTGAAAATCGTGAGACTGACAATCACTGCTCGGAATCGATCGGGAGTGTTCGGTTGTGTTCGTGCTTCGGAAGAATAAAGGTAAAGGGACAAATGCTTGCCTATTTTGTTGAGTGGAATTGACCCGTGTTTAGAGCTGGAAAGGGGTCATATTGTTGCCTATTTTGTTGAGTGAATCTGACCCGTGTTAAGCCTATTTTGTTAACTGAATCTGACCACTCAACAAAATAGGCAACAATGTGACCCCTTTCCAGCTCTAAACACGGGTGATAAAAAGTGATAAAAAAAGCCTCCTCCTCATTTTTTTTCTAAGTTTTTCAAAAATAGCCCATTTTCGGCCATTTTTAAAAGTCCCCCTCCCCTTTTTCGAAAACGCCGCGATACGGAAGTTTTACCAAAAATTTAAAACATGATGTCTTGGATGATAAAAATCTGAGAATAGAGATTTCTGATAAAAGTTAGAGTGGAATGTATAATTGGTGGTTTGTTGAGCTGTTATAAACGGTTTTAACCATCCCTTCTAGCACTCGTAGTCTCCTGCCTATACCTACCCCAAAATTCGAAGGGTGTCGAGGACAATGCGACCCTGCGTTGTCACAGTAGGTATATAACTATATACAGAATCGATTTTTATAACTCATGATTTTCGTTTTGTACGTTAGAAATCTCTCTCGGTCACGAGTGCCAGGCATATGTTGAGTTTGGGGGACTTTGCCAGAGGAAAAAAAGAAGATAAGCGAGCGGGAAAGGCTGGGATTTCGCCGGTCAGCCGGCAGTCAAGTCAGTCGTTTCCAGCCTCTCGAGTTAGTCGCGTCGCAAAGTGTGTCGCTCCAGAAAATTGTTAAGCATGGCGCGAAGGATCAGCATTATTTCTCTGGTTACCCTAGCAGTGATTCGTAAGTGCATTTTTCAAGTGAAAATTAACTACTGCGTCGCCGGTGCGGATGACCCAAAGAGGATAATCAAAGAGTTCGCGTTTGCGCCAATCCCTCCAGCCACAAATTGAGCACCTACCCTCTCAACCCTGCCGAAATTCCCAGATAGAATTCAAATTTTTTTTACAACTAATCGTAACATTATTGTAACTTCTCAATATTTTCTAAACGATCTACTTAATTTTGGAATTGTGCACCAAGTGGAATTGTCTGTCAATTTGTAGTCGCGTATATTTTCAACGAAATTCGTTCCCCTTATTCTGACCTAGAAATCATTCTTAGCACCAGAAACTTGATTGATTCAGAATAAATTATGATAAAGTGAAATGATTTTTTGTTTAATTTGTAGATATGAATTAAGGACATTTTATATTCAAAAAACGTTTTCTGTTGAATCTGGTCATATCATACGTTATTCCCAACACGTGGAGTTTACCTTACCGGAAGGTGAGGACATGACCACCTTTTGGATAGTAGCAGACAAAGGTGTTCAAAAATGGAATATTCTTTGAATTTCAGTTATTGTTGAGCTTGGTGACAATTGAACTTGTGAAGAAAACGACTAGACGCGAAAATATTCCAACTTGTATTCGTTCATGTAATATACCTTTGGTAAGGGATAATGTCCGTAACATGCAAGAAAATTCTTTAATAGATTGATTAAATTTGGCCAGTCAATAACTATGACCTATGTCCCATTTATAAATCGCGAAATTTAAAACGACTGTAAATGTGAATCCATTATTAATTAAAAATCACGCTTTTTAAATAAATAATTGAAGCGGCCATCAGTTTTTCCTCCTACGCCTATCTAATCTGTATCTAACGGAATTTTCCCAACCGACCAAACCACAACCACTTACCGAAAACATGGAAATTGAAACTAAAAGTTAATTTGCAACAACTGCTCGAAAATTCGATTGGCCTCTAAAGTTGAAGGTCGACACTGAACAGCAAGCAAACAGAATATTAATTTGTAGAGTCGATCAAGAACTGAACCTCAACAGAACGCAAGCAAAGTCTATGGCTTAATGTCTCTGTTTCCTAAATTTGAAAAAAAAATTGTAAACAAATTGTCTCTAATGACCCTATCGCACTGATTTTTGGAAACATAATTTTCTCGTTTGAAGGCTTTTTGTGCAATTTTGGTTGCATAAGATGACTTTGAGTTTATGTTTTTTAAACTTTTTGCAGAAAAAAAATAATGTTAATTTATTTCATGGCTAAGCACGATCGCCTTCTTTTAAACGTATTAGTATACCCCTTTGCTTTATTGCTTCACTCTAGTTTTATCAGTTCGCAAAAATAGAATGCACCGTGTTCATATTGGCGTACGTAATCTGAATTACAAAGCTGTACAAAAATAGTGCGAAAGTAAACACTTTTTCTTTGAGCTACAGAATATTCTGCGGTCGATTTCAATGCCTCTCGATTCTTTTATCCATAAGGAAAGAAAAGAAGCCAGAACCCAGAAGTATATTTGCCACGTTTAACATACGTTTCAAGTTTGTAATGGAAAAAACACCTTATCTAACGTTTAACGAGTACATGTTCATATATGATATTTGCAAAACATTCTACAGCTGTCAAAAAGTTATTGTAAACTCAGGAACCATAAATCGAAATATTGTGCGTACACCAGAAAGTAAACACTAATAATACTGGTGACTCACATTTTTCATGATTAGATAAAAAGAGACCTGTCTGTACTTATAAAATCACGATTTCCGTGACGTTAACTCATATCACGTTTATGATATCCAGGGATTTATCGAAAAATATATGGTGTGTTCTTTCAAGACATCGGAGATTATTCACGTAGATATATTATATGATTGGAAAATAACGAAATATTCTCTCTTTCAGACAGAATGAATTAATCTACCAATCTACCAAATGCAAAGATTTTTCTCCAGCAATGCTAACAGGCTGCCAAAACATTTGCAAAGACAAATCAGCTTTAGTTTTTATTTATTCGTATATATTGCTTTGAAGATTTTTTTCCATTTGATCCTTATAGCAATATGCTTTTCAAAGTTTGTTTCACCCTATATAAATCTTCTCACTGTTTCTCCCCTTCCTTAGAAACTCTCGACCACTGAATGAAAGAATTCTCACCAGATGTTTGTAATCAACCGAATTGAAATAAAAAGCTTTCTGCTTTTCCAGACTTTCAGCATATAAAAGCCTCTAAGCAAATCATGAATTTATAACCCTTTGGTAAACTCTTAAATTGTTCTCTGTGGCTTTGAATTATTTTTAAATTATACAGGAGAAGCCAGTAAGAGGTGGATAGAAAAACTTTTGAAGTCATAATATTGATAAATAATTAACAAGTGGAGAAAGTATTAATACCAAATTAAAGCTGGAACATTAATTTTGAAGTTAGCAATGCCATCGCGTGAATTATATTAGCCATTTATCCTATATTTTATACTTTTTCAACACGACGCAATTTTATTCAGATGGTACTCTTCTGGTACGAAATGTATATTCATATTTTAAGCCTTTCCGGTCAGTTGTCCAAGGACATTGTGTATAAATTCATGAAACAATCGAAAACTGTTATTCAAAAGCATTTATTTATTCAGTGGTTATTTTTCAATTTGTTATAAAAATTGTACAAACTCCAATCTGTGTCGTATTTAACATGCAATCATGACAGGCATTGCTACCAACTGTCATAAACAAAAAAGAACCACGAAGAATTTTATCTGGTTATGTTGGTAAAAGGCATGAATTTGCTTATTTATTCAAAAGTTGTTTGGCTGATAGTACCTACTAGTTTGTGCTCATAACCTAAAAGCAATTTAATTCCTTAAAAAATGATAATCAGTCAGCGAACAAAATTTTCATCACTATGTCGAAACCACATTATTAATCTTTACAATTCAAAAATAGCAATCAAGTGGTGAAAAGGCTATTTATAAAACTCGTTTTTAGTATTATTACTCATAAAAAATACTTCAGAACTTTTGCTTTAAAGCTCAGTCACTTTTTCCCATTATTCAGTTCGTAATGGTATTATTCATCTCGTACTGGTTCCCCCTACCTTTTTTATACTCTGCGGCTGGTATTGTTCATAAAGCTTTATAAAAATATAATAAAACAAAAATTCTTTTCCTGTATAATATTACAAAAACATTTGAATATTTGAATACATAACCGATTTTCAAAGAATGTGATTTTATCTCGTAATATGAGGGTTCCTGGCGGTAAACGAGAGTCTCGTATCTGAATCGCCGGAATCTGTGTAGTCAGTAGACGCATAGCGTGACTAAGTGGCGACAAATTTTTTAAGGTGAAAGAACGCACAGGCACAACTTCACATGCAACTAATCTATGTTGAATGCAAACGTTGCATTCCACCGCCATAAATCGAGCCATAAATAAATGTGCTTCGTCATCAAAATGAAGAAAAAAAAGATTTTCATAATCGATAAATGATCAAACTAACAACAATAATATCCTGAGAAACAAAACAAACATTAGAGGCCGTTAAAAAACTGCGTCACACTGCCTGGTGAAGGGGGAGGGGGTAACAGGTTTTGTGACGTAGTGGGGGAGGGGTTAATGCATAACGTGACATCACACATGAAAAATATAAATGTAAATAATAATTTTTTGAAATGCTCGGAAAAATTAAAATTAGTGCTTTTATTTTACAAGTAAAGCATCTAAATACAGACATCACATTCTTTCTCTTATTCTCCTCTTTACCCTTTTTTCAAAGAATTCCGCCTTTTTCCCCTTTTTTCAAGAAACTTCCCCTTTTTATCGTTTTTTCGCTTAAATGCAAACTGAATTAATAGAATTTAGTAAGAAAATCCAACTATTTTTCGTTGAAAGTTAATTTTTTTAAAATGAAAATGTCTAGTACACTGGGACCTCGACATACTTCCCCTCGACTTACTGCCTTCCCAGAATTCCGCCAGCTCGCATTCGGTGACGAGGGAGTCCGGGGGACAGGGAAAGACGCGCGGTGACCTTGACGCAATCACGCAGTACAAGAGCGACAAAGCGGGCAGCTCGCATACTTGCGTACATATTTTTAAATACACACGGAAATTCCTCTTTCTATTAATTAGTCTTCATTATTAAAAAAGGTCCGTCCTTTATGATAACAAGAATCTACATTTGTACAAAATACATTTAATTAATATTATGTATTCCTACTGGAAATGATTCAGACGGCCCTGACTGTTTACATCGTAGAAATTCTTGGAAGAGCCTCACGGTCAAAGTGGGCATTGCCCGAAAAATACTCGAGCTAACTCGAGGTTCTTGTGTATTATACTTTTGGTTCAGAATTCATCTCTTTTGGTTGAAAATTCTACTATTTGGTTAAAAATGTATGTATTTTGTTATTAATTCGTCTTTTTTGGTTGAAATTTGAACGACTTTGTTAAAAATCCATTTTATTAGTTGAAAATTCAATAATTTGGTTGAAAATTGATGTATTTTGCTGTAAATTCGTCTTTTTTGATAATAATTAATCTTCTTGATTTATTTTTCAACAACTTGGTAGAAAGTTGAACTACTTTGTTAAAAACTTAACTATTTTGTTGAAAATTAGTTTTTTTTTCTTGAAAATCAACTTTTCTGACTGCAAATTTATCTATTCCATTTTTGGTTAAAGTTGATCGTTTTCAGTTTAAAATTAAACTGTTTGGTTAGAAATTAACTTTTTTGTTAGAAATTCGTATTTTTGGGTCGAAAATTCAACTGCTTTCTAGAAAATTCGTCTTTTTGGGCAGAAAATTGTATTATTTTCGTAGAAAATTCAACTATTTGGCTGAAAATTCATATTTTCGGGTTGAAAATTTAACTGTTTTCTTTAAAATTTGCCTTTTTGGTTTGAAAATTTAACAATTTGGTTGAAATTTGTTTTCTCTTTTGACTAAAAAATTTTTCTTGGTTGAAAATTTAACTCTCTTGTAGAAAATTCGTCTTCTTGATTTGAAAATTTATCTCTGATGAAATTTTTATCTTTTTTCATTAAAAATTCAACTGTTTGGTTCACAATTAATCTGTTTTGTTTGAGGATTCAATTATTTTGTTAAAAATTAATATTTTTTGGTAAAATTCGAATGTTTTTGATTAAAAATTAAAATCTTCCGTTTGTTAAAATATCAACTTATATTTTTCGTTGACAATTAATGTTTTTTCATTGAAAATTCAACTACTTGGTTGAAAATTGAACTTTTTTGTTAAAAATTCATTTTTTTTCTTGAAAACTCATCACTTTAGTTGAAAATTCAACTGTTTTGTTAAAGTTTTAATTATTCTGTTCAAAGTTCAAATATTTTGTTGAAAATTGAACTGTTTTGTTGAATATTCATCTCTTTGGATTAAAAATTCAACTATCTTCTAAAAAAATTCGTCTTTTTGACTTGAGAATTCAACTGTTTGGTTGATAATTAAGTCTTTTTTGTTAAAAATTCAACAATTTGCTTAAAAATTCATTTTTCTTGGCTGGAAATTCATATTTTCGGGTTTGAAAATTTTAAATATTTTGTTACAAATTTAATTATTATATTTAAAATTCAACTATTTTCTTGAAAAGTCATCATTTTTGTTCGAAATTTAACTGCTTTGTAGGAAATTCGTCTTTTTGGATTGAAAATTAACCTTTTTGGATTGAAATTCTTCCCTTTGGATTGAAAATTCAACTGTCTGCTGAAAGCTTAATATTTTTGGCTTGAAAATTGAACTATTTGATTGAAAATTTAACTGTTTTTGGTTGAAGTTTAATATTTTTTGTTTAAAAATTCTATCATTTCCTTGAAAATTCATCTTTGTAGGTTGAAGATTCAATTATGTGGTTGAAAATTCGTCTCTTTCGCTTGAAAGTTCAACTATTTGGTTGTAGATGCAACTGTTTTGTGCAAAGTTAATTTGTTTTTTTGTTGAAAATTCAACTATTTGGTTAAAAAGTCACCTTTTTGGGTGAAAAATTCTTATTGTCGGGTTTAAAATTCAATTATTTTGTTACAAATTAAATTATTTTGTTGGAAATTTAACTATTTGCTTGAAAAGTCATCTTTTTTGTTCGAAAATTTAACTGCTTTGTAGAAAGTTCGTCTTTTTGGATTGAAACTTCATCCCTTTGGATTGAAAATTTAAATGTCTTCTGAAAAATTCGTCTTTTTGGCTTAAACATGAAACTATTTGGTTGAAAATTCAACTGTTTTTGGTTGAAAATTCAACTGTTTTTGCTTGAAGTTTAATCTTTTTTGTTTGAAAATTTGACCATTTCATTGAAAATTCAAATTTGTAGATTGAAAATTCAACTATCTGGTTAAAAATTCGTCTCTTTTGCTTGAAAGTTCAACTATTTGGTTGTAAATGCAACTGTTTTGTCTAAAGTTAATTTGTTTGTTTGTTTGTTGAAAATTCAAAAATTTGGTTGAAAAATCATCTTTCTGAATTGAAAATTCATACTGTCGGGTTTAAAAATCAACAGTTTTCTAAAACATTCTACTTTTTAGCTTGAAAACTAAACTCTCGTTGAAAATTCATCACTTTTGGTAAAAAGTAATGAATCTTTTTCGGTTGAAAATTCAACTATTTTGTTGAAAATGTAATATATTTCGTCTTAAAATCTTAAGTGTTTCATATTGAATTCAATATGTTACCTACCTAGTCTGTTAAAATATTATGTTTGTGCATATGTTTTGTATTTTATTTTAGGCGTTTATCAAATACGATCAAAGGAAAAAAATTTACTTAAAGGGGGGGGCTGTTCGTATTCGTGACGTTACCCTGGGGGGGGGCGGTTCAAGCTTGGTGTGATGATCTGTGACGAAGAAGGAGAGGGGTGAAAAAAGTGTTCAAAATAGCGTGACGTAGTTTCTGAATGGCCCATTACTTCCTAAAATACTAACATTTTTCAAAGTGAAAGAACCAGCTAATTGGCTTTTATTGAACAAAAAAATTTCCCTCAATACACCTGTAATTGCACCAGTAATTACACCCAACGCGAATATCTGTGGGAATTCCGAAATAACCTGGTTAATCCGGTGAGGCACCCATCACTAATCGATTAATTAGAAATCAGTTTTTGCGGTTATGTATAAATAGATAGACTAATTTGAGAGCGGTTCTATAAAATATTAATATTCAAACGTTAATTTTTAAAAAATTGGAGAATTGACTATTAAAATTTTTACTAACCTATAATACATCTGGGTTTTTTCAAAGATTATTTTTAAACCCAGTTTTGAAATTTGTCGAAATATATTGAAGCAAACAATTTCTATAAAATATGATTGACAAACGTTTATTCGAGACGCTGCACCGAGGTTTGTTATAGACTTAATGAATCATCGATTGTGTAATTGGCCGTAATAAAGTCAGTGTCTTTAACTTCGAGTACATTTTGTTACAAAGAAATGGCTTAATTGCCGCCGACAAATGACTCACAGAGTCAGTATGGGAATTTCACGAATTAGTTAATTAATTCAGGCAATTATACACTTCCCAAGAACTTATTCACCCCCTTGGAATATGGAAAAGGAGAAACTATTTCCCTTGTGGGTATAATTAACATTGAAGTTGCTGCACGAAAAGTTCAGTCACTCAGGTCATTTTCTTGGGTAGAGTATCCTATGTCCTGCTCTCTAAATCTGAAATAGTGAATTTCACTATTTCATAGTGAATTTCACTATTTCATAGTGAATTTTCACTATTTCGAATACTGGATTTCACTAATTTAAACAGTGGATTAGCTACAGTCACGTGTCTTGATGGAAATAATAATAGCAATCTTATTTCAATCAATTGTAATTATTAATTACAACTCGAAAATTTTCTCAACGGTGTACACATTTTTACGTTTCATATCGTATAAACTAAGAAGAAAATGAAAATCGAAGACATTTTACCATTCACTTAGAATTTCGCATTCTTTCCTCTCGGTTTCTTAATCATTTTAAATTGAATTACATATTACAAGACAAGACATATTTGAAGAAATAAAAATCAGACATTTCACCCTTAACTACATACTCATTCCGAATCTTTCTCGCAATTTTTTCGTTATTCATAACTTAAAATAAACCATTCCATCTCATAATAAGTCTATTTCTCTTATTAATACAGAGAAATCATATAAACAAATAATGTTATCCAAAAAAATATATATATATATAAAATCAAATTCAGAGAGCATTGAAAAAATAAAGTATGATATGAAGGGAAATCAAAAATCGCAATGCTCTCAACGCCTTTAAAATTAATCCTTGTCACTATCGTATTGAGAATCGCGTGAGCCCATGTCGATATTTTAGATGATCTAATAACACACTCAACCCAGCATCGACGAAAGTATTGCAAATAAAACAATTTAGACGGTCCACCATTTAAAAAATTCGAGTACTTCAAAAGCTACTTAAAATTCCTGCAATAGAAAAAATTATTTTTACATTTCGATTCGCTAAGTTACAATAAACTCCCAAATCTGTGTTTCGGCATTCTCCTAAAAAGTTTCAATTTTTCTTCGAAATTCTTAATTTTTCCAATTTTCGAAAGGTTTTAACATTTTTTAGCTGCACAAGAATTTTTTTAATAAAAAAAAACAGGTGTCAATCCATATCCACAGGATCGACGGGGATTGAAAATAGTTGTTGTTGACTTTTTAGTTTTACTACAGAATATTTAATTTTTTTTTCATTCAAAATAATTTTTGAAATATATTTGATAAAATTGTATACTGCAGGTATTATCTGCTTTGTTGGATTTTTATTAGTTGTAACAATAATTCATTGGCCAAAAAAATATATCATTCATTTTCTGACTGGAGCACAAAATAACTTACCAATGAACTTTTCAGCCGATTCATTGTCCAATAAAACGTTTTCGTCTTCTTTCAATCTATCAGCTAATTCCTCGGCAGTTAGCTTTTCATAATCACTAGTGGACATCTTTGCTCAAACAGAACATCAAAACCTGTTAATTGTGACTTTCATGAGTCAGTTGTTTGTAGAAATTACAAAGAACATATTTTTTTGTCATTTTTGAAGTTGCTATTTATTCATGTTGAGACATTACTAATTGATGGGAAAATGCAATAAAGCATCTAAATTGCTAAACAAATTATGAAAAAATGAATAAAGTCTCGAAAAAACTCGACAAAATACAAAGAAAGCACAAAGGAAATAATAATTTGATAAAACGCAGAGAGAAGCGTCGAAAAGTTTTTTAGATTAGGTTTATCATTTAACGTGAGTGAAAAAACTGTGAGCAGTACATTTTCCCATGGATTTGATTTTCCAAAATTATTTTTATTTGTAATAACGACACTGCAAGTATTGACGAAAAAATAGGTTATGAATTAGCGTGACTTGGCACCGAACAATTTGCGTAAAATTATTTGGAACATTCAACTTCGATTTGTGAAAGATTTTGATCAGAAAGCAAAAGAAGTTGTTTACTTTATAAAATGGTTGTTTACTTTATAAAATATAAAAAAAATACTTTATGGCTCACATTTTAAAAACTTTATTTAGATACCAAAACACAGAGACAGCGAAAACCTAAAAATAGGTTATCATGGAAATCGACACAGAAAGCACGGAAAGTAGGAGAAGATGGAGAGGATAAGGAATCGATTATTATCGATCAGATAACGTGGCAAAATCGATATTTTTAAATGTGAATTTATGAAAAAACGAATTGATCATAAAAAAAATTACTTGCCTTAAATATTTTTATTAATATACATAACATCATATGATAATACGCTGTACTTTCTTCTTAGAAAGGAGATTTAATTAGTCGGTTCACTCTGATATTTAATAGATATTCTCACATATGCACGGATAACAAAAACGATTAATTTCCGTATTTTAGACAAATATTATTTTGAAAAATTATCTTTTCAAAATAATTTTATGACACGAGCTATTATTTATTATTAGAGTTATATTATTAACTTATAAGTATATTTCAAAGTTGTCCGATCGAAAATAAAAAATGGAGGTTATACTTTTCCGTCATTTTAGTTTCACTATTTGAATTAGTCATTTTTCACTAATTGAGTGCTAGTGAAAATTGCACTATGACAATAGTGAATTTGACTAATTGAAATAGTGGAAGAAAGTGATTTCACTATTTTAATAATGAAATAGCTCTCACTAATTCGAATAGTGATATTTTCACTATTTCAGATTTAGAGAGTAGAGTGTTTTTCTGATGGTTAAAACAAAATCAATATCAAATAAATAATCAAGTGAACCGCTCCCGATCAAAAGAGGATACGCGTGGATTCAGCCTGAGAAGTATTGTCCTGAAAGTCAATTTTAAGAATTGTTTGAATTTTAATTTTGAGGACTAATGCAGAGAATTTCGAAACTTATCTTTTTTTCTTTTTGCCAAAATTTGTAGGTTTTGTAATTTTTGAAGTAATTGGTAAAAAGTAGATTTTTCGAATACAAAAAATTTCAATCTTTTTCACTTCAACTCGCGCTAACTTAGTCAATTTTCAGAATTTTTTTATTTCATTATTACTGAATAACGTGTTTGAGTCTTTTGAAACTATTTGAGTAAGAAAAACTTTAATATTTTAATAAAAAAAAAAAAGTTGTTGATTTTTTGTTGAGACTTTACAAAAATCATGAATTTTAACATTCAAGCGCTTCGGTTACCGAGCGAATTTTAAGCAACGGCAAACTTCCAATGAGAAAGTTGTTGAATAAGGTTCAAAGAAGGTTTCTTGAAGGTTTCAGCTCAATCGGATCATTGGTTAAGAAATTATGAATGTTTTAATTTGCAAGTGGCAATCTTAACGCTGCCCGATGCACGTACCTCCTCGGATACGAACGTGTCGCAGCGGACGATATGAAGATAAAGTCGGATACAAAAATAATACTCAAGATATTATCATTAAAATAATATTTTACAATATATTTTATATTATTTATTTTAATATTTATTTTATTTTATTTATTTATATTCATTTTGAGATTCTTTCTTAAATTATGAGGTATTAACTAAAGTAAACCTATCTCAATAATAATACTTTTGCAGCTATTCTAGAAAATAATTCATTCACTGGTTCTTTACTTTATTTATAGTACATCTTAGAAGAGAACTACAAACGGTTGCTATTATTTGTTTTGGTATCCGACTTGACCTTCAAATCGTCCGCTGCAACACATTCGTAGCCGAGGAGGCACGTGCATCGGGCAGCGTTAAGATTGCTGCTTGCAATTTAAAACATTCATAATTTGTTAACCAATAATCCGATTGTGCTAAAACTTCTAAGAAAACTTCTTTGAACCTTAATGAACAAATTTCTTACTGGAAGTTAGCCTTTGCTTGAACATTGCTCGATAAATGAAGCGCTTGAAGGTTGAAATTCATGATTTTTGCAAAGTCTCAAAAATAATTAACAGCTTTTTTGTTTATTGAAATATTTACGTTTTTCTTTCTTGAATAGTTTCAGAAAACTTAAGCACGTAATTTAGTATCAATGAAATCGAAAAATTCCGAAAATTGGCTAAGTTAGCGTGAGTTAAAGTGAAAAAAGTTTAAAATTTTTTGTATTTGAAAAATCTACTTCTTATCAATTACTTCAAAATTACAGAACCTACAAATTTTTGCAAGAGGAAAAAAAGATGCGCCTTGAAACCCTCTACAAGTATATAGGAAAATTATAGAAAAAATGTGAAAAAATGTTTTGACCTTGAAAACATGTGTTGAATTTGGCATTTTTGCCAAACAAAAAACGCTTATTTAATACCGCGGACGCTTAGATTTTACATTTTATGTGCTACACATGTTTTTATATAGATTTTTGCATGCCCAATCCGAATCTGATATGTAAATTAATGTAGGTCAAAATCCAAAATGGCGGATCCTATATGACGGACTACAATTGTAAAACAAAAGAGATTTGACTAAAAATGGTTACTCAGAGGGTTTTTCGGGTCGCTGAATTCAAATCCAGAGTCAAAATTAAAAAATTAAAAATGGCGGATCTAATATGGCAAATCGAAATTGTAAAACAAAACCGACTTGACTAAAAATTGCTACTCTGGGATTTTTCGAGCCGCTTATTCCAAATCCAAAGTGAAATTTCAAAATTAAAAATGCCGGATAGAATATGGCGGACCAAAATTGTAAAACAAAACCGATTTGACTGAAGATTGCTACCCGAAAGTTTTACGGGTCGCTGATTTCAAATCCGAACTTGAAGTTCTAAATTAAAAATGGCGGATCCAATATGGCGTATCAGCATTGTAAACACAAAGCTGATTTGATCAAAAATTGCTACCCCGGTGTTTCTCGGATCGTTGCTTACACATAAAAAATAAGAATTTGAAAATTTAAACTGGCGGATCCAATATGGCGGAATAAAATTGTAAAGCAAAACCGATTTGACTAAAAAACGCTACTCGCGGGTTTTTCGGGATGCTAATTTCCAATCCAAAATTCAAGTAAAAAAGTTTGGCGTTCTAACGGTACTTCTGCACGATTTTCTCTCAAAATTGCGCCACTTTCAAAATTTGTCAACACATATGTTTGTAGTAATAATTTTTTCTGTAAAATAAGCTTCAATTATTTGACAAATTTTTAATAGTTTAAGCAAAAACGAAGAAATGAAAAACAGAACTACCATGAACATCATTAAAGTAAATTAATGTACCTCTTAGCATATCAAGGTGAGTATAAGATAAAAACAGTAGAAAAAAAGTTGAAACAATATAAAATTGTAATTAATAGTTTGACAATCACATAATCGGTTTTATTTTACAATTTTGGTCCGACATATTGGATCCGCCATTTTGAATTTATAAATTTTGACTTTCGATTTGAAATAAGTGACCCGAAAAATCCCCGTGTAGCAATCTTTAATCAAATCGGTTTTATTATACTATTTTGGTCCGCCATATTGGATCCGCTATTTTAAGTTTTAAATTTTCGACTTTGGATTTGAAATCAGCGACCCAAAAAACTCCCGAATAACAATTTTTAGTCAAATCGGTTTTAATATACAATTTTGGTCCACCATATTGGAACCGCTGTTTAAAGTTTTGAAATTTCGACTTTGGATTTGAAATCAGCGACCCGAAAGACCTCCGACTAGCAATTTTTAGTCAAATCTGTTTTGTTCCACAATTTTGAGCGGCCATATTGGATCCACTATTTTGGTTTTTGACATACATCAATTTATATGTCAGATTCCGATTGAGCATGAAAAAACCTATATAAAAACATATGTAGCACATGAAATGTAAAATCTAGGCGTTCCTGGTATTCAATAAACGATTTTTTTTGGCCAAAAATGCCAACTTTAATATAGATATTCAAGGTAAAAAAATGATCTAAATTTCTATGATTTTGAGACAAGATTTCACGAAACCGTCCACTGTGGGACAAAGCGAAAATTACAAATTTCAGAAAATAAAAGACCCTAGGGCCCTATTTTTTCCTTTCTACATTAAAAGCGACTGCGTGAAATTTTGTTCCGACAAAAACAAATTCGTTTGATCAATTTTGCAAAAATTGCCCGGCAAAGCTGAAAACCACATGTTTTTCTTGATTTATTTCAAAATTATTAGTTTTATTGAAAAAGTGTTGGAAAAAAATTGTAGATGTCTACAAAGTGAATCTTTTTTGTTGTATTAATTTTTTTATTGAAACAATCCTTCTCAAGAAAAAAATTTAAATAAGGATAAAAAAGCAAACAGAAACTTTTTGATTTTTTTCAAAATCAGTGGACATTTTAAATTTTACTTACTAGTGGACTCCATGAAAAATATAAATCACCATTTTTGACCCTTAAAAACCTTAATTTGTTTGGTTTCCTTTATGTTGGTTATTCACAATTTCTCAAACCTTTTTTTTTATTTAAATAAAAAAAATTCTCCGTATCCGTAGTAGACCAACGTTTATAAAAAAGTTCAGAAAACTGCAAACATTTTTACAGGAAACTGCAACTAAATACAACTGAATGCTCGTAAGAGTAGTAGTAGAAAATAGTGGTGAGAAAATATTTCTGTGTGGATTACTTAATTATTCTTCATGTTATTTTATGATTACTGTAGGTATTCCATATTAGAGCCACACTTTTTGGATTGTCAAAAACCTCGTTTTATACCAAATTAAAATTTTTAGAAAATCTTTGGACGATATGAAAAAATAGACGAAGCCATTCTGAAGGTTATTCAATTACATTTCAAATAACCTATTATTCATTAAATTTTGGTTGACAGAGTAGCAGCATGCAATCGAAAAGAAATTGGTATTTCATATGCGAGCCCTTTCCTCTAGACAACAAAAATTACACGAAATTGGCACTTTCGTCTCTTATTTAAACGAATTTCGTACTTTAAAAAAATTTTTTTTTGCATATTGTTGTATTTTATTTTAGGAGATTTTATTCTAGGAGATGATTTTACGTTAATCTGTGCAAGTGATTGTTATTACAAAACAGCTTTCTCGTCTAAACTATAAAATATTATAATGTAACAATCTCTGAAAAATAAAAAAGCTCAAGCTTCAGAGCTTTAAGTAAAATTGAACTTTTTTCGATTTCATAGAGATTATTGCATTTGAATTTTGTCAATCTAGGTCGAAAAAAGACAAATATTATGATGCAAAAACCCTAAATTCTTCTACTTTTATGTTGAATATTATAACTATAATAAAGTACAAGAATATACAGGAAATCTCACAACAAAGTACAATAATGTACAAAATTCAATACAACCAATAAGTTTGAAGTGAATCAATAAAAACATGATTTCTCGGGTTTTCCGGGCAATTTCGGCAAAATCAATCAATAACATTTTTTTATCAGAAACAAATTTGACACAGATGCTTTTTATATATAAAAGAACAAAATAAGACGAAACTTTTAAATCAAAATATACAATTTTAATAAACAAAAAATTGATATCTACTATGAAGTGCGGCTATATTTAGCAGAGTGACAATAATGAATTGAGGGAAAATTTTTCTAAAGGTGTCGAGATTACTTCTATGTATTGAGTGACCCTGAAAAGTTTCTAAACACGATATTTCAACGTGTAATGCTTCATTGGTTGTAAAGTATTTTCAATATAAATAGCATACCGGTGAGGTTTCCCCTTCTTCAACTTTTGATACACAAAGCATCCCATGTCTGCTCGAAAGATATCGTTGCGATAAATATAGCGGAAAGTATGACAAGAGAGACTGTAGAGAAAAGACAAGGCTAGAAGACAACCGTTGGTATGACGCGCTGATTACGAAAATCATAGTGAAAATTGGCGCAAATTTTATTTTCATGGTAAAAACCATTTTAAAAAACCACATGAAATCATGGGTTTTCACGCTTGACCAACATTATTTCTGTGGCCAGTCAAAGGGGTGCCTTTCTGCATTGTAATTGATGTAACTGATGTAACTGAATACATCATAAGTAATATTTCCGTTATAAACGTCTGCAGTTAGCCTGTCCAAATTATAGTTTCCAGAGTTCACCACGAGGAGGTTGCAGTACGATTTTAAGCTCCTTTCTCCAGGGTGCTTTATTATTGTGAGTCCCCCTCGCCTCTCACAAATCGGAGTGCTTCATTATCGTGAGTCCCCTCGCCTCTCATAAATCGGGGTGCTTTATTGTCGTGAGTCCCCTCGCCTCTCAGAAATCGGGGTGCTTTATTATCTTGAATCCCCTCGCCTCTCACAAAACGGAGTGCTTTATTATCGTGAGTCCCCTCGCCTCTCACAAAGCGGGGTACTTTATGCCCTAAGAAACTGAAAAAGGGACCAAACGAGAGGCCAAAGTGCCTCAAGTGGCCAAGAAAACGAAAGTAAAACAAAAGAGCCAAACTCCCCAAAAAAATGTACTCAATGTTTGTAACCGGAATAGCAAATTTTAATGTTAGCAACTAATTGCGTGAAAAAATCCGCACTCAATTTTCTAACGCGTCGTCGCCACCAAAACTCGCAAAGATAGTCTCAAGGTTGCTCTTCCGCACTTTCCTCGTAAGAGGAATCGTCGCATTCCTCTCCAGGAGGACTCAATGTTTTGGGTCTCGCTATTCAAAAATTCCTAGGAATGATTCACAGTTTTATGAACATAACCGTGTTCTGTCAAGTTTATGTAGCCTTTCCAGCATTCAATATGAATCTCTGTTCCCTCAGCTACATGTTTTTTAATCAGAGCAATCAAAGTATCTTTATGTCTTTTATTGTCGGGGCATATTTCTAACAGATACTGGGAGGCATGTCCCCTGTGGATCATGCCGAGGATCCATGAACGCTCTCCATCACACGTCCTCTTTGATATTTCCGGCGAGCGATCTTACATTCGTCAATTTCGACGACTTCGCAGACACCACCATTGCGACCTTCCTGTTCGAGATTCTCGTCAAGAGCAAGCATGCACACCTCTCTGCAAAAAGAAAAGCGATCCGCAAT
>JAUMHM010000005.1:33215008-33225208 GCA_032362435.1 Melikaiella ostensackeni | reverse complement strand
AGCATCAGATCGAGACAGGACATAGGATTTTATTTGACAAAACAACCGTCATCGCAAAAACATACAATATTTTTCCACGAAAACATAGAGAAGCAATCGAAATCTTGAAACACCTTAATAACATCAATAGGAACAATGGATATAATACCAATCCGATTTGGCTTTCCATCCTCCCGGTTTTTTTAAAAAAGAATTGATTGGCCAATCAGGTTCAACCAGTCCCCAAGGTGGGCGCTCTGGCCAATCACAGACATCGTAGAGAGTACATATAAGAACAACATAACCTGAAACTTTAGTTTCAGGTTAGCCCCAAAGAAGTGAACTGCAATGTCCACGAAGCGTCGGCAATATTCGTAGTTTTGCACACGATTGAAACCCGAAACACCTCCGTTTATCATAATGAATCATCGTAAAAGCATTAAATCTATTATTAAAGAGCAAGGAATAAAAATACATTTTAAAAAATTTCAAATATGGGCTGCTTTCAATTATATTGTTTATCTATTTTTCAATCTTTGATCTTTATGAACTTTTTTCTGGTGTACTTTTATCAGTAAGAAGTGCTGAGGTACATTTGATAAATTTCGCAAAGCTACACGGAGAAGAATGCAAATCCAAAATCTTTCACTGACTACTAGAAGTCTAGCAATTCATTTTCACTTTGATTTTTTCGGGGAGAGTACTATACATTTTATGTTTGGAACTAAGCATACAGTACCTTTTGCAATAAAATAGACAAACGGTCGTGTAAAAATTGCTAAGGAAAGGCGCTATTGTTAGTTAGAGGGCACTTTCGTGCAATTTACGAGATACCCATATGATATAATAACTTTTTAATAATAAATTAAACTCCCTCTTAATCTCCTTTTCTCGGTATAAATCGCCTTTTTACCTAAAATTGAACTATTAAACCGCTGTGATCTCTGAAAAAATGTTATGCTGCATCTAAAGTAAACTCTAAATATTCCCAGAAGAGGAGTATCGTAAATGTACCGGCTATTTTCGCCCGTACGCGATTATTCGTATACGTCAAGAGAAAATGAGGTGCGTAACTGTCAAAAAGAATCTGTGGACCGAGTGTCAGTTCCTCGAATTGCAAAGGCAAAATGGTCTCGTGGAGAGAATTTTGATTAACGATTCAAAAATCCGCGAATTATTTTGGTCACTGCAAAATTGCTTTAAAAATTTATTATATATATTTTTTTTATATGAAAATGTTTCCAACATTGACATGCTAATGTTCTTTCTTCTAAAGAGATTTCACATTTTACTGTTAGGTACAACATATCTTACCACTCAAAGTCGATTATGCGTTTTGGCGAGTTTACTTAGTTTTCCCATTATTGTCCTTCGAAATGACTTCTTTCTCTTATGCACTTATCTTAGTACATTGACCTAACGGAAAATTTACATTTGTAAATAATGCAGAAATTCATTTACCAAAGATTGCAACGGTATAGAAATCAATTTAAAAGACACGCATTTGAACAAATTTAAACCAAGTCATAAGCTCAAACAAAGTCATCTTGTATAACTAAAATTGCACAAAAGCTTTTAAACGAGAAAAGAATGTTTTCAAAATTGAAGAAAAAAAAGATTTTTGGAAACATATTTTTCTCGTTTAAGGGCTTTTTGTGCAATTTCAGTTACACAAGATGACTTTGAGTTAATGTTTTCTTTTTAATTTTTCAAATTTGCTCAACAGAGACATAAAGTCTCCAGACTTTGCTTCAGCTTCGTCAAGGTTCGGTTCTTGGTGAACTCCACAAAAATTGTTTTTTGGGGCGTAGTGTAAAATATAAATTTCAAAAAAAACTTTGTCCCGATCGAAAAAAAAATATATATCTGATGAATTGTGCCAAAGTTGCCCAGAAAACCCGAAAACATGTTTTTCTTGATTTACTTCAAAACTATTGGTTGTAATGAAAAAGTATTTGCATAAAAATTGTAGATCTCCATAAAGTACATCTTTTTTGTTGCATTAGTTTTGTTTCATTCAATCAATCGTTCTGGAGAACAACCAAAAAGAGGATGAAAAAATAAAAAAAAAAAGTTTTTGATTTTTTTCGAAGTCATTGGGCATTTTTAATTTCACTTACTAGCGGGCTCGATGAAGAATATCAGTCACTATTTTCGACCCTCAAAAACCCTAATTCTTTAATTTTTGACTGTCATTCACAATTTCTTAAAACTTATGTTTTTTTAAATTCAGAGTACAAATTTTTCTTCGAATTTGTAGTGGGAAAGTGTTTACAAAAAGGTTTAAAAAACTGTAAACAATTCTACAGAAAACTACAACTAAATCAGATAAATTACAATAATAAATACATGAAATTATCTCTTTGTTTGTTATGCAGACGAATTTTGTACATTTTTGTACTTTGTTGCGACTTTTTTTTCTATATTAATAATGTTATATATTATTGTACTTTATTGTAGTTTTAATGTGTAACAAGAAAGTACAAGTTGTAATTCGTTCTATTTATTTGTATTTTCATGTAAAAATGGTTGTAGTTTTCCTACTTATTTGTAAACAATTTTTCACCAGGGATTAAAGACAAATTTTTTATTTGATCTTTTTAATGTTTCTAAAGTTTCGGATGACAAACAAAAACTAGCCTATTCGGGATTTTAAGGGTCGACAATGGTGATTCATGTTGTTCAAGCAGTCCAATAGTAAATAAAATTGAAAATGCTCACTGATTTAAAGAATATCCAAATTTTGAAAGTACTTTTTTTCACCCTCCTTTCGATTTTGTTCGAGAAGGGTTGTTTCAATGAAAAAGATTGATATGGTTTTTTCGGGGTTTCGGGACAATTTTGGCAAAATTGATCAGAATTTTTTTTTATCGGAACCAATTTTTACACAGCTGCTTTTTATGTACGCAAGAAGAAAATAGGACCGCAGGTTCTTTTTATTAATGAAATTTTTAGTTTACGCTTCGTCCTAATTATATTACAATAAAGAAAAACAACAATTTATTTTAGTTAAAGGAAAGGGGCATAGTTCTGTAACAAAAAATTGTTTTTGTAGCTTAGGTCTTGGCACACAGTAAACATATAAATTGAACTACTTTTTCCCGCAATATTGTTTTATTTCAAGGGCCGTCAGACCTAAGTGTTTAAAAATTTTAGTATCCAACATCTGTAACGCATGAATTCACTCTTGCTTTCATTAGGATCCCTCAAAATAGAAAATGTGCCAACAACAGAGAAATTCAATAAAATATCCGAAATATCTGTTGAATAAAAATAGGAGAAGGTAAAGGTTATTCAAGTATGTACATCAGTGAACTTGAATTTCCACAAATGCGTAATTCTCGAATTTCGAGCATGAGTTAACAACGGTCTGATAAAGCGAAGTTGCCGACCTCTGACTTTCGTGGAAAGGCATTTAAGTTAAAATATGCGGTACCGAATTTAAGAGGTCAGTAATTTACATGAAAAAGAAATTGATACGCGATATACTTTTTTTGTATAGGCGGTAGAACTTATTCAAATTGTTATAATTGTATGACATCATAAAGCTATCAGAGCATGGCCATGAATCGTGATTTTTCATATTTTTCAAAAAAATGCATAAGAATTTCTGGAACATAAACATTTGCACGAACGGTCACTTACACACATAATACCTCGCTCAAACGCTTCGAAAAATCGCACCCGCTGGGGATTTGAACCCTACTTAAACATCCTAAACCTAAGTCGTATATATCTACAAGTGCACGCACTAACCGACTGAGCTATCGAACCACTTGGATCTTGCCGACAATATATCAGCCAAGCTTCTTCGCTGAAAAGTCAGGGCTAACTGCCAGAAACATGTTTTTAATTTTTTCGCTTCATACACATTTTATGAATAAATGTATTTTAAAAAGTTTAATTTCCAAATTTTGAATTGATCTGAAATAAAACAAAATATTTTCTCATGAAACTCATGTTAAATATTCGTATATTATATTATTAGCCATTTACGTTATAAAATGTTTTAAATTAAGTTTTTATAAAGTATGTTTCAAAAAATATTTGTATTCTCGAAAATTGAAAGTTGAAAATTATTGTTCACAAGGGAATATTTTTATATCAAAGTTTTATGATATTATTTCAAACCTAATAATAACCATTCACTGGTAGTATAGAACATAATCACAGAAATATTCGATTAATTTGCGATTTTTGTTCAAATTTTGAAGCTCCGAAGTTAAAAGCATTTATTACTTCTACATTTTTTACCTTCAGATTCTTTGTGTTATAATAAAAAGCTTTCAATCTAATTGTAAAATCTGTCATGTTCTGCATTATCAACTAAAAAATATTTATAAATTTCAATAAGATTTTCCAGATTAAAAAAAAATCAATGATTCTAGTAATATAATTTATCAAAAGTCTGGAAGTAAAAACAAAAGCAGCTACTACAAATAATTTATTTGAACATTCAACTAGGTTACTATGCACAGTTATACATTTTAACTAGGATTTACTACATAAGGTCTTTTTAACAAAAGGTACTTTATTGAAATGAATCAAACCAAGATCTATATCACATTTAATATTATTAGGAAATTGGACAATTTGATTGACATTTTTTTTCTTTTTCAGCTGAAAAATAATTTTTAGCACCAAATTCCACAATTTTGTGAAAAATTCGTTTTTAGTTTGAAAATTCATCTTGTTTGGTAGAAATGTCGTTTTTTTGGTTGAAAATACAACTGTTTGTTGAAAAATATATATATTTCGGTCACAGATTGATCATTTTAGTTGAAGATTCATTTCATTGGTTGAAAGTTTAACTATTTTTTAAAAATTTAACGAATTTGTTGAAGGTTCGATTTTTTGTTGAAAATTTATCATTTTTAGTAGAAAATTCTACTATTTAATTGAGAATTTATGTATCTTGTTGAAAATTCGACTTTTTTGGAAGAAATATAATCCTCTTGGTTAAAAATTTATGTATTTTGTTGAAAATTGCTCTCTTTTTAGCAGAAGTATAATCTTCTTGGTTGAAAATTAATCTCTTTTAGTAGAGATTTCGCCCCGTTTGGTTAAAAATGCAACTATTTTGTGAAAAAATAATCTGCTTCGGTCACAAAGTCCTCATTTTAGTTGAAAGTTCATTTTTTTTTGTTGAAAATTCATCTATTTTGTGGAAAATTCGGTTTCCTGATGAAAATTTATCCTTTTTAGTAGACAATTCTACTATTTAATTGAAAATTCATGTATTTTATTGAAAATTCGTCTTTTTTAGTAGAAATATAATCTTCTTGGTTTAAAATTTATGTATTTCAATGAAAATTCCTTTCTCTTGGCAGAAGTATAATGTTCTTGGTTGAAAATTCATCACTTTTCGTAGAAATTGCGCCCTGTTTGGTTAAAAATGCAACTATTTTATAAAAAAATTAATCTGTCTCGGTTACAGATTCATCATTTTAGTTGAAAGTTCATTTTTTGGTTGAAGATTTAACTGTTTTGTTGAAAATTCGTTTTTCTGTTTAAAATTTATCTTTTTTAGTAAACAATTCCACTATTTAATTCAAAATTCATGTATGTTTTTGAAAATTCGTCTTTTTTGGTAGAAATATAATGTTTCTGCTTGAAAATTCAACTATTTGGTTGAAAATTGATGTATTTTGTTGAAATTTTCTCTTTTTTGACAGAAGTATAATCTTCTTGATTGAAAATTTATGTATTTTCTGAAAATTCTTGATTTTTTGTTGAATTTATCCGTTTTAGATGTAAAATAAAAATCTGTTTTGGTTGAAATATCGACTATTATATTTTATGTTGAGAATTCATCTTTTCCGCTTGAAAATGCATCTGTTTTGTTGAAAGTGGAACTGCTTTGTTGAAAATTCATCTTTTTGGTTGAAAATTTGTTGTTTTTATTGAAAATTAATTTTTTCAACTGAAAATTTAACTATTCCATTTTTTTTTTGGTTGAAAATATGGTTTAAAACTTCATGTATTTTGTCGAAAATTTGACTTTTTAGTATAAAATTAATGTTATTAAATGAAAATTCATATTTCGCGATTGAAAATCTAATTATTTGGTTTAAAAGTCATCCTTTTTTATTAAAAAATAATCTGTTTCAGTAGTAGATTCAACTATTTTGTTGAAAAATTGTCTTTCTTGGTTGAATTCAATTATTTTAGATTTAAAATTCAAATCTTTTTTGGATGAAATATTAACTCTTACATTTTTTGTTGAGAATTCATCTTTGTTAGTTGAAAACTCAACTACTTGGTTGAAAGTGGAACTGCTTTATTAGAAAATCATTCTTTGGTTGTAGATTTATCATTCAAGTTGAAAATTCATTTTTTGTTGAAAATTGATATCTTTTGGTTGAAAGTGGAACTAGTTTGTTAAATTTTTTTATTGAAAGATTCATCACTTAATTTAAATATTCATCTTTTTGGTTGGAAATGTAACTATTTTATAGGAAATTCGTGTTTTTTTTAATTAATATTTTTATCTAAAAATTCTATTCCATTTTTGTTTGAAAATTTAGCCTTTATAAGTTAAAAATTCAACTGGTTGGTTGAAAATTTATTTATTTTAATGCTAATTCGTCTTTTTGGTAAAAAATTCATCTTTTTTGTTGAAAATTTATGTATTTTTTTGTAAATTTGTCTTTTATTGGGTTGAAAATACGACTGTTTTCTAGAAAAATTGTGCTTTTGCCTTGAAAATTCAAAATTTAGGGTGACATTTTTTTTTCTTTTTTGACTGAAAAATCTTTCTTGGTTAAAAATTGGTATATTTTGTTGTAGGTTCATCTTTTTGCGAGAAAATTAATCTTCTTGATTGAAAATTTATACTTTTTAGCTGAAATTTCAACCATTTGGTTGAAAATGTATATAGTTTGTTAAAAATTGATATCTTTTGGTTGAAACTCGAACTCTGCTTTGTTAAATTTTTTTTTTTATTGAAGATTCATCATTTTATTCAAATATCTCTTTTGTTGAAAATGTAACTATTATATAGAAAATTCGTTTTTTTTTATTTAATTTTTTTTATCTCAAAATTCATTCCATTTTTAATTGAAAATTTATCCTTTATAAGTTGAGAATTCAACTAATTGTTTAGAAATTTGTTTATTTTGTTGCAAATTCGTGTTTTTGGTAGAAAATTCATCTTTTTGATGAAAGTTGATGTATTTTGTTGTAAATTCGTCTTTTTTTGGATTGAAAATACGATTGCTTTATAAATAAATTTGTGCTTTTGCCTTGAAAATTCAACATTTTGGATGACGTTTTTTTCTTTTTTGGCTGAAAAATCTTTCTTGGTTGAAAATTGATATATTTTGTTGTAAATTCATATTTTTTGAGAGAAGATTAATCTTCTTCATTGAAAATTTATACTTTTTAGTTAAAAATTTAACCATTTGGTTGAAAATGTATATAGTTTGTTGAAAATTGATATCTTTTGGTTGAAACTAGAGCTACTTTGTTGAATTTTTTTATTATTGGAGATTCATCATTTAATTTGAATATTCATCTTTTTGGTTGAAAATGTAACTTTTTTATAGAAAGTTCGTGTTTTTTTTAAATTAATTTTTTATCTTAAAATTCTATTTCATTTTCTAATTGAAAAACTAATCTTTATAAGTTGAAAATTCAACTAATTGGTTAAAAAATTTGTTTATTTTGTTGCTAATTCGTCTTTTTGGTAGAAAATTCATTTTTTTGGTAGGAAATTCATCTTTTTTTTCGAAAATTCATGTATTTTAATTTTTGTATTTTGTTGTAAATTTGTTTTTTATTGGGTTGAAAATACGACTGTTTTCTAGAAAAATTGTGCTTTTGCCTTGAAAATTTAACATTTTGGATGACATTTTCTTTCCTTTTTGATTGAAAAATTATTCTTGGTTGAAAATTGATGTATTTTGTTGTAAATTAATCTTTTTTAAGAGAAAATTAATCTTCTTGATTGAACATTCATATTTTTGGGTTAAAAATATAACTGTTTCGTAGAAAATTTGTCTCTTCGGCTTGAAAATTCAACATTCTACGTGAATATTATTTCTTTATTCACTGAAAAATCTTTCTCGATTAAAAATTGAACTCTTTTGTCGAAAGTTCGTCTAAGTTTTGTCGAAAATGCATGTATTTTGTTTAAAATTCGTCTTTTTTGGTAGAAAGATAATCTTCTCAGTAAAAAATTGATCTATTCGGATAAAAATTCATCTTTTTTATTAAAAATGCAATACTTTGACTCGAAATTCCAGGGGTAAAAAGCGTTTCAAATTAATTCAAGTTAAAAAATTCTTTTTTACTTCTTTTTGCAAAGAAAAACAACGCGACTGTCGGTTGGGCTAGTAGATTTTTCAATTCATTAGATTGGTTCATTGCAGCACTTCTAATATCTCAGAATTCACTGTATTAAGATAAAGCTAAAATTGCATTTTTCGTTTAAAGTCCTTCTTAGCCCTGACGTCCTCAATTAGTTTTTTTTTTTTAAAAAACGTTGACGACATCTTACTAAATCGACCCTGATTTTTTTCTAAAAGTCCTTTACCGATAATCGAGA
The DNA here is from genome assembly GCA_032362435.1 of Melikaiella ostensackeni. Classification (NCBI taxonomy): domain Eukaryota; kingdom Metazoa; phylum Arthropoda; class Insecta; order Hymenoptera; family Cynipidae; genus Melikaiella; species Melikaiella ostensackeni. The sequence goes on along the minus strand of JAUMHM010000005.1, from coordinate 33,216,681 downwards.
ATGCATTGCTCTGGCCAAACTCCAAGAATTGCATTCCCGTACAACCTATTGATTGTGCTGACTTAATGAGCGTCTAATTTCATTAAGTCTCATCTCGAGAAGATAAGCACACAATACAAGAGGCAAGAGGCTTGCAGATCCAAACAGTTTACCCTGAGCACATACACCAGGACTTACCTTTAAATGTAAAGTCACATGGACTGACCCGAGACACTCTTATCTGTCTTCATTTAGCTACATTACATATAGCCTACAGTAATACTCTGTAGAAGAAGCTCTTGCTGCTATCAGCTTGATATATACGGTAGAGTAATGCAATGTTGTTTCAGACTGAGAGATAGGTCTCGCGTCTCGCATTTCTCGAGAGCCTTTATGGGGTTTCACGATGTACAATTTATAAGATAAGTTTGCCATTTGTCTGCACAGAGTAAGCCAATCTGTACTAGTTGTTATTTTACAGTCTAGGTTGGAACAGGACGAAACATCTTGGCAAACATTGAAGAACCATTCGAAACTACTGTACTTGGCTCGTTAACGAATTAACGGCTTGCTAAAGAGAACGATAACGGTCGAGACGGTCGAAAGGTGTTAATGGCCGATAAAGTGACGGCGTATGATTTAAGGCCCTAACTTTCTCACAATTAGGTAACCTGTGCATCAGGGCGCCGTAAAAAAATTTTTTATTGCTAATTAGATGGGGCGGAAAAGTTGTTGATTGAGTTCAAAATGACTCCCCTAAAGTTTCATTAAGGGCTCATTCCAGGATAGATCGTCTAGGAGTCTGCGACGCGATTTCAAAAAAATTTGATGTTAAGATTTAATATTCCTAGATGTTGTTTGGACAATATTTCTATTCTCTTATTGAAATCAAAAATCTTGATTTTGGAACAACCCATGAACCTTAATTTTAGTTTTTAATTCTTAACCTGTCTCCCAAGAACATCCATTCCATTATCCAAATTTATATCAATTTCGCTGAACTCCATAATAGCAGAAAGGAAAAATCAGAGTAGTCAAAAATTAGCTTCCTGCGTAGAAGATTCTATAATTATAATCCATTATTTTTCGAAATTCACCACAATATTAATTGAAACATACATTTCAATTTTGTTAAAACACAAAATAGATCGTCAGAAATCCATACCCAAATTTAAGTTACGAAAATGATCGAATTTAGTGAATCAAAAAATCTATTAGCCCAACTTCACGATCTTAGCAACCAAGAGTCGCGTTTTTTTTTGACGGAAAGAAGGAATTATTTAACTTGAATGAAGTTGGAACGCTTTAAATCCCTGAAATTTTAAATTAAAGTATTGCATTTTCTAAAACAAAGATGAATTTTTATTAAAATATATGAATTTTCAACCAAGAAGATTAATTTTCTACCAAAAAGACAAATGGCCAAAAAAAGACATGAATTTTCAAATGAATACACTAAAATTCCAATATAAGTCCGACTTTGGTTCTTACCTAAAATGGCCTTGGACATATATCCGTCGAACTCGAATGTCAGCAATCAGGGCCGCATGAACTATTTCTATGTGATTTTCGTTCGCAGTAAAAAAATATTTACTGAATTTCTTTGAATGTTTGTTCGTTTTGAAGGATAAACGCTGCCTCTCGTTTTCCTGCGATATTTTTGTAACACATAACGTAAACACTGAAAGCGAATG
>JAUMHM010000005.1:33176744-33192892 GCA_032362435.1 Melikaiella ostensackeni | reverse complement strand
TTTCAGACTTTTGAGTTAGTGTATTTTTGGTGAATTTTTAAAATGTTGGAGGATGGTTTGGGGTGTGTTCCACATTCTCTAGGGCGATGAAACTTTTTTGGATATCTTTTGGCATCGAATAAAATATCTTTGTGCAAGGAAATTTCAGACTTTTGAGTTAGTGTATTTTTGGTGAATTTTTAAAATGTTGGAGGATGGTTTGGGGTGTGTTCCACATTCACTAGGGCGATGAAACTTTTTTGGACATCTTTTGGCATCGAATGAAATGTCTTTTGCAAGAAAATTTCAGACTTTTGAGTAAGTGTATTTTTAGTGAATTTTTTAAGTATTAGGGGATGATTTGGGATGTGTTTCACATTAGTTAGGGGGATGAAACATTTTTGGCAATTTTCGGGCATCGAATGAAATGTCTTTGTGCAAGAAAATTTTAAATTTTTGAAATAGTGTATTTTTGATGAATTTTCCAAGTGTTGGGGGATGATTTAGGGTGTGTTCCACATTCGATAGGGAGATGAAAATTTGTTGGCAATCTTTGGGCATGGAATGAAATGTCTTTGTGCAAGAAAATTTCAGACTTTTGAGTAAGTGTATTTTTGGTGAATTTTTAGAGTTTTGGGAAGATGAATTGGGGTGTGTTCCACATTAGCTAGGGGGATGAAACTTTTTTTCCAATCTTTGGGCATCGAATGAAATGTCTTTGTGCAAGAAAATTTAAGACTTCCGAAATAGTGTATTTTTGGTGAATTTTTAGAGATTAGGGGGGATGATTTGGGGTGTGTTCCACATTCGCTAGGGCGATGAAACTTTTTTGAGCATCTTTTGGCATCGAATGAAATGTCTTTGTGCAAGAAAATTTCAGACCTTCGAAATAGTGTATTTTTGGTTAATTTTTCAAGTGTTTGGGGATGATTTGGGGTGTGTTCCACATTCGCTAGGACGGTGAAAGTTTTTTGGACATCTTTTGGTATCGAATGAAATGCCTTTGTGCAAGGAAATTTCAGACTCTTGAGTAAGTGTATTTTTAGTAAACTTTTTGAGTTTTGGGGGATGATTTGGGATGTGTTCCACATTCGCTAGGGTGATAAAGCTTTTTTGACATCTTTGGGCATCGCATGAAATGTCTTCCTGCAAGAAAATGTCAGACTTTCGACTTAGTGTATTTTTGGTGAATTTTTTAAGTATTTAGGGATGAATTGGGGTATGTCCCACATTCGCTAAGCGGATGAAACTTTTCTGAAAATCTTTAGGCATCGATTGGAATAACTTTGTCCAAAAAAGTTTTAGACTTTTGCAGATTTGGAAATACATTTTTTTTTCGTTTTTTTCGTTTTTTTCTTTTATCATAAACGTTGCAAACTTCAATTTCATAAACTTGGCGTATACGTAGAAAATAAGCTTCACTGCGCATGCCCGAAATGTCAATGAATAGCTATTTGCCATAAATAATAAACAATGCTAGAAAATGTGCGCCCTAAGGAACCAAAAGGAGTGGCGACATCTGCTCTGAGTTTTGGGTGTCCAGCCTAATTGTTTAGGTAAAGCTCATTATATGTATTGTGTACTCGTGAAGGGCTACTGATGTCTAGCTGAAATATTGATAGCGATTAACTAAGGTATTATTATTTTATTATCTCTCATATAATCATAAGAATAAATCTTTTAGACCAGTATTCTGCAACTTTCACCATCAATTAATAACATTGCAATCTTCAAATTACGAATATATTTTTCACACAATAAAAAAGTTATTTTTTGACACCTAAAAGTCTTTAATCCTCTCAAAGTATATTTAGATGACTCGAAATGACGAATCTTATAGGCTTTAGAAGTTACCCTTTCTTATACTCATTAATTCTTAAAAGATCAACCTCTGTCTTTCATCCAGGAGCGGCACCCTATGGCCTTTTAAAGCCGCCTGCTCACTCCGGGTCGCCGTTCAAGTGCCTTTTTGTTTTTAATTTTTTTTTCGCTCTCTGCTCTTCTAATTCGCCAGCGGCGGCGCATGCAGAGATAATAGCGCATGGAACGAATCGTCAGCTACAAAGAAAGCACACCCATCGATGTTACAGAAGGTGAAAAGTATTATAATAATATTATGCTTTAAATTGCAGTAATAAATCTCAAAAATTTCTTTGTATCCTTTCCTCCATTCCTTCCAATCCTATTATTGAAATTATTATACTCCAGAATTTTGCCGAGGACAATCGAAATTCGTGCTCAGCCTAATCTCATTTTGAATAAAATATTCAGTTACTATCTCCAATGACGATGAGAACCTAAGGACCACCTCAGCGACCAAAGATCCTTGTCTTTCCAACACATTGCATTTCACTCATTTCCCTTTATTTCAGAAACGTTTCGACACATTCAGCATAAAGTTTTAGAAAGTAAAAGCCGGCAATGGTATTTCCCCAGACGTGATCTTCCATTTCCCAGCTAGCTTATGAATTCTCTTCTGCTTCTACGAAGCTCTGAAAAATTATAACCGATCGATCCTACTTAGCCTAGAAAGAGAGCTAATTTTGACTTTCCTCGAATTCTTAGGAGCACCGTCAACCCATGATTATTATTATGAACCTCACGTTTTGAGTTGTCCCAACGAACACGTGACACTGCACACAGAAAAAAAGCTGGACTAACTTTTCCTGCGTTTATTTTTTTAGGCTCTCACTTAAAGCCCTTGCCAAGGCAACATCATGTAATTTTATTTTGTTCCAAAACTCAATTTAGATCATTTTTGGCTAAGAAATGCTGCATCTCAATTTTGGAACAATACGTGATCCCAAAACTATCCCTACAAATATGGTTAGAGAATAGTTCTGTAACTGTTCCAGAACACAAAGTAGCATGTTCTAGATCAGGTTAGTAACACATTTGTAACAGCGTTCTAGAACGTTGACATAACGCCATTAGGTCATATTTCTAGAACAAACTAGGAACGAATGTTATAGAACGTATGTGATCGAGTTGTTCTAGAACAGTTCCATACCAACTATTACAAAACAGTGCTGTCACATAGATCTAGAACAGTTCTATCACAATAGTGTCAAAATATTCTAGAACACTTATATTTTTGTTCTAGAACACTTATGTCACCAAATTGTAACAATTAATATAGATCATTGTTCCTTTTTGACCTAGAATAGTTACAAAACGTGTTTGCTGGGGCAGAGTGCTATGTTCGATTTTGCCAACTTTACAGGATGGGTTGTAATAAATTATTGAATTTTAACATGGATGTTTGTGGTTCAAAAGTATGATAAATTACAACGTGGCACTATTATACACCTAGATAGCACCTTGTGATTCTCCAAATTTTTGTCATGCATCGATATAGCGAATCGGTTTTGTGAAAGTTGCTCTGAAAGTTTGACATAAAAGTGAAGAAATACTGCTGGGACTCCTGGAGTTTGTCCGAATACTGAGAAAGTACTGGGAGGGCCTTATTATAGGCCCAAGGGCCCAAGGGTCATTAGCATAATGACGATCTGTCAAAGCCATCGTGTTCGCCCGCTGATTGTGCGAGTTGCTGAACTGCATATAATATATCAATCAATATAATCGGATACCCGGTGATTTACATAATTATCTGGATAACGAGAAAATTAGCGATATATAAAGTCTTCCGTGTACTTGATTATTATAATAAACTTTTTCTGATAGGTTCGATCTCGAGAACTTTATTATGTTTGCTTTGCATATCGATTGATGAGGATTACATCAAATGCACATCAGACAATTGGCATTTTATACTTTTTCTAACAAATATGAATTGATTTACTTCTCACAGCAAAACGAGGAGAATGTTGAAACTTGTCACTGCATAAATGGTCGGAGATGTTTGAGAAGAAGTGTACCTTCAGAACTTTGACATCTTTTTTTCATACTTGATGACAATCTATGTATAACTTTTTGTGGCATTTTGAGTCGGATGATGTTAATAGTCTGTTGTTTGACAGCAACGTGGGGTCATTTTAGGGTAATGTTAGTATCTGGTTCAAAAGTGGTGTCAAACGTTTTAGTGTAAGCTGTTATTTTTAACGTGTTCCGCCAATCAGTTTGATATTACATTTTTGATGTATTCGATGTGAATGTCTCAAATGTTGACCACATGCTATCAAAAGTTTTAAAAATCACTGTTTGTCATTGTCAATGCGAAGACCATTGACGTCAATGATCGACAAAAGCTGTGAATCTCAACAGTTTTGACAGTAAAATATTTCTATAATGTCAAAAGTTGTACTTGACAACAAAAAAGTTGGTTTCGTGCCCCTTTTTACACTCATCTTTTATGCTTGTTGTCAATCGATGTACTATTGGTGGCGGGTAATGTGAAAAGTTGCACCATTCCCATTCGTTGGAAAAAGTACAAAATGTCAATTCTCAGGTGTGCATTTGAAGGTAGCTTAGTTGATAAGTGTATTATTTCCTGATGTTTAAGATTTATTTTAGTATATATTGATTTAAACCGATTTCGCAGAAACAAATTTTAAGTAGACATGATTCGTTTTTGCAATTGTGTTTCCTTACGAAAATATAGATTCTGCATTCTTCAGTGATGTCTGAAAGTACCCTAAGACTTGTGAAAATCCTGCGATCTGTAAGCTCGTTGACGATAATACATGTGCAATAAAGCAAAGATTTTAAGTCCTCGCTTACAGACACGTTTATACCTTGGACAACCGTTGCAATAGTTTTGCGGGCTGCCTCCAGTAATTGATTAGCATAACTTGTCGAAAGTTATTCTGTTGGATACTAATTTTTTTCAGTTTATCAGAACATTCAAGCACTGACTTAACAAGAAAGTGAAATTAGTATTCATTAGTTTATGGATAAAAATGGTAAAATAATAAATATTCATTTACCTCTTCAGTTCATTATATCACCTTTCGTTGAGAATATATGGCTATTGTGAAAATATATAATTTATTAATTATCAATTATTATTACAGATTGATTTATTAGATAGTTGAGCATAACATTTCTACAATTTTTAAACAAATACCACTCATAAAAAACCACTCATAAATTTCTACAAACAAATTAATCAGGTGTCTCCGTTAACATAACCCACTTTCGGAAACATTTTCGAAATCATTTTCCCATACAGGAGCGAATTTTTAATTTCTATATGTCAGTAAACAAGCGCAAATTTTAAACGACATCTAGAATTAGTAATTCAGTGCTAACGAATGCTTTCTATATAGACGTTCATTCATAAAATGTATGTATCTATATCATTTTAAGTATGAGGTACCCCAACTATGCGAATTGTACTCAAGAAATCAATTTTTTAATCAAAATGTGCAGAATGAAATAACGCAATTATGCAATTTAGAGAATGTGCAATGCGGATAATTTATTAGTTAGTAATTGTCTGATTAGATAGGACATGTTAGTTATGATGAATTATTGAAAGCTGAATACATGCTTGGTTGGAGCCATAATTTGAATTAATCACTTTTATTATAATACTCCTTCATTAAAACTACAATTTATTATCTATACGTTTATAATAAATCCTGAGATATCAAAAGTGCTGTAGCTCAATTCAATCTTCTATTTAATATCAAAATGATCCAATCTAATGAATCCAAAAATCTACTAGCCTAACTTCACAATCTCAGCAACCAACAGTCGCGTTGTTTTTTTTGCAAAAAGGCGGAAGAAAGAAGTTTTTAATTTGAATAAACTTGAAACGCTTCAAATCCCTGGAATTTCTCGTAAAAGTATTGCATTTTCAACAAAATGAATGAATTTTTATCAAAATAGATGAATTTTCAACCGAAAAGATGAACTTTCAACCAAGAAAATTAATTTTCTACTGAAAAGACGGATTTTCAACAGAATACATGAATTTCTACTAAATGGTTGAACCAAAAAAACGAATTTTTATCTAAAAAATTTAAATGTTTAAACAAAAACGAAACAATTGAATATGTAGTTAAAACATTAGTTTTCATTCAAGAAAAACTAACTTTCTACAAAATAGTTACATTTTCAACCAAAAAGATGAATTTTCAATCAAGAACATTATCATTCACCAAAAAGACGAATTTTAAACAAAATACATGAATTTCAAACCAAATAGCTAAATTTTTGATTAAAAAAGATACATTTTCAAGAAAAAGACGAATTTTCAGATAAATTTTTGAATTTTCAACCAAAGAAATGAATTTTCAACTAAAATGATAAATCTTTTACAAAAAAAATGTATAACAGAGTAATACTCGAATTTTCAACCAATAGAGATGAATTCTTAACGAAAAATGTAATATTTATAACACAACTAATAAAAGATTTTAATTTGAAATCATAAAAAGTTGAATTTAACCAAAAGAGATGAATTTTCAGCAAAATAGTTGAATCCTCAACTAAAACCAAAAAATGTTCATCCCAACAGTTGCATTTTTGACCAAAAAGATGAATTTTCAACAAAATACATAAATTTTTAACAGAATAGTTGAATTTTTAACTAAGAAAATTGATTTTCAAGAAAAAAAATTCAACAAGGTATGTCATTAAATTTTCAACCAAAAAGATGAATTTTGATTTTGGGTGATGAATCTTCAATCAGAAAAATGAATTTTCAACCAAGTAGTTGAATTTTCAAGCATAAAATATAAATTCTCAACGAAAAATGTAATAGTCGATATTTCAATGAGAAACGAGTCTAATTTCAAATCGAAAACAGTTGAATTCTACCAAAAAGACGAATTTTCAAGCAAAAAAGATGAATTCTCAACAAAAAATGTAATAGTTGATATTTCAACCAAAAATGATTTTAATTTTAATTCAAAACAGCTGAATTGAACCGAAAAAACGAATTTTCAACAAAATAGTTGAATCCTCCTCTAAAACCAAATAATTGTCAACCAAACATTTGAATTTTTGACAAAAATTACGAGTTTCCAACAAAATCCATAAATTTTCAACCAAATAGTTGAATTTTTAACTAAAAAAATTTATTTTCAAGCAAAAAAAAGAACAAATTTTCAACAAGGTATGTATTTAAATTTTCAACCAAAAGATGAATTTTCAACTTAGGTGATGAATCTTCAATCACAAGAATGAATTTTCAGCTAAGTAGTTGAATTTTCAAGCATAAAACATAAATTCTCAACGAAAAATGTAATAATAAATATTTCAATGAGAAACGATTTTAATTTTGAATCGAAAACAGTTGAATTTCACCAAAAAAGACGAATTTTCAACAAAATAGTTGAATCGTCAATGCAAAGAGATTAATTTTCTACCAAACAGTTGCATTTTTGACCAAAGAGGATGAAATTTCTACCAAAAGAGAAAAATTTTTAAAATAAGAAGACGAATTTTAAAAAAACAGTTGAATCTTACATTACAAAAAATTTTTCAGTTAGGAAAGAAAAATAATTTCAATCAAATTGTTTGATCTTTAAGCCAAAACGACGAATTTCTAAACATTTTCCAGCAAAAAAGATAAATTCTCATCCCAAAATATTAAAGTTGACTTTTCAACAAAAAATGATGAACTTTGAAAGAAAAATAGTTGAATTTTTTTGTTGGGTTTTAATTGCGTTCTAATTGGGTTCTAATCGTGAAAATGAATTGCTAAACTTCTAATGTTCAGTCATATTTCCTTACATTCACTACTTCATATCGAGTACTTAAAAATAGATTTTAAATCCGCATTTTTTTCCGTGTGCTATGAGGTGAACATTGACATTCGATACATGCATCAAATGTTAATGTTCACTTGTCAATTATAATTTTGATACCAAATCTGGATCATTTTAATCAACTGAGTGTCAGACTGATGCAAATCACTTTGATGCAACTTCAAGATGAAAGTAAAACCCCAGGATTTTCTGTGATTACAATGGTTAAGCGTATAAACTAAATCTATAATGATTGGATTAATTGACACAGTAAAAAAATATTTTATTTGTCACTGTTTTGCAATATAACTAAGTGAAATTAGCCTGGAGCGATTTGACATCTCACTAATTGCAATTATGCTTGAAAGTTGCGTGCTTTTCAACAAATGCCTCGACACAAGTTCGTGAAGCATTAAGTCATTATTCGCGGCGGAGGCTCGTGCGAATGAAGACGTTAAGTCACGGCTGGTGGTATGGTTATCAAAATCTTGATTAATTATTCCAGACAAGGCAAGATGCGGCCTCTCTTGGCATCTCTTCATTTCCCCTTCCTATTCACATTTATCCCTCTTTCTTACGATGATGCAAATTCTCCGATTCTCATTAGGTTTTAATTAATTTCCATTTTTTCACTTGCAAACACCACACACATGAATTTATGAATCGATTTCGTACCTTCCAGACGTCAATTAAAGATGATTTTTTGCAGCTGGCGAAGACCCTCAATTCCAAGACTCGAATCTTGATCTTGTATCTGGCATTCAGACTTCGGGGGAAGCAAGTGCAATCTATCATTCTTGATTTACGAGGTTCGTTTGATAAGTTTGATGAAAAAAGCAAGTAATTTTTTTAAGTTTGCCTTTATTTCTCAATTTTCTCAATTTACGGCATCGATTTCTTCTTCATTGGACGAGAATCTCTTCCCACCGAGCCAGGTCTTCAAGTTGGGGAACAGAAAGAAGTCGCACGGAGCTATGTCTGGAGAATAGGGTGGATGATGAATCAATTTGAAGCCCAGTTCGTGTATTTTTGCCATTGCGATTGCGAAGGAGTGAGCCGGTGCGTCATCGTGATGAAACAGCATTTTTTTGTCCGCCAATCGTGGCCGTTTTTTTTTGTAGCTCTCATCTTTCAAAGTGGTTCCATAATGATGCATAGTACGTTCCTGTTACAGTTTTATCCTTCTCCGAATAATCAATGAGGATAATTCCTTGGGAATCCCAAAATACTCTGGCCATCACCTTCCCAGCTGACAAAATAGTCTTCGCTTTCTTTGGCGCACTTTCACTTCTGCTTTGACTGCTGCTTTGTCTTAGGTAAATAGTGACGGATCCAGGTTCCATCCACAGTAAATGAATTTCTTATAATTTTTTCGCGATTCTAGAGAAATCAGTACAGAAAATCATTATTAGAAAATCCGTATAGAAACAAATACTGTTCAAATATTGAAAGGATTAATACAAAAAATAGAGAAGCTACAAATGAATGATTTATTTATTTACTTAACGGAGGATTTCAAATTATTTCAAGGGATTTCATAGGATTCCACAAATTTCAAGGAATTTCACAGACTTTCAAAGGAGTTAAACAATTTCAAATACATCAGTGGGTTTCAACGAATTTCAAGGGATTCCAAAAGAATTCAAAAGATTTTAAAAAATTCAAAGCATTTTGTAGGATTTCCAAAGATTTCAAGAGGATTGTAGAGAACTTTAGAAAATGAATGAAATGAAATGAAATTTCAAGGGGTTTCTAGCGATTCCAAAGATTTTATGGGACTCTAAGATATTTCAAGGAATCTAAAAGATTAAAAGGATTCTATTAAATCTTTAAAGATTTCAAGGAGTTTTACAAATTTCTAGGGAATTTAATGGGTTTTTTTTAAAAAGAATTTTATTGAATAAGTTCAATTTAAATTATATTCAAGGGATTTCAAGGGATTTCTACTTATTTCAATGGATTTTCACAAATTCCTAAGATTTCAAGGAATTTTTAAGGATTCCAAAGAATTTCAAGAGATTAAAAAATTTCAAGAGATTTCAAAGAATTTTGTACGATTTCGAAAGATTTAAGGGGATTTCTCGAGAACTTTTGAAAATAAATGAAATTAAATTCAATTTCAAGATATTCTTAGTTCAAAGGATTTTATTGAATTTTCAAGAATTTGAAGGATTTCAAGCAACTTCAAAGATTTATAGAGATTTGAACGGTTTTTCAAGAGAACTTTAGGGAGTAACTTAAATTAAATTTCAAGGGATTTATAGAATTTTAAGAAATATGAAAGAATTTAAAAATTTGTTTAAGGATTTTAAAGATTTTAAGTTATTTTAAAGATTTCAAAGAATTTCAAGACATTTAAAAAATTTCAATGGATTTCAAAGAATTTTGTAGCATTTCCAAAGTTTTAAGGGATTTTAATGTATTCCAGAGAATTTCAAGAGATTGAAAAAATTTCAAAGCATTTTCTAGGATTTCCAAAGATTTCAAGAGGATTGTAGAGAACTTCGGAAAATAAATGAAATGGAATAAAATATTAAGGGATTCCTAGCGATTCCAAAGATTTCATGGGACTCTAAGATATTTTAAGGAATTTCACAAGATTTTAGGGATTCTATTAAGTCTCTGAAGATTTCAAGGGTTTTCAAAAATTTCTAGGGAATTAAATTTTTTTTAGATAAGTTTATTGAATAAGTTTAATTTAAATTATATTCAAGGAATTTCAAGTGATTCCTATTTATTTTAATGGATTTTCACGATTTCCTAAGGTTTTAAGGAATGTTAAGGGATTTCAAAGGATTTCGAGAGGTTAAAAAATTTCAAGGGATTTTAAAGAATTTTGCACGATTTCAAAAGATTTCTAGGGATTTCTCGAGAACTTTTGAAAATAAATGAAATTGAATTGAATTTCAAAATATTCTTAGTGTAAAGGATTTTATTGAATTTTCAAGGATTTGAAAGATTTCAGGGGACTTCAAAGATTTATAGAGATTTGAACGGTTTTTTTAGGGAACTTTAGGAAATAATTTAAATTAAATTTCAAGGGATTTCTACAATCCTAAGAAATAATTAAGAATTTAAAAAAATTTGTAAGTATTTTAAAGATTTTAAGTTATTTTAATAGATTCCAAAGAATTTCAAGACATTTGAAAAATGTCAAGGGATTTTAAGGAATTTTGTAGGATTTCCAAAGTTTTCAAGTGATTTTAATGGATTCCAAAGGATTTCAAGAGATTGAAAAAATTTCAAAGCATTTTCTAGGATTTCCAAAGATTTCAAGAGGATTGTAGAGAACTTCGGAAAATAAATGAAATAGAATGAAATATTAAGGGATTCTTAGCAATTCCAAAGATTTTATGGGACTCTTAAGATATTTCAAGGAATTCACAAGATTTAAAGAATTTTATTAAATCTCTGAAGATTTCGAGGGTTTTCAAAAATTCCTAGGAAATTAAATGGTTTTTTCGAGGTTTCAAAGATTTTTAAGGGATTCTAAAGGATTTCGAGAGGTTAAAAAATTTCAAGGGATTTTAAAGAATTTTGTACGATTTCGAAAGATTTCAAGGGATTTCTCAAGAACTTTAGAAAATAAATTAAATTAAATTGAATTTCATGCTATTCTCATTTTAAAGGATTTTATTGAATTTTCAAGGATTTCAAGGATTTCAAGGGACTTCAAAGATTTATAGAGATTTGAACGATTTTCTTGAGAACTTTAGGGAATAAATTAAATTAAATTTCGAGGAATTTCAAAAATTTTAAGAAATATGAAAGAATTCAAAAAAATTTTTTAAGGATTTTGAAGATTTTAGGTTATTTCAAAAGATTCTAAAGAATTTCAAAACATTTGACAAATTTCAAGGGCTTTCGAAGAATTTTTTAGGATGACCAAAGTTTTTGAGGGATTTTAATGGATTCCAAAGGATTTTAAGAGATTTAGAAAAGTTGAAGGGATTTCAAAGAATTTTGTAGATTTCCAAAGATTTCAAAGGATTTCTAAAGAACTTTGAAAAATAAATTAAATTAAATTAAATTTCGATCGATTCTTAGCGATTCTAAGGATTTCAAGGGATTTTAATGTATTTCAAGAAATTTCACAATATTTAAAGGATTTTTATTAAATTTCAAGGGATTTCTAGAGAAGTTGAATGAATAAATGTAATTTATTCTATTTTAAAGGTATTTTAAATGATTTCTACATATTTCTAACTATTTTAAAGATATAAAAGATTCCAAAGGAATGCAAAAGGGGTTGAAATAATTCAAGGGATTTCTACGGATGTCAGAGGATTTTTATGGATTTCAATGAAATTTCAAGCGATTTGAAAGATATCAAGGGAGTTCACAGATTTTTGCTTTTATATTTTATTTGTGCACAATCGCTATTTTTGTGTATATACTTCCATATGAAATTATAAATGGTCTGAAATAATTCGTTCCTTTGTAGTTTCTCTCCTTTTTACACAAATCCCTTTAATATTTTTTATCACTTATTCCAATATTAATTATCCTATAATCGTTTTGTATGTAAAGGTTTTCTATAATAAATTTCCTATAATCCATAGAATCTCGTGCAATCTCATGCAATATTTTTCAGTCACATAAATGCAATCTTTCGTTGTTCCATGCAATCTTGCAATATAGTGTACACCAAGATTCCAGGTAATTCACCCCTCGTCTAATTAATAAAATCGGAGGGTTTGACAACCCATCAAGTCAAGCCTAGTCTTGTTAAGTCAAGTGCTGAAATCTTATATAAAGTAACTGAAGTATCCGGAAGTCACTGAACTCTTTAGAGAAAGTGAAAAAAAAGCCTACTAATGAGTAAGTTGGATTTCTCTAGTGTCCATCAAAAGTTAGCACACATATTGACTGACTGAAAATCTTTATTATTTCGTCAATAAAAAAAGAAAGGGAACAAAAAAAAGCACTTGAGTTATAAATGAAGCAACTTCGGGAGGCCGAGCTTCTTGTCCACCGTCCCTTTGAACGCTCAAGGTCTTTTGGGAGAAGAATTATCCAATATAAAAAAATCATTTGATTTGCAAAAAGCGCTTGAGCTTTAAATGAAGCAACTTTGAGAGACTGAGCTCCTTATCGACTGCCCCTTGAAACGCTTAAGGTCTTCCGGGAGAAGAATGATTTATTATTTAAAAAAAAAATAAAAATCATTTGAGTTGCAAAAAAGCACTTGAACTATAAATGAAGCAACTTTGAGAGTCTGAGCTCCTCATCCACTGTCCCTTAAAACCCTCAATGTCTCCCGCGAGAAGAATGATCCATTATCAAAAAAATGATAATAATAATAATAAAATTTTAAAAATTATTTGATTTGAAAAAAAGCACTTGAACTATAAATGAAGAAACTTCGGGAGACTGAGCTCTTCATCCACTGTCTTTTAGAACGCTCAAGCTCTTCCGGAAAAAGAATGATCTAATATAAAAGAAATAATAATTTGATTTGAAGAAAAGCACTTGAACTATAAATGAACCAACTCTGAAAGACTGAACTCCTCATCCACTGCCCCTTAAAACGCCCAAGGTCCTCCTGGAGAGGAAAAATCCATTAGAAAAAAAAAAATCATTTGAGTTGCGAAAAAGCACTCGAACTATAAATGAAGCAACTTTGAGAGACTGACCTCCTCATCCACTGTCCCTTAAAACCCTCAATGTCTTCCGCGAGAAGAATAATCAATTATAAGAAAAAAAATACGAAAAAATTAAAGAAATTATTTGATTTGAAAACAAGCACTTGAACTATAAATGAAGAAACTTCGAGAGACTGAGCTCTTCATCCACTGTCTCTTAGAACGCTCAAGGTCTTCCGGAAAAAGAATGATCTAATATAAAAGAAATAATAATTTGATTTGAAGAAAAGCACTCGAACTATAAATGAAAAAACTCTGAGAGACTGAGCCCCTTATTCTCTGCCCCTTAAAACGCTCAAGGCCATCCTGGAGAAGAAGGATCCATTAAAAAAAAAATCATTTGAGCTGCAAAAAAGCTCTTGAGCTATGAATGAAGCAACTTCCCGACTCTGAGTTCCCTATCCAGTGTCTCTTAGAACGCTCAAGGTCTTCCGGGAAAAAATGATCTAATATAAAAAAAAACATTCGATTTGTAAAAAAGCATTTGAGCTATAAATGAAGCAACTTTGAGAGACTGATCTCCGTATCCACTGTCCCTTAAAACCCTCAGTGTCTTCCGCGAGAAGAATGAACAATTATCAAAAAAGATAAAAAATGAAAAAAAAGTCACTTGATTTGAAAAAAAGCATTCGAACTATAAATGAAGCAACTTCCGGAAACTGAGCTCCTTATCTACTGTCTCTTAGAACTCTAAAGATCTTCCGGGAAGAGAATGATCCATTAACAAAATAAAATAAAAAATAAAATAAATTTTTCGAATTGAAAACTAGAAGTTGAGCTGTAAATGAAGCAACTTTGGGAGACAGAACTCATTATACACTGCTCTTAGGAACACTCAAGATCTTCCGGGAGAAGAATGATCCATTATCAAAAAAAAATAAATTATAAAAAATGTCATTTGATTTTAAAAAAAGCTCTCAAGCTATAAATGAAACAACTTTGAGAGACTGAGCTTCTTATCCAGTGTCTCTTGAAACGCTCAAGGTCTCTTGAGAAAAGAATGATCCAATATAAAGAAAAAATCATTTGATTTGTAAAAAAGCCCTTGAGCTATAAATGAAGTCACTTCCTGAGCCTGAGTTCCCTATCCAGTGTCTCTTAGAACGCTCAAGGTCTTCCGAGAAAAGAATGATCCAATATATAAAAAAACATTTGATTTGTAAAAAAGCACTTGAGCTATAAATGAAGCAACTTTGAGAGACTGAGCTCCTTATCCACTGCCCCTCAAAATTCTCAAGGTCTTCCGGGAAAAGAATGATAAAAAAAATTATTTGATTTGAAAAAAAGCACTTGAGCTATAAATAAAGCTACTACGGGAGATTGAGCTCTTTATCTACTGTCTCTTTGAACGCTCAAGGTCTTCCGGGAAAAAAATGATCATTTATCAAAAAAAAAAAAAAAAATGAAATAAGAATTTTAAAAATCATTTGCTTTGAAAGGGAGAACTTGAGCTATAAAAAAAGCAACTTCGGGAGACTGAGCTCCTTATCCACTTTTTCTTAGAAGGCTCAAAGTCTTCCGGGAGAAAAATGATCAATATAAACAAAAATAATAAAAAAAAAATTAAAAAATCATTCGATTTAAAAAAAGAATTTTAACTATAAATAAAGCGACTTCGAGAGACTAAGCTCCTTATCCACTGTCTCTCATAACGCTCAAGGTGTTGCGGGAGAAGAATGATCAATTATAAGAAAAAAAAATAAGAAAAAATTTTAAAAATCATTTGATTTGAAACAAAGCACTTGAGCTATAAATGAAGCAACTTCGGGAAACCGAGCTCCTTATTCACTGTCCCTTAGAACGCTCAAGGTCTTCCGGGAGAAGAATGATCAATTAAAAAAATAATAATAATAAATAAAAAAAATCATTTGATTTGAAAAAAAGCACTTGAACTCTAAATGAAGCAACTTTGAGAGAGTAAGCTCCTTATTCAGTGTCTCTTAGAACGCTCAAGGTCTTCCGGGAAAAGAATGATCTAATATTTAAGAAAAAACATTTGATTCGTAAAAAAGCACTTGAGCCATAAATGAAGCATCTTTGAGAGACTGAGCTGCTCATCCACTGGCCCTCAAAACCCTCAATGCTTTCCGCGAGAAGAATTATCTATTATAAAAAAATCAAGAATAAAAAAAATTACTTGAATTGAAAAAGAGCACTTGAGCTATGAATAAAATAACTTCGGGAGACTGAGCTCCTAATCCACTACCTCTTAGAACGCTCAAGGTCTTTCGGGAGAAGAATAAACAATTATCAAAAAAAAAGAATAATAAATAAAAAAAATCATTTGATTTGGAAAAAAGCACTTGAACTCTAAATGAAGCAACTTTGAGAGACTGAGCTCCTCATTCACTATCCCCTAAAACGCTCAATGTCTTCCGCGAGAAGAATTATCAATTATTAGAAAAAAATAATAATAAAGAATAAAAAAAATTATTTACTTTGAAAAAGAGCACTTGAACTATGAAGGAAGAAACTTCGGGATTCTCAGCTCCAAATCCACCGTTCTTCAGAATTCTCAAGATCTTCTGGGAGAAGAACGATTTATCAAAAAAAAAAAAATTGATAAAAAATCATTTGGATTGAAAAAAGCATTTAAGCTATGAATGAAACAACTTCGAGAAACTGAGCTTCTTATCCAGTGCCCCTTAGAACGCTCAAGATCTTCCGGAAGAAGAATGATCCATTATCAAATATAAATAAATTGGCTGTGTCTAGTCCCGAAAAATTAAGGAAGTTGGAAAAGGGGATGGACTAGTCGTCCCGAAAATTCGGGACGACTAGCCAAGATTATGAAAAATATTTCAATAATCATCCCGAATTTCGGGACGACGAGACACATCGAAATAAATAAAAATATAAGCAATCA
>JAUMHM010000005.1:33156620-33168886 GCA_032362435.1 Melikaiella ostensackeni | reverse complement strand
TTGAATTTTTAACCGAATGAAATGATTTTCTTTCAAAATCGTTCAATTTCGAACAAAATAATTAAATTTTCAACCAAGTAATACAATTTTTAACCAAAAAAGATGAATTCTTAACTAAAATAATAAGTGAAATAACTCGAATAGTTAAATTTCCGGTTAAAAAAATTTATTATCAACCAAAGAGAGATGAATATTTAACTCTGAAATTATTTTTTTATTTCTTTCTAAGTGTTTTTATAGATTTTAGAAAATTTTAAATTCCAGCGTGAAAAATTGTAGGAACAACAATAAAATTGATTGATTGTCGTGAAAAAGACTTGTGAACTACATTTCAAAAGTAACTAAAGAAGTAACGATTTTTATAGTTACTGTTACTGAAAAAAATGTAACTAGTTACCAAATTGTTACTTACTTACAAAAGTAATTTTGTTACCACTATCGTTACCAGAAAAAAATATCTAGTTACAGTAACTAGTTCAAAGGAACTAGTTATTTCCCATCTCTTGTAGAAGAGATATATTTTGACAGATTATACATAATTTACTTTATACATAAACTATCTCCAGATTATACATATTTGTTCCACCTGGGTCAAAGCTATCTAAAAAAATTCATTTTGAAATACAGAAAAATGATTACCATGAACCGGGGTAATTATAGATCAAGGCTATTATTCCGTAGCCAATTTTTTCTAAATGTAATTTTACTGTTTATTCTAAGAATATTGTTTATAAAATGTTAAGGAAGTCTCATTACGAAAACTTCCACCTATAATTAATTTTTTGCAGTACAAAAAATCGTAAAATACGTGATGATATTAATGATATTCTTCTGTAAGATTAAACATCATTCAGAACATAACAATCGGACGCATTCTACTGTCTTGTCTCGCGGCTGACGCCCACGAAGAAATATAAAACCCTTAAATAAATCCATCAACTTTACGAATCTTAATACCCGACGTTCATAAAAATTAATCCTTGCCTCGAAACGACACTTAAAAGTAAACAATGATAAGTACGGACAACGAAGAAATTTAGTCTAGACGTTTTATTGGTAATAATATTAAGCATTGTTATAAGTAGATTTGTTTAGGTTAAGAGAAAAGAATCTGTAAAAATTACAAACCGCCGCAAAGTAGTTTGATGGGCGCGTTTATATTACAGCAGAAACTTGACTTAACGACCTTCGCTGTGAGCTCAGCGGAGTTCAGCAGTTCCGTAGCCACAAAGCGGGCAGTTCGAACACTCGCGTGCACATTTCGCATTTATTTTTTAATACACGCGGAAAATTATTTTTTCATTAACTAGTGTTTATTATTAAAAAAGGTCCATCCTTTATGATAACAATAATCTACATTTCTACAAAATACAGTTAATTAGTATTTTGTACTCCTATTGGAAATGGTTTACGTCATAGAAATTCTTGGAAGGGCGTCACGGCCATCGCAGGCCATACCCGAGACTGCTGGTACATCAAGGTTCGAGTGTATATTGTGTATCTTGATTGGAATCATTTCGTGAACACTGTGGTTACTCATAGAGCATTGTTTTGTTACAAAGAAAAAATTCTTTGACTAAAATCGGGCTGATCAATTTTCTATGATGATGATAAATGGCCTGCTATGACAAATTTTTTTATTAAATAAAAACGCAATATGCACCTGAAAATGATAATCCATTTGATACTCATTTACTTACAAAATTTATATTGGTAGTAAAAGTTATATTTTCTTAGGTTGTTTTTTGTTAGCGAATGTGACAGATTTTTAACTTTTAATTTCAGTATCTTTTGTAACTTCCAAGATTTTGCAAGAGTTTTCGTACTACAGATACGTCCCGAATAAACAATTCTCAACAAAAATTATTGAGCCAGGGGGGCTGGAAAGGGTTTTGTAAATTGTAAAAGGAGTCAGAGGGGGTGGAAAAGGGGATTTGGGATTTTCAAAGAGTCTGGAGGGATGAGAAAGGCGATTTTAGATTTTCAAAGAAGTCTGAGTGGATGGAAAATGGGTTCTTAGGTTGTAAACGAAGTCTGATGGGGTGGAAAAAGGGATTTTTGATTTCGAAAGGAGTCTGAGGGGATATAAAAGGGATGCAAAAGGGTATTTCGGAACTTCACAGGAGTCGGGGGGATGAAAAAGGCGATTTTGGATTTTCAAAGGAGTCTGAGTGGATGGAAAAGGGGTTCTTAGGTTGTAAAAGAAGTCTGATGGAATGGAAAAGGAGTTCTTGGGTTGTAAAAGCAGTCTGAAGTGTTGAGATAGGGTTTTGGATTCTCAAAGGAGTCTGATGGGATGAAAAAAGCGATTGTGGATGTTCGAAAAAGTTTGAGAGGATGGAAATGGGGTTTTTGGGTTGTGGAAGAAGTCTGAGGGGCGGAAAAGGGGTTTTTCGATTACAAAATGTGTCAGAGGTTCTTAGGTTGTAAAAGAAGTCTGATGGGGTGGAAAAAGGGATTTTTGATTTTCAAAGGTGTCTGAGGGGATGTATGAGGGGTTTTTGCGTTGTAAAAAAGGTCTGAAGGGGTGAAAAGGGATTTTCCGAAACTTCAAAGGAGTCTAGGGGGATGGAAAAGGCGATTTATGATTTTCAAAGAGTCTAAGGAGATGGGGAAGGAGTTCTTGGACTGTAAAAGTAGTCTGAAGGGCTGAGAAGGGGATTTTGGATTTTTAAAGGAGTCTGAGGGGTTGGAAAAGTGGGTTTCGGGTTGTAAAAGAAGTCTTAGGGGGTGAAAAAGGGAATTTTGGATTTTTAAAGGAGTCTGGGAGGATGAAAAAGGCGATTTTGGATTTTCAAAGGAGTCTGAGTGGGTAGAAAATGGGTTCTTACGTTGTAAAAGGAATTTTCGGGGTGAAAAAGGGGATTTTGGATTGCAAAAGAAGTCCGAGGGGATGGAAAAGGCGATTTTGGATTTTCAGATGTGTCTGAGGGAATGGAAAAGGAGTTTTTGGGTTATGAAAGGAGTCTGAGGGGGTGGAAAAAGAGTTTTTGGATTTTCAAAGGTGGATGGAAAAGGCGATTTTTTATTTTCAAAGGAGTCTGAGAGAATGTAAAAGAGTTTCTTGGGTTGTAAAAGCAGTCAAAAGGGCTGAGAAGGAGTTTTTGGCTTTTCAAAGGAATCTAATGGGATGAAAAATGTGATTTTGGATGTTCAAAGAAGTTCGAGAGGATGAAAAAGTGGTTTTTGGATTGTGAAAGGAGTCTGAGGGGCGGGAAAGGGGTCTTTTGATTGCAAAAGGTGTCTGAGGGGATGGAGAAAGTAATTTTGGATGTTCGAAGGATCCTGAGCGGATGGGAAAGGGGTTTTTGGGTTGCGAAAGGAGTCTGAGGTGGTGGAAAATGGGATTTTGGATAGCAAAGGTGTCTGAGGGGATGGAAAAGGCGAATTCGGATGTTTAAACAAGTTTGAGAGGATGGAAAAGGGGCTTTTGGATTGTGAAAGGAGTGTGAGAGGTGGAAAAGAGGATTTTTGTTTGCAAAAAGATTCTGAAGGGATGGAAAAGAGAATTTTGAATTTTCAGAGGAGTCTGAGGGGTGGAAAAGGGGATTTTTTATTGCAAAATGAGTCTGATGGTATGGAAAAAGGGGATTTCGGATTTTCAAAGAAACTGAGGGGATAGAAAAGAGGTTTTTTGGTTGTGAAAGAAGTCTGAGAGGATGGAAAAGGGGTGTTTGGGTGGTAAAAGGAGTCTGAGAGGTAAAAAAGGGGATTTCCCATTGCAAAAGGAGCCCGAGGGGTTGAAAAAGGGGATTTTGAATTTTTAAAGCATTCTGAGGCGATAGAAAAGGGATTTTTGGGTTGTGAAAGGAGCCTGAGAGATGGAAAAGGGTATTTTTGATTGCAAAATGAGTCTGAGTGTATGGAAAAGGAGATTTCGGTTTTTCAAAGGAGTTTGAGGGGATAAAAAAGGGGTTTTTTAATTGTGAAAGGAGTCTGAGGGGGTGGAAACATTCTAAGGGGATGGAGAAGGCGATTCTGGCCTTTAAAAGAGGACTGAGAAGATGGAGTATGGATTTTTGGGTTATAATAGGAGTCTAAGGGATGGAAAAGGGGATTTTTGATTGCAAAATGAGTCAAAGGGAATGGAAAAGGAGATTTTGAATTCTCGAAGGATTCTGGGGAAATAGAAAAGGGGTTTTTGGGTTGTGAAAGGAGTCGGAGGGGGTGAAAAAGACGATTCTGGATTTTGAAAGGAGTCTGAGGAGATAAAAAAAAAGTTTTTGGTTTGTGAAAGGAGTCTGAGGAGATGAAAAAGGCGATTTTGGATTTTCAAAGAAGTCTGAGAGGATGGAAAAGGGGTTTCTGGGTTGTTGAAGGAGTCTGAGGGGGTGAAAAAAGGGAATTTTGGATTGCAAAAGAGGTCTAAGGGGATTGGGAAGGCTATTTAGGATTTTTGAAAGGATCTGAGGGGATGGAAACTGAGTCTTTGGGATGTAAAAGGAGTCTGAGGGGGTGGAAAAGACGATGCTGGATTTTCAAAGGAGTCTGAGGAGTTAGAAAAAGGGTTTTGGGTTTGTGAAAGGAGTCTGAAGAGATGGAAAAGGCGATTTTGGATTTTCAAAGAAGTCTGAGGGGATGGAAAAGGGGTTTCTGGGTTGTTAAAGGAGTCTTAGGGGGTAAAAAAAGGGAATTTTGGAATGCAAAATAGGTCTAAGGGGATTGTGAAGGCTATTTAGGATTTTCGAATGAATCTGAGGGGACGGAAACGGAGTCTTTGGGATGTAAAAGGAGTATGAGGGGGTGGAAATGGAGATTGTGGATAACAAAAGGAGTAGATTTATTTCATCAACACGAATAAATTTTATACTCAAAATATTGCTGTATTTCAAAGATTGAGAATTTCTTGTCCTTTAAACGTTAAACAAATGAACAAACCTGTATATATCAGTGCTCGTATAATCGACAATGGAACTGGAGCTGGATCTCCGGTTTCATACTAAATTTTTACTACAAATATGCTTATAGTTCATACAAATGGTTATTACTGTTTTCATTTTAATTTTTAATCCAGATTATCTTCAGATTTATCATATATAGTTTCTGATTACAAATTTTCAAGAAGTTTTTTTGGTTGTTACACGAGCACTCACACAATTTTATATAAAAATGTCAATCCTGTTATGACATTTTCCAAATGTACGTTACACTTTTATTGATTTTTGTCTGATGAGGGATATTGTGAATTTTCGAAACGTCATGTCACTTATACGTATTGTATTATTCTTTTTGATGAGCATCAACTTTTAGTAGCAATAATAAAATAATGATAGTCTGGAAGTTGTCGTTTGGCTTTGGTCCTTATTTATGTAATTATTATATTCCCAGATGTTAATTATTGAAGGATTTAACAACCTTTTTGTTTCTTCACTTTTATTACCTGTATATTTAATAATATTATTTTGTCATACAGGCCTGTTAAATACATCAATCGTTTTTTCTCATCTTAACGAACAAATTTAGAAATTAAAATATTGGTAGATTCTCAAAATTAAGAAAGTTTTTTTGTTATAAACGTTAGAAAAATTTACAAATCTGTACATATAATAACTTCATTTGGTTATAAAGTGCTTCTGAGTACATCCATATATATTCAGATAGTCAAAATCAACAAATTTGTTACTCATTATGTTGATATATTCCTAATATTAAAAAAAAATTATTTGTCAACGAAAAATTGACAACTATAAAAATTCTTAGAGATGAACATTTTTATACGGCGATAGCTATAAACATTCTATTAAATTAAATCAACTAAATACCGCCCCGTGTTTAAAGAAATTCAGGTTACGGAACTTTGTATTACTGCCAATACTGTGATACAAATTCCTAAATTTTCGAATTTTTGGTGATTCTCACGATATTTAATGAGTGAACCTCAAAATTTTCTGTTAAAAAAGGATGTATTTCATTAAAATATACATATGAAATTTTTTTCCCCTAATATAATCAAAATTGCAAAAAATTCATATCTAAACCAATTTTTGAGGAGAATATAAAATCAAAAAAAAGAATATTATTCTTGTCCGATCAGGCTCTAAACTTAATAAATTATGGGCATTATTCAGGACCAAAATGACTCCAAATTTCTTGACCCCAGCTCTTCTTGTTTTCAAATTATTATAAACGAGTATTTTTGATATACACACACACACGCGCGATCGCGCGCGTGCGGATATTTTTCGAAAACCTTATTTTCGGTCTCCTGAGTTCGTATTCTGTCAAGATATGTCAAAAAATGAAGTTCGAAAATTTTCATGGTTACAAAGCTTCCTCCATGAGGAAGTAATAATGAGAAACTTTCTATGCTTCGATGAACTTTCTAATTAAGTTGTAAATCAAAACTGGATTGGTGATACTAGACAGTAATTCATTTTAGAAAACACTAATTAAATTGAGAAAAATTCCGTAGAGACATAAACATTAATTTAAATTTTTTAGGGCACTTAGAGTAAAAAATTAAATTTACGCATGCTTGGGAGATAACTCAGTAAATCCTAGACATGTTTTCTACCTAAAGTTGGATAAAAACGTTGCAAACAATTGACAACTACAATTATCCGTCGTCGGATAATTTTAATCTGGAGATGGATATTCAGCCACATTCACGGCTTTATATGTAGTTGCCAATTGCTTTCAGCGTTTTTATCCAACTTCAGATAAAAAATATATCCAGGACTTACTATGTTGTGACCAATATAATCATCAATAAGAAATAAGAAATAAATAAGAAATCCCCTCAACCCGTCAGGCACATTTTAAAATCCAAAGTACTCTTTTCCATCCGTTCAGACTTCTTTTGCAATCCAAAATCCCCTTTTCCACCTCCTCAGACTCCTTTTACAACACGAAAACCCCTTTCCATCCTCTTTGACTTCTTTGAAAATTCAAAATCACCTTTGCCATCACCTTAGACACCTTTTGTAAACCAAAATCTCCTTTCTCACCCCCTCAGGCTCCTTTTACATCCCAAACATCCCTTTTCCAACCCCTCAGATTCCTTCGAAAATCCTAAAATCGCCTTTCCCACCCCCTTAGACCCGTTTTGCAATTCAAAATTCCCTTTTTCGACCGCTCAGACTCCTCTTACAATCCAAAAATTCCTTTTATAGCCCATCAGGCTTCTTTGAAAATTCAAATTCGCCTCTCCCATCACCTTAGACACCTTTTGTAAACCAAAATCCCCGTCCCCATCCCCTCAGACTCCTTTTAAATCTCAAACATCTCTTTTCCATCCCCACAAATTCCTTCGAAAATTCTAAGATCGCCTTTCTCATCCCCTTAGACACCTTTGGCAATCCAAAATCCCCTTTTGCGGTCCCTCAGACTCCTTCCACAACCCAAATGCCCCTTTTATAGCCCCTCAGGCTTCTTTGAAAATTCAAAATCGCCTTTTCCATCACCTTAGACACCTTTTGTAAACAAAAATCCACTTTCCCACCCCTCAGATTCCTTTTACACCCGCAACATCTCTTTTCCATCCCCTCAGATTCCTACGAAAATCCTAAAATCGTCTTTCCCATCTCCTTACACCTCTTTTGCAATTCAAAATCCTCTCTTGCGAGCCCTCAGACTCCTTTCACAACTCACAAACCCCTTTTATAGCCTCTCATGCTTCTTTGAAAATTCAAAATCACCCTTTCCATCTCCTCAGATTCCTTTTACAACCCAAAAACCTTTTTTCCATCACCTCAGACTCCTTTTACATCCTAAACACCTCCTTTCCATCCCCTCAGATTCATTCGAAAATTCGAAACCGCCTTTTCTATCCCATAAAACTCCTTTCACTACCCAAAAACCCCCTTTTCCATACCCTCAGACTTCTTTGAAAATCGAAAATCGCCTTTTCTATCCCACCAGACTCCTTTCACAAGCCAAAAACCCATTTTCCATCACCTCAGACTCCTTTTGCGATTTAAAGTCCCCTCTGCCAACCCCTCAGATTCCTTTTACATCCTAAACACCTCCTTTCCATCCACTCAGATTCCTTCGAAAGTCTAAAATCGCCTTTTCTATCCCATCAGAATCCTTTCGCAACCCAAAAACCCCTTTTCCACCCCCTCAGACTTCTTTGAAAATCCAAAACCGCCTTTTCTATCCCATCAAACTCCTTTCACTACCCAAAAACCCCCTTTTCCATCCCCTCACACTTCTTTGAAAATCCGAAATCGCCTTTTTTATTCCATCAGACTCCTTTCACAACCCAAAAACCTCTTTTCCATCCCCTCACACTTCTATGAAAATCCGAAATCGCCTTTTTTGTCCCATCAGACCCCTTTCACAACCCAAAAACCTCTTTTCCATCCCCTCACACTTCTTTGAAAATCCAAAATCGCCTTTTCTATCCCATGAGACTCATTTTAAAAATCGAAAAACCCTTTACAACTCCCCTGATTCAATAATTCTTTAAAGGAATTGTTTATCCAGGATTTTATTTTTATTATTTGTATTTTTTACATTTTATTGTTATATTATTATATATAATATATAATATCATTATTAATATTATATAATATTATATGATATAATATATTATATATATTATATTTATACATTCATTTACTATATACTTCATTTATTTATCCGCTTATTTGTAATATAAAAGCCATTGCAAAATCTTGGAAATTACTTAAGATATTGAAATTGAAAATTGAAAATTTGTCACACTCGCTAATGAAAAACAACTCCAGATAAAAATTATCCGACGTCGGATAATTGTAGTAGTCAATTGTTTGCAACGTTTTTATCCAACCCCAGATAAAAAATATTTCTGGGATTTCCTGTTAATGAAACCCCCATTCTTTGGTTTTGCTGCTCCCTTCACCCTATTTGACGTCTCTTGACATAAAAAAAGGCACGAATTTTTTGTTTTGTGTGATAAAATTTGTCTAGATGTGCTGCCAGACACTTCAAATTTTGAGTACGTTAAAAATACTTTTATCCAAAAAATCAAAAGTAGGTATAATCTCTTTTTTGATGGTCTATTCATGCCTTATAAAAACAACTTTTAAAAAATGTTCACTGTTATATTTGATTAGTAATTACTGCTTATTTCAAACAAGTTTTAAGGCGATTTTTTTACCATTTTCAAAGAGAGTGAACATGTATTCTTTTATTTCTTCGATAAAGAATTTTTAGAGGTGGCTAGAAAAATTCAATTATTTCCAAATGACCAAAAAAAATTCAGGAATAAGTAAGGAACAGATATTAATTTGTTCTAATGGGAGCACAATTTCTGGTAATATAGATTACAAAATATTTAAAACTGTTATATTATAAAACTCAATTTTTCAGCTTAAACACTTCTTAAGGTGATACCCCCTGAAATTATTGCTTTTTCGAAAAAGCTTACTGCATTTTTTATCTTTTTCCGATAAAATAATTTTAAGAGGTTTGCTGTCAGTCTGAAAATTTTAATTTTTTTTTTTCAATCCAGAAAAATATTTAAGGAAAATGTAAGAAATAGTTATTAATTTTTTTCAATATGTACACAATTATTTATAATATATCTTTCAACATATTCAAAACGGTAATATTTAGAAAATGCAACTTTTTCCGTATAAACATTTTTAATATGATACCCTCTGAAATTATTCCTTCTTCAAAAAAGGTTACCGCTTTTTTTTTTTGTTCCAATAAATTGATTTTTGGAGCTTGCTGAAGGTCTGAAAAATTTTATAATTTTTTTAAAATCTAAAAAAATATTTAATGAAGATGTAAGAAATAGCGAATTATTTGTTTAAATAGGTGCACAATTTTTATGATATAACTTTCAAAATATTTAAAACAGTAATATTTAGAAAGCGCAACATTTTCCGTATAAAAACTTTTTAATGTGATACCCTCTGAAATTATTCCTTTTTCAAAGAAAAGTTGCCGCTATTCTTTTCTTTTTCCGATAAAAAGGTTTTCAGAGGTAGCTGAAAGTATGTGAGAAATAAAATTTTTATTCAATACATCGAAATATAAGTTTACTGAAAGAGGAAAACATAAAATTCAAATTTTATTAACCGGGCACAATTTTTATGATACAGTTTCCAAAATATTTTGAATTGAAAATTTAATTAAATTTCAAATTCGAAAAAGTATTAATTCATCTGATTAGAACTGAAAATTGAGTAAAAACAGTAGAGGTAAATTTATAAATATTCGAGCTTCAAATATTTTGAAAATTGTACCACGATTGTGCTCCAGCTAAAAAAATTTGACAAGTATATATTCCTTTTTCAATAAACTAAAATTCGATGTATTGAATGAAATTTTAATTTCTCAATGACCTTCAGCAATCTCTAAACATTATTTTATCAGAAAATGAAAAAATCGACGGTAATTTTTTTTTGAAAAAGGAATAATTTCAGAGAGTATTAACTTTAAAACTTATTTGAAATAATTGATAACTACAAGTCTAAATATTGCAGTTAACATTTTTTGAAAGTTGTTTTTATAAGAAATAATATCCCAATAAAGAAGAGATCATACCTACTTTTCATTTTTTCGATAAAAATATTCTTGACGGAGTTCATTTCCGTATGCATCATTAGAATCCCACGATCGCAACAAGCAAGCTTCTGTTCCACCTTATTTTTGCCATTTGACAGATAAATTTGGAATTCGTAGAAATTAGAAGCAATTAAAGCGGTTTTCTATTTTAAGTCTTAATTTGGCATAAAGGAAAGTTTTTCTTTATAAGTGAAAAAAAAACGAATGGGATGAAATGTAGCTTAAAAGTAAATGAATCTGGCATAGTTGCCTATTTAAGTGTGCATGATTCATAGGATGGAAAAAATTCTTCTACTAAAATTTAATTCAAAGCTCTTTATTTCTTCTTTTAATACAAATTTTTAATATGAAAATTGTTTTTAAATTACAAATTAATATTCTATTAGAGTCATTAAAGCTAGCATACATGTGTAACATGTAATATGTAAATTTATTTATACCGAGTTCTCACTCATATGCCAATATTGTGAATATGAAATAAGCCTTTTTCTTCTATACGGCAAATACAATTATTTGTTTAACTGTTTAATAATTAATAAACTCGATAGCTTTCACTACCTATTTCCATAATAATATAAATGCGAAGAAAGTAACTTTTATATTAATATTTAGCATGTATTGTATATAAAGCTAAATATCGTCTACACTAACAATAAACATAAAATTCGAACTTTATATGCCACACAGCTTCAGTTCGTGAGGAAAAAAAATTAGTAGCTACTCAACGTGAAAAACCTTCCTAAACAGTTGAGTCTGTGCATTTTTATGTATATCACAGTCTAAACGTGGGTATGTTTTATTTTTAAGCTTGAAAGAACTTTATTTATATTTTTATGTCTTGATTGAGAATTCCTTGCGTATCCTGTCTTCGCGATTTCCAAGAATTATGAATAACAAGCATATGACGTCATGAAGCTCTTAGAGAGCTGACAACATCATGATAGGGTTGAAGATCATTCATACCACAGTAAATCCTGAGATATCAAAACTGCTGCAGCTCAATTAAATCTTCCATTTGATATCAAAGTGGTCCAATCTAGTGAATCAAAAAATCTACTAGCCCAACTTCACGATCTTAGAAACCGGCAGTTGCGTCGTTTTTTTTTTGAACAGGCGAAAAGAAGAAATTTATGTGGAAACATAAGGTCACTGGGATGAAGTGCCCAATGGAAAGGGGAGAATCATGAGCATGGAAAACTGCCTTAATCATTGAGGAACTATTTTCATATAGTTGCTCAACGTTCAGCGTAGTTTTGTCCCTTCTATTTGAATTTGTTTTTCACGGTGATAATGTTGTTTGCTATTAACCTCTGTCAGTACTTTGAAAACGGTGTCCCTCTGAACGAATGTATATTTCGTTCATACAAAAAGCGTTTTTTGTATGAACTTTACGTGTTTTTGGTGCTGGTGATGATGCTACTTTTGACGCTTTAAATTTCTGGCCTTTTGTTAATGCGTCACAGGTACGTATCATTCGATTCTTTTTCTTGTATAACTTATGGGTTATGTCGGTTATGGATGTTCATCTAAATTGCATTCAATATAATTTAAAGTATTTTGTGATGTTTTCCATTTTTTAGATACACGTCTCGTAGATGAAGAATCAGAGTATGCTTTCTGGACAGACGATAAGAAACTAATAGCTTTTTAAAAAATGCATTTTGGAAAAAGTCGACTCCAGCGATCCCAAAATTCAGAAGTCTCAACTTCATTAGCTTCCAACCTGGGTCCATAGTATAAATTCGGTAAATCGTTTAAAATTTGAA
>JAUMHM010000005.1:33142575-33156520 GCA_032362435.1 Melikaiella ostensackeni | reverse complement strand
ATTCAAGTACTTGGTTGAGAATTAATCTTTTTGGTTGAAAATTTAAATCTTTTGTTTAAAATTCGTTTTTTTCTGTTGAAAAATATTTTTCTTAACTGAAAATTACACTTTTTTATTTTTGGTTAAAAGTTTACCTTTTTTAGTTGAAAACTCGACTGATTGCTTGAAATTTTATGTATTTTGTTGAAAATTCGTAATTTTTTGGTAGAAAATTAATTTTGTTGGTCGAAAGATCATCTTGTTGGTTGAAAATTCATTTCTGTGGCTCAAAATAAATTTAAATATTCTATTTTTGGTTGAAAATTCACCTTCTTTGGTTGAAAATTCAGCTATTTACTTGTTGAAAACTCATTCCTGTAGTTTAAAATTTAACTATTTTGTTGAAATTTTTTTTTTTTTGATGGAAATAAATTTTTTTAGCTGATCTAGCTGATCTTTTTGATTGAAATACAACTATTTTGGGTGATAATAGTTAATTCTTTTTGCTTATAACGTCTACTATTATATTTCTGATTCAAAATTTCATCTTCCTTCGTTAAAAAATTTATTATTTTATCAAAAATTCAATTAATTTGTTGAAAATTCTTTTTTTTTTTGGTTGAATTAAACACTTTTTGATTTAAAACTAGGCATTGACTAGCATCATGGAATTTTCCACAAGTCTAATCCAGTCAAGTATAGCGCTAGGGCTAGAGTTACGGAAAATTCCGTAACTTCAGCCCTGAATGAACTAGTAAGGGGCTGGTCTTACGGGAAATTCCGTAACGGTATATAATTCGTTAAAATTAAAATCTTGTTTGGTTAAAATATTAACTATTACATTTTTATTTTTGAATTCAACGTTTTTGACTGAAAATTCAATTACTTGGTTGAAAGTTGAACTCCTTAGTCAAAAATACATTTTTTTGGTTGAAAATTCGCCTTTTTTGGTAGAAAATTAATCTTCTTGGTTGAAAATTCACCCTTTTCATGTAAAATTTAATTATTTAGTTGAAAGTTGAACTCCTTTGTCAAAAAATCATGTTTTGGTTGAAGATGCATCATTATAGTTGAAATACATCTCTTTGGTTAAAAATTGAACTATTTTGTTGAAAATTAGTTTCTTCGGTTGAAAATTAATTTTTTCAGCTAAAAATTTGACTATTCCATTTTTGGTTGAAAATTTATATTTTTTTTTATTCAACGTTTTCTAGAACAGTTTCTGTTGATTGTAGGAAGTTGTAAATCTTTCAGAAGTGGGTTTCGGAGCTACGTTAGTCTATAGAAACACTTTTAGGAAGAAGGAAATCAATTTCCACAGCCGTAAAAATAATACAGAAAATATAGAAAAATTGGAATTTGTCTCCCATCCTAGAATTCAAAATTTTTAAAATCATTTCTTCTTTCAGAAATATTATGTCGCTCATACGACAATCATGAAGTATAACAACTGCCACACGATAGATATGAATGAAGTTGTGTACAAATTAATTTCGGATCCGCAAAAGTGGATCATTTTGATCTGAAGCTGATAATCAGAATGATATGCAACGGTTTGATATCCAAGGAATTACTGGGAATATGTCCATGGGATTATAGTCTACAATAATCAGTCGAAAAATGCAAAATGCAAATGCAAGGATGTTGCAGTTAAAGTTGGTTCAGCCCCACCTTAAAACATTAGTAGAACTTATGCAACAAACAAAAAAGCTGATCCAAGTTGATGATGATTATATGATAATGATGATGATGATGGTCTACGATTGATGATCATAGTGATAACCTATTATTGTTGATAATACTATCTGAAGATGTGTTGATGTTGCTATAGGTCGATGATCTGTGATTGACGATATTATCTGAAGATAGTGCTAGGTGTTGACAATAGAAGGATATGTAGATGGTGATCTATGATTGATAATGATAGTGGCGGAAGATAATGCTATGTGTTGATGATAATGCTACTGACTCATTATTGATGATGATTCTATCTGAAGATGTGTAGATAGTGTTCTAAGTTGATGATATATGATTGACACTGACATTAACTGAAGATGATGTCATGTGTTGATAATGATGATGATCTATGACTGACGATGATATTCTCTGAACATGATGTTACGCATTAATGATAACGATGTGATGATACATGATAATCTATGATTCATGATCAAAACGATCAAAAACCACTGTGAAAATTTTATGTTTTAAAAATGGAAATAAGACCCTATCGAATTGGGTGGAATATGAATATATAAATTTGACATTTAATGCATGTATCATATGTCAATGTTCACTTGTCAATTATAATTTTGATCCCAAATGTGGATCATTTTAATAAACTCACTATCAGTCTGCTGCAAATCAGTTTGATCCAACTTCAAGATGAAAGTAAAACCCCAGGATTTTCTGTGACATCATTTCTTAAATACTGAACACCAAGTGCTGATATGAATTCCTTGACTCCTTAACGTAATGAGTACGTTACATTTTTAAATAATAAGAAATGAAAACACATAACATTATAATACGTGATGAATGACTTTCTTGAGAGAATAACCCACATTTAATCTGAAGCCTAGATCTTTAAATAAACTAACAAAGTTCGTGTTCAGACTCAGTGACCCTAATGAATAATTGGCACATAGAAACTTGCGCAATTATAAATTTATAATCTTGACGCAAGCATTCCACGTATTGCCCTAGAGTTGTACTTATGTAGCGCGTTTTCTGCGAGTTAAGCATGTACCTACTTTTCTTTTCACACGTGCAAAAGTAACTGATATATCACACTAAGCGAATATTTCTCCGAAAGCTTTTTGCTTAATTGCCACTCGTATGTCACAGACACAGAATTTTAGGGAATCGTTATATGTTAGAGTGAACTCATGTTTCAGACATGAAGAAGAGTACCCGAGTAAAACTCATAAGTATGGGAGTGATCAATCACTGACTTTCCAAAGTATAAAAGATGTATGGTAAATGAGACAATCCCATACTTCAAATTTATTGGAGTAGTATAGTTAAGTATAGCTAAATTTAGCTAAAGTAAAGCTTAAGTATGGCTGAAGTATAGTTGAAGTATAGGATATACTTCATCTATACTAAAGCATATCTGAATTATAGGCTATACTTCATCTAAACTTAAGTCTAGCTAAAGTGTAGACTATACTTTATTTATACTTGAGTATGACTAAAGTATCGGATATAGAATGGCACTCATTTATTTTTCAAGATATCCTAGCAACAGGATAAACATAATGCATCTTAAATGACAACTTGTCTGGAAATTTTAAAAGTTCACGTTCACAGCAAGAAGATACACTATGAAAAGCTTATATGATTCTAATATCATGTATATTGGTAAGAGATCCAGAATCTTTCATTCCTAATCATAGTATTATTAGTGTACAAACATTTCATCAAATTTTTATTCAAGGAAAATGTTTAGTGTTAAATTTTCTATAATGTAAGGTGAAACAACTTATGTTACAATGAACATTTTACTTGTTTCAGAAGTTGCTAACAATATTTTTTGATATTGTGAAATTACTACAGCCATACTTTCACTATATTTTAGACCCAGGCGGAAAAATTATACATAGTTTATACATAGTGGGAAGTATTATGTATGATTTTCATTTGTTTTATATATTATTTGTATAAAAGAAATAAAAATTATACATCATTTTTTCCACTATGTAAAATTTCTCCGTCTGGGGACATCCTTTACATACTTGAACTATACTTTAGCTATACTTCTCAGATATACTTTAGCAATACTTTTCCTATAATTCAACCATATTTCGTTATACTTGTGCAATATTTGAGCAACACATTCAATATACCTTATTCAAGTATACATAAAGTATGGGATAGTCTCATTTGCCATACTTTTACTATACTATCTGCGAGACCACACCCATACGATTTCCCAGATGTTTTGTTAGATCAATGCCATATCAAAATTTTTTTACCCGGGTAAAATAATACTTTCATCCAATATTAAAATAGACGACTCTAAATCTTAGAGCAAGATTTTTTGGGTTTGCAAAATAGAAGTCAATCGAAAGTTGTTCGGGTTGTGGTATTACCTAATAAGCTCATATGAAATAGACGTCAACGGTATCTTATCTCAAGTACATCTTATTATTGGTTCTCAATATTTAGAGTAATAATGTCTAAATTATTCATTAATTCAAGGCCAACAATCAATTAAAAAGCTGATTGGGAATGTGCTACAACTGACATTGATCTCATTTAGGCAGGTATACGAATCTCACCAAAAACATATACGATGCGAAAAATTCCACTACGTAAAAAGTTATTGTACAACCAACATAGTTTGTGAAGTAAAAATTTTCCAAATAGTAGAGAATTTACATGCATTTTTTTAACGTTTTATTCAAAAAGTTTATGATCCAAGCATTTGATAAGAGCGCCTTTTTGAATTTTAAGTGTACTTATAGCTTATTTAAAATTGGTTGAATCTGCTGATTTGGAATTCTACTTTCGAATGAGTGGCCATTATGATGTCGCCCGTTATTCGGAGCGCATAAAAAAATGAAACATGCGCAGATAATTTATTATATTTTTTAATTTCGTGAATTGCAATCATAATATTTCATCTTAATATGGCTCTAATTTTTCTATTTACTGATGTTATGAATAGACATTTCCACTCAAGCTTCCGAAAGACATGGAAAATCATTTAAGATTTCAAGTGTTTGAAGGTTTTACAAAGCCGCTAAGGAATAACCTTCTTCCATCATGCACTTCATATGTTTGACATTTGAAATGTGAAAGAATGCTGGTACTAAGTATCAATATTAAAAAATTTGAATATGACTCGCGATTTTTTCAAAAGTACTCAATAACCAATCACGATTTCATTGGTTGGTTGGTTCATCTAGTCAATTTATGTTGAAATTTTTAGAGCTATCAGTTGAATAGTGTAGGCTCCAGGTCGAGTGGCCTGCTAAAAATGATACATTTTTCATGTTTTCTTAATCTGCTGTGTCTATATTCTAATAAATATAAAATGTCTATGCACAGAAGTTTTTTTTCATGCGATTTTTTATTATTTCCAAAAGATTGAATGCAAAACGATGAAGAATTGGTTGAGATATATACACTAAAGGTGGGAAAAGCACCGTTCGTTTGAGAAAATATATTCGCGATTTTTTTCCTTGGCGGCGATTCACTACTGCGAATCTTGATACATTAGCTTGCAATGTTTTTTCATAAGATTGTTCTTTCTTCTAAGGATTTTTCGTTTGCATAATGATTCTGAACGTGAAGGCAAACAAAATACCAAACAAACCTCACTCTCTTTGCCTTATTCTTCCTCCGTCTTTTGTAACTGTTTTGCTACTGGCTTTAATTTTGGGACATGATACTGTACAGCAAGGTAGTTCAAATCTTCAAATGTCTCACGAAAATATATGTAAATTTATAAAATGCACAAATACGATCAAGTTTCAGTAATGGCTCATTTAGCAATACAATATACGTTTGACGAAATAATGCCGTCTCGTGACAGCACAGCTGCTGCATGCATACATTATACCTGCACTCGTAAATGAGAGATTTAATGATGCAGGGAGTTTGAAACATATAGGTCAATTTGTAGCTCCTGTGTATGCAAGTGTTTCATGGGAATCTGTGAGGGTGTGTCTATTAATTGCAGATCTCCTACAGACCGAGGATAATTTGGATAATCTGGTCGCTCATAAAATAGCGAGAAGATTTCCGTAAGTTCTATAAAAATATTTGCTTAGTGTCAGTTTCAAGTAAAAATATTGTCTTGAGAAAGCAACCTCGTTGTAGGTTGATTTAGAACGAATTTATTTTCACATAATTGTATAAAATTTCACATAATTGCAATAAAGTTCCAAACATTTTGTTTCAAATTCAGTATATGCTACATATACGAAAAATCCTCTCTGTGACATGTTTTTCCCCAAATTGAAACGCCGTTTATGAAGAATTGAAACGCAGTTATATGAAACATTGAAAATTTGCGTCTCTCGGTTTACTGTTGCAACAGTGTAGGATTAAAATTACAATCATTTTGAATTTTTCTAAATAAAATGTAAAAACTGCAAAGATATATTATTATCTCCTGAGTATAGCATCTTAATTAATTTACAAATGATTTTAAATCAGTGTTTCAGTAGAAGACGGAGATGGAAAAAGGTGAAATACAATGACCCGTTTTCTATTTCTTGTTTTGCTTTCCGTGCAGTTTATTACAGTTCCTCCAGACTCGTGTGTTAATTATAGTTTGTTTTAGATCTGGTCATGGCCTTCGTTTAAATCAGGTTTAATTTATACACAGACTCAATGTGTAATTCCGTTTGTCTCCGTGTCGTTTTCTTTCTTTCCGGTCTGGGAGTTATATTTCCTGATAATTTTATAAAAATATATAACAATTTCTTTACATACATAATAATACTTGCCAAATATGTGAAAAATTAAAGTATAAAACATTATAGTTGAAAATATAGTTGCAGGTTTTTAGGATGTAATTCATTAAAAAATAATTAGTTACTACTTTACACAGTGTTCCTCAAGTATCGATAGGTTCGACTAAAATGGATCTAAAAACTGTTTGGGTGTGTTTTTAGATGACCACTCATAATTTCCAAAACTACTTACTGCGAAATCGTAGCTGATTTTTTTTCGAGATATCTTAAAATTACGAGATGTCTGGAGAGAAACAATTTTTTTTGTTCAAATGAATTCAAAAACTGTTCGGATAGGTTTTAAGAGGTAGCTGACTTTTTTCTCGATATATCTCCTAATTTTAAGATATCTCGAGAAAAAAATTATCTACGATTTCACGGTGAGTAGTTTTGGAAACTATGAATGGTCATCTAAAAACCTATCCAAACAGTTTTTGGATCTATTTTGATCGAAACCATCGATGCTTGAGAAGCACTGTGTTTACGAGTAAATTATCAATTAGTTAATAAATATAATTGGATATTAAATGTTAAATATTAATTAGAATGTATTCAGTTTTATCTTAATTATTTCTCAATCTGGATACCAAAGAGGATGGAATTTTATTTATGCAGGCATACATAATAACGATACTTTATGTTGCGCGCAAAATAAATGCAAATAAGGCAAGTACGAGTTTAACCGCAACTGAAAGTGCTTAAAGGCGTAATTTGAGAGCCAGACTCTGCAGAGTCGATTCTAATTTTGAACAGGATGAACATAAATGAACATGCACAAAATTTTTTTTTAAATTCTGAAATAATTTATTATTCACAAAATTAATATCACCTACTATTATTTTTTTAATTAAAGCAAATAGAAGGGTGTACGTTTTCTTTAATGGAGCTTATGTATTTTGCGTAATTTTTTTGTCTTTTTCTTTAATGAAACACATTATTGTCTATTGTTTTTAAAGGATGCCTGTATTTTGAATCTTAAAATGAAAATTTATTCAGTTCGTACTTTCTGTCTATGCTTTAAGCGATATCATAATGTTTGTTTCTTGTCATTAGGTTAGGTTTCAAAGCAGCTCTAAGCTGTACCTCGGCCCTTTAAGTGCATACTTTATTAATATCTTTTGTTATATACTGTGTAATTTGTTGTCAACTTGATAAAGATCTATTACAAAAAAATCTATTATTATCTATTATTATCTATGAAAAGATAAATACGTTTATAATCGAGACAGCGTTAAAATTAAAGCACTATTATTCTAAACACACCCCGACAAAATAAACAGAATAATGATCCTGCGGCTTAGAAAAGGTTTACTTGAAACTCCCGGACAATCATTCCTCGCGTGCGCACGCTTAACCATCTGTCAGCTAGTGTGACAAGATAGAATTTAATCTCGCCACACACGTATCTATGCCTATGTTTATTACAAACCTGAAAATGCATAATGACATCTGTTTTCACCCAACTATCACAAATTAATCCGTTAATATCATTTTGAATTCGGAGATCATTTTAAGTTAAAAAATAAAAAAAACATAACACAGGAAATAGAGAAGATCATTTTTAAACCGATTTCGGTGCTAAAGTTACCCTCAACATAAGATTATAAGATACACTGTATACGTGTTTAATTATCGTGATTATGGGACGTGTATATATCATTCGTGCCCGACTGAAGTGGTAATTGTAAAGTCTTCGTCATGAACCTTCCTTTATGTGACACTGACCTTGTGAGAAAACAAAGCGCAGAAGAATCAAACCAGAGATATATGCATTTGCAAACACCATTTAAATCATAAATATTATTTTATGCACAAAATGTCAGCAACACCCTTTTCAATATGTACTTATATGTCAACACAATGCTACTTGAAGGGATCTCTTTGGATATACTTCACTGAAGCATACACCAATCTTCATTCATCTTCATGTTGTAA
The DNA here is from genome assembly GCA_032362435.1 of Melikaiella ostensackeni. Classification (NCBI taxonomy): domain Eukaryota; kingdom Metazoa; phylum Arthropoda; class Insecta; order Hymenoptera; family Cynipidae; genus Melikaiella; species Melikaiella ostensackeni. The sequence continues at coordinate 33,148,139 of JAUMHM010000005.1, read as the reverse complement.
ATCAAACTTTAGATGAAGTTCTATTTAGATGTTAATCAAAGTATCTTTAATATTCAACGTACATTTTAGAATTCTATAAGAAATAAATCATATAAACGTAAAATCAGGACAGCTTGTAGAGTCACAGACAAAAAATTACCATCAAATCAAGTCCTGACATTCATACCTTGCTATTGTCTAACACCCCTTTATGATGTCGTTTAACATTACTGGCTTAACATTTCACTTGTGATTGGACCAGATACCGATCATTGTAATAGCGAAAGTCACAAGCGCTTAATTCTAGTGGCTTCATTTTGAATTCGTACCGAAGCTTTGGTAAATTCTTGTCACCAAAAGGTCATTCAAGCATTGTGTTGTCACCGCAGATACAATTACAAATAATGATTCTCTACAAATAGGGTATCGAAGCGATTAATAAAAGGCAAAGGCCTCTAAGCGAGAACTAATAGTCTTAGCATAAATCTGTTTCGCGGGTGTAAAACGCTCTGATGCTCAGCCACTCAATAAATTACATGATAATATCGCAATGCGGACGCGAGCAACTCGGCGTGTAACGACTGATGGCTTCGTTATCGATATTCTCTCAGACTATGCATCATCGTTAGCCAGAGGCAGCCACCTCCAGACAATGCCTTCACTACTTTCTTGTAGTTTCATGCAAGTAGACCAAGCTGGTCTTTACAAAACATTACGCTACATGCAATAGATCTTGACAATTCGTTAAGATAAAGTTGCAGGTTGAATTGTGCTATTAGTTCTTGTCTGTAGAACGTGAAGGATACATGTTGGATATACATATAGTCATATATGGTATGTATATTTCATCAAACGAAAGTCCAATCTACCTAACATTTGTTATAGCAAATTGTAATTTGAAACCTGCAACTTAGCATTTAGGTTTTAAAAAAATTTTGTGTGAGCTGACTTCAAATTAAAGAGAGAGCTAACGTGGGACGACAAATGGGACTTGACGTTGGACATGATTGGACAAAGTAATGAACGTTACAACATACTTGTACTCTCCTATTCATTTAGCAGCTATCGACTGTTCACTGAAGATAATGATGACGTAGTTCAAGTATCTTTAATTTTTTAGTGTTCAACATTATAAAGGATTTAGCTGAGCTTGCGTGATTTCAGTATCTGAATGTAAACGCATAAGATCATCATGACGAAATGAAATTCAACTAATTGAGCTATAGAGTGCATAGTGCAATCTGTTCATTTCAAGAAAAGCAATGTGATGAATCGTCATTATGGAATGACCAAATTTGACAGTGAAATAATCTGTAAAGAATTATCGCATTGACAGACCCCCATTCTTTAGCCGTTACGCTCAACTGTTTCAACTGGTCCGCGGAAGGGAAACCCCTTTAGGTGGGGTTTTGGTACTTCATTAGAACTTCCAACCAAACATTTTGAGCCAAAAAAAATTTCTGGATATATTTTGTTCCAACAAATAACCGTTTTTCATCTAATTTGACTAGACTCTGCACGCGAGTCCTTGTATCATCGACATTGTCTTGGAGTTTAACCAAGAGTACAAAAGCAAACGGTATGTCTGATGTATCTTACTCTCCTTCCTTTTGTACCATCACGTGGGTTTCGCTCACGTAGACGGAATAAAATTGTAGCACGGAATATGCTCACGCCCCTTGGTGTATAAATTTTAATAAGGGCTACTCGGTTATTTACATCCCATTGTATCTTGCTCACAATACCTTTTCGACTAATGTCATGCGTCATTTTTTCCTTCAAAATGATGCATTTTCTTGAAATAGTTGATAGACAAATCTGGCAGGAATATTTTTTTGTATAAAAAATGCCTCAGAAAATGAATTTCGAAAAGTGCAGCTTAAAATTGTATTGGGTTAACAGTTCACTGAAGTCTGCACTTGAGAGTACTGGGTCAATATTGCAATTGATATTGCAATCGCAATAGAAACTGTACATTTGATTATTCTGGGTGAGAAACAATCCTTATAGACGTGCTTCTTAGCTTTACGTACTTCTATTTTAAACCAGACAAAAGCTAAATGACTGCACGACTCACACGGAACGCTCCTCATTAATTCAATTCGAGCCTGTGAGCTCCGGTAGATGTTGACTTTATACAGAAATTGTAACAACACTACTTAGCATCTTCATCAGTATGCATTCAGCTTGCTGCATTTAGGAATTATAATGATTAAAATTCTGATCATGATTTCGCCACACGGGATTCTGGGTATTACGGGAACCGAAGTTTTTTCGAGAAAGCGTCAACTTTTACTTATCTAAGGCAGTTGTATTCGAATCTTGAACCAATGCCAGTAAATAGAAGCAATGTTGTATCAAGAATAAAATCTTTGATTTCGTGTTTATACAATTAGTTTATAATGCATATATACATCTTATGAAAGAAACTGTTTCTATGAATGAAAGTTTTAATCACTGACTCAGCAAAAATCATGATTAAAAATATTTCTTCATTCAATATATCTTTCCTCGTTAACCTTTCGCATTTCCACGCCTGTGGGAATTCGCTTGTAAATTACAAACAGAACTCGAGCTTTCGATACTTGTGTTCACTCCTTGACACAAACGAACTAACCAAATGGACTTTAAAGGTCAGTTCCACACTTTAGTGCATACCAAGCTCGAGAAAGCAAGTTCCTCGTTTCTGGTACCGGAAACACCAGCTACACAGCAAATTATCGTTTAACTTTTCATCATGGAATAGAATTGCAAAATGAATACAAAATGTACAACCGGTTGTTGACTCTAAAGGGATCGAAGGTGTTACTACCAGCGTCGTAAAATGCAATGGGCGTGTTCTCAATTAACGGCTCCTAATCGCATGTTAGCATCTCTCTAATGAATATTAATATATTGCCGACATTTAGAATGGGCCAGTTTGCCTTGCACCTTCATTGTAATGATTCATGGCGATTTTTATAGGTTGCCCTATGATGATTGATGCTTGTAATTAAGAAAGTTATATTTTAAATTCAAGAGACTTGTATTTCGCGGAACATATGTTCCTAGTATTAATAACGAAAATGTAGAAGTAATCGCTTTCTGGATCACTGCGATTCGATAACACTATTGACTTGAAAAAAGTAATCTGAACTATAACATAAGAGCAAAACATTATCTAAATCATGCCGAAGGCCTTGATCTTTGTAAGGTTGAATATATTTTTTTAAATTCAATTTACTTTCAAGAAAAAATTCTTAAATAGACTTCTTGTTCAATTATCCGGTCATTGTAACAAATATACAGTTAAAAGGACATTATCCTGACTATCTTAAATTGAGGATAGTCAATTAGAGTTGCTAATCAAGCCACAAATAGTTTCCATGTAGATTGTACATGACTGCAGGAACTTCTATTCTAATGTTACGTATGTAATTAATTACACAATCCGAATAGATTTATCGAGATACAAATCAAATATCCCGTAAAGTTCCTATTCGATGTATTCTCGGAAAAGGAGGAAAAAGTATAAAATTTTTTTACAATTGTAATCAATGACTGTTAATTACAAAGTAATAAGGTTAAAAACCAACACGATAAGTCATGATATTTATATAATCTTTTGCAAGACGCACTAAAAATAGAATTTCTAATTAAGTTCCTATTTTCTTCACTTATCTTTATTGCTTCCTTACTTCCATTTTACGAAAAAAATTACTTTACCTCTTTCCATTTTTTTCCGTTGAAAAGAAGAGAAAGAGAACAGTTCCAAGGGCACGTACAGAGTTAATGATTCCACCATCGTCAATTTTCTTAATTCCAGTTGATTTACGATCGAGACGTCCTCTTAATGGCAGATACGAGACGTATTTATCGGCTGAACGGCAGTCAGCCACGGATAACGAATAAATAATTTTTCGCTCGTTTATTTACCCAGAAGAACTTTCTAAGGAGTGTCGGGCACATATAGGTACGTGACATGTTCATTGTTCAGGCGTGAATAAGAGATGATGTCATACCAAAGTTGTTGCACCTTTTCTCATTAATGGTCAGCACTCCTGTAAGGAACTTCAGGATGACCTCCCATGTTATCGTTATTGGCACGAACATAAGTTACATCTTTCACCTCATTATTGTCTTGCTTCGTGAACCTAACATTTCTGATGATGCTTTTCGCGCATGCGAATGGGAAACATGATACTTAAGAGAGAAACAATTTGAAAATCACCATAATAACTACAATCTTTCTTAAAGTATGCAATTATATACATCTTGCACGAAAAACTGGAACCGATTAAAACCGTAACAGAAAAGACGCTTCAGTGCAGTATTTGGCGAACTTTAATCGGAATCCGCAGGATTTTTTGCGTTGATTCATGACTGTGGACGAAACCTGGATCCACCCTTATACACCCGAGACAAAGCAGTAAGCAAAGCAGAGGGTACTGCTAGGTGAATGTGTTCCAAAAAAGGCGAAGACTGTTTGGTCGGCTGGGAAGGTGATGGCCACAGTATTTGGGGATTCTCAAGGAATTATCCTCATTGGTTACTTGGAGAAGGGTAAAACTATAACAAGAATTGTACTATGCATCATTATTGGTCCGTTTGAATGCCAAGCTACAAAATAAAAACGGTCACGATTGGCGCACAAAAAGTGCGATTTCATCACGATAACGCACCGGCTCACACATCCGCAATCGTAATGGTAAAATACACGAACTGGGTTTCGAATTGATTCCTCATCCACTTTATTCTCCAGACAATATTGAATTATATTAATTTTCAGCAATTTCGATGGTACTCTTTCCTGTAGCAATAGCATGAAATGAGCCCTGAGCTTTAAATTTTTTCAGGACTTATTTTTAGGGTAATGATGAATTCTCTGAATTCATGGCTGATGGAAACCAGTCACCCATCTCGTGTCACTGATCCCTGTCGATAATAATAGCAGCGTATGTTTCGTACGACCTGTGCATTCTTACACTCGGATCAGCGACCTCGCAATCTTAAAGGACCACCCATGGTTCGGAGGTCATGGAATGGAACTACAAATAAAGTAATCGGCGAAGAGAGTCTACATTTGATCCATTATGTTACATTTTCTTAAGGCAGTTGACTGTTCCAATTTATTTTAGCGATAGCAACGGACTGCAGAAAAGCTTCAAAATGATTTTTTGGATCTGAATAGTGGATCTCTAATAAAAATAACCTTTTCTTGTATTATTTGACCGAATAAATGGGTATCGTATTCAATTTAAATTAGTTTCAAATAATCCGAAAATAATTTTTTTGTTCTTTCCAAGTCATTGCATTTCTCTTGTCACATATAATTCTGGGCTTTTCCTTTCATCTTGAAGTTGAATCAGTGGTTTGCAGCAGACTGACACTCACTTGATTAAAATGATCCAGATTTGGTATCAAAATTGTAATTGACAAGTGAACATTGAGATTTGATACATATGTATCAAATGTCAATTTTCATCTTATAGGACCCTATAGCAGCTTAGTTGTCATCCAACAATTACATAAGGTGTTTTTCCGAAATTTTCACCCCTCCCTCACCCCATGTAAGATACCGTAAGATCTGCTCTGACCCCCCCCCA
>JAUMHM010000005.1:33064292-33115817 GCA_032362435.1 Melikaiella ostensackeni | reverse complement strand
GTTTCTTCTACACCACATTTTTTGAGAACCCACTCATTACTGACTTTGTCCATTAGCGTTTTACCGCACATATTCCGTAGCAATTGCATGCCAACTGCATTCACTTTACTCATTTCCTTTTCTTGTTACGTCCCGGTATCGCTACCATACAGCATAGTGGGTGCAAGCACAGATTTACATATTGCAACTTTACCTTTATTCGCTACATTTTCACTTCTAATAATGGCTCATACACTGCATATAACCTTTCTACCCTCGTTTATACGTCTGGATAACTATGCATTCTTTCCGTCAGCAATAAATAAACTTCCAAAATACACGAAATCACCACCTTGTTCTATCCTCTTTTCGTTTAAGGCAATGTTGCATACTGTTTTTCACCCATCCTTTCAGGCACATAAATTTTTGCTTTATTCAAGTTAATCTTAAAGCCTATATTCTTCATTCTGGTATCCAGCCTGCTCATCATTCTCTGCAAATTATCGACTGATTCTGCCGTAACAATCTTGTCATCTGCTGGCGATAGTCCACGCACTTTCACTGTACCAATTTCAACACCTTCTTCGTCTAAGAAAAACTTTTTTCTATAATCTGTCTCAAGCTGATCTGATCCGCACATGATTGACCTGACATTAATCCACGTTGGACTTTCCAGATCCTTTCTTTAGTTACTCCCATGACCTTACCAATAAGTATTTTGGTAAATATTTTGCAACGGCATTTGGTAGGCTAATCGCTCTATAATTAGTATAGTCACCTTTATCACCCTTTCCCTTATAGATTAAGACGAAAACCGCCTTTCTCCAATCATTTGGAAGTCTACCACTCACAGCACACATATTCATAAATTCGCTCAGCTACACGAACAAATATCCGCCATCGCTTTTAAGCACTTCAGCGGTGATAACATCCACACCAGCAGCCTGACCATTCTTTGGTTTCTTAATAATGGATATAATGTCGCGGATATCGATTCTTCTTTCGCCATCTACTACGGGATTGTCTAAAGTACCCTCTTCTGTCTCACGGTTGTTTTGCTCCATAGCTTGACCTCCATACAAGTTTTTAAAAAACTCCCTCATACAGCCTTTCACTTCGTTCGTGTCTCATACCATTTCACCATCAGCATTCTTAATCCCGACTGAGTCAGTGCTAGTACTTCATTTGCTAATCTTCTTAACCCGTTTTCAAAACAATTTCTTATTTCCTTCAAAATTATTTTGCATTTTCTTATCTTCTTCCGCTTTGATTTTATCCTTGCTTTCTTTGACTAGTATCTTTGCTTTTCTGTTCTTATTCCTAAAATCATGTTCTAGTTTAGTCCTCTCCTCATTGCTAAGACCTTTAATATTCAGCTTTCTTGAGTACGCTTCCTTTTTTTCGTTAACAGCCACGTGAATTTCATCATTCCACCAAGCATCTCCAGTCTTTCTTACTACAGCAGTACCGCACACTTTAGATGTACTCTTGAAGATGCTATCCCGTAGTATTATCTATGCACTCTCTACATTTTTATTGCCTAATTCCGTCTTTCAGTCTTTTTTGTAATGTCCTAAATATTTATTCAGCTTTTCACGATTTTATGTCTGAACCAAGTATTTGTAATAAACAAGTCTTTTTCTGAGCATAAGCTAATCAATCTGTCCCCGATACCGTTCGATTTTGTGTCTCCGAAATGATCAAGTATTCTGTCGGTACCTTCGCGTTGCACACCAATCCAGCTATTTACATCTTCGAGTAGAATGATTCTTTCTCCAGGCTTGCAAGTACCTGTAATATCATTTAACGAGTCCCAGATGGCATCCTTTACATCCCTACTGTCGCTATTAACTGGAGCATAGCACGCTATAATAAATAGTCTTTAGATTGCCACTTTTATTCTAACCCATAATAATCTAGCAGATAAACATTCATACTTTTGGACATTCTGTTTTGCTCTCTAATTCATAATCAGACGAACTCTCTGGCTATCATATAATTCATTATCTACTCCTGACTAAAGTTCTAGTCCATTTTCTATCTTTCTTATCTCACATCCCTTCTTTGTTTCCAAAAGTATAAAATCATTTCCAAACTAAGCAGCTAAATGATCATAAGGTGAAGTGCCCATTCATAATATCAGTCCCATCAAACTTTGGTCATTCAAGGGAAAGTATAAAAATAAAGCCAGTACCACAAGAGTTATGATCGGTTTGTGTTGTATACTGAGGAGGGCACCAGTCTCCTACAGTTTGGTCTTTAAGATGGAAAAAGTCTATTCATTTCTTCATAAATGTGATAAGAATTCTCAACCCTGAATAAAACTTGAAAATCTTAGAAACTTCTACAAATTTCCATTACCCTCCAATAGTCTTTCAGATTTCCAAAAGTTTCAAACATTATCAAACTTATCTTTCAGTTTTCAAAAATTCCCAGAGGTTTCCAAATGTTTCAGACATTTCCATGAATCAAAAAAATTTCCACAAGTTTTTAAAAATCCCCACAAGCTTCCAAAAGTTTCAAACATTTGCATCCATTTTCAAAATTTTTCATACGTCTCCCAAACTTTGCAAAAATTTCACTAACTTTCCATAAATTCCCTACACTTTCCATAAATATACAAAACTAAGCGTACAAAAAACTCCAAAACATTTAAATTATTTAAAAATAAACGCGTTAGAATCTCTACTTGATATGCAATATAACACCTTTTTCACAGACAGAATCTTTGTCAAACGAAAGAAACTTTGAAAATATTGGACGTAAATATAGAATCCTGTTTTCCTTTAAAAAATAAACCTATTGAGAAATTTATCTTTTATCGAAAATATGACAGTAAAAATTAAATACTCATCGTTAATTTTGTTATTATTTTAATGACTCTAAAATATTGTTACTGCACGAAACTTGGCACAAATTACTGAACTTCACGTGCAACCAAAACTTTCAATAAAGAGGCTTACTAAGCGTACAGAAAATTCAAAAACATTAAAAATATTGCAAAATAGACGCGTTAGAATCAACTGACAGAATTTTTGAGTGTATTTTTTTCGTAAATCTGCACGAACTAATTGAAAATATAATTCTATCACAACCACATACCTGGTTAAAATATTAACATACTCAAGGTTCATATTCTTTATTGCAAATGCGTGGTGCACACTAATAAATAGGAGATTAAATATAGTCATTAGAATTATATAATGATTAAGACCATGTCTTTTTATGCACAACATAGCACTTGGATGACAAAAAATCGATAATAATAGGCATCGAGATAATGTCTCTTAATTATATTTTCTTCGAGCTTCCCATAAAGATGTTGTAAGAGTCATAATAATAAATCATTCTCCTCTTTAATTGTCGTTGACATAATTAATATTGCCATCCATAACCCACATTTGTGAGGACACGAACTGCTAAACGAGACATAATAGTTATTTATAATACAAGGACCATGAGTGGCACATTTTCCTCGTGTCAAGTTGCAACACGGGCCAGAGCCCGATGTGTAGCCGAGGCAAAACCGAGGCAGAGCGAAGACGAGGCGAAACCGAGGGCTCTGGCGAGTATTGCAATCACATGAGTAAAAAGTTCCATACAGGGTCCGTGTGTACAATATACAATACAACATTTTTTATTAAAACGCAATCATAAGTGCGATTTTGGGGTCTTATAACCTTCTCCTAACGACTGTCGTCAATAAAATTGCAACATCGAAATTGAAATATCGGAACTATCTATGTTTTCCTGTCGATGATCGATGTTTTTCTATCGATGTTTGACTTTCGATCCATCGAGTCCAACGTCGATGTTTTCCTTCTGATGGTTCCCCTTCATTATGGGCAAAATAACTTTCGATGTTACATCGATGGTTTCTTTCGATGTTACAGCAATGGTTTCTTTCGATGTTACATCAATTGTTTCTTGCGATGTTACATCAATGGTTTCTTTTGATGCTACATCGATGATTTTTTTAGATGTTACATCGATGTCAAACATCGACGTTTTTTATTCGATGTTGCAACATTAGTCCTCAACTACTCAGCTGTGATGTGGTGTTTAGACAGCGCCATAGTGCGGCGACAAAGTGAATCACTCATCGTCCCATAAAGTGTGCTACAGCTGTTCGTTAGCCAATCATATCACAGCACGTCATTACTTTATAAGCCTAGGATCCTAAGTAAACCGTTTAAGGGCCCATGCCTATAAATACTGCTTTAGAGATCGTTTGCAGGCGCTAAAATCGCACTAATCATAGAGGTGTGATAAAAAACAGTTTTCTGCTGTCGCGACGAGCTGTTAGCATCCAGCAAATTAATAATGCGAATCGCAATGAGCCATGCTCTAACAATCTCCATCGGCCTTCTGAACTTTCTCGGACATACGTAGGATCATGTACAGAAATTTTTATACCGTACATACGCATTGTCCGGCATTAATTTACGACCCGCTGCGAAATCGATTTACTGTTCTTTAGACACGGTAGCATGCGGTAGGCAACGACACTTCGACCCTGTCGCTCTGTATCTTCTTTCAAATCTTCGCCTCCTTTTTTGTATTCTTGTTGCTTTGGTTCGCTCGGGCAATATGAGCCTTTACTTTCTTTTTTTTCGTGTCATATTTGGCCCTTTGTCAAACTTATGGTTCGTTATGCTCACTCGAGGGCCAAGTAAAAAAAGTGCGGCGTGACTAAACATGCTCTCTAAATCAGAATTAGAGACATTTTACTAGTAAGCGTCAAGTCTTTCACCAATTGCTTCACAGTTTCCTAATTAATGTTTGGTGTCTTAGCTTACCGAGTGTTCTAGACTTGTTACACTGCTGGGGATCAAGGAATTTACATGGTAAGAGTAAGTAAGGGATATCACGATTCAAACATAAACACTCAAAATGACTGATAAACCCATAAGAAGAAGATACCCATATAAATCTCTTTATCCCAGCCACATCCACTGAGGCACTATGCAAAGCTCTTCACGGGAGCTCATGAGTATCCAAAATCGTTCAGTGACATCTTTACTGGTTTTTTGGAAGATGTCGTTTTTTAATTGACTGAAGTATTAAAATTGTTTTTAGAAACTTTTTGTATTGGCAATAGGGTCTTATGATTATGTAACATAACTTGCAGTAAACTATACAACTATCTTTCGTTTCAGGCGTCACTCTTCTTTTTATATACAATTGTCCTCCATACATCCCTGTCCTTGCATACACCTTTTTCTTCCTTTGCATCCATACATCTTTTCATGCAAGCTCTTATGTTTATACGACTTTTTATATCTCTCCGCTTTAGAGTCTCATTCGCACATTCCAACTATTCTTTCTTTGGTCTACCTCTGGGTACGCTACCATTCACTGTACCTAAACACAATTTCTTCGTTAAACGTCCTTCATTCATTCTCTCAACATGACTAAACCATCTCAGCAAATTTCTTCCGATTTTTTATAACCGACAGGAGAAGCCCGAGCAAAGCGGATGTGTTGAGTCAGAGCCTAAAATTTTGTGTTGTCCGAAACATTTCGTGTACTCCGGAATTGAAAGTGTGTAGTCCAAAATGAAAAAGTGTGCAGTGGGAAATTAGCTTTATTTACAAAACGAAATTTACAGTTTTATTGAGCTGATATTTTAAAAGTATTAAAAATAAATTTCAATGTTTATTTAAACTATTATTCTTTTTCTCATTTCTCCACTTAAATGTAAACTGAATTAATAGAATCCAGTAAAAAAAAAACAACTATTCTTGTTTGAAAGTTCAGTCTTTTTGGTTGAAAAGTCTACAATTATATTCTTGGTTTGAGGATTCGTCTTTTTGAGTTAAAAATTCAACTATTTTAGAGGTAAATTCAACAATTTGTTTGAGAATGATTTTTTTGTTGAAAATTCATATCTCCTGGTTAAAAATTTAACTGTTTTGTAGAAAACTCGTCTTTTAGGCTTGAAAATGCATCTTTTTTCGTAGAAATTTCACTTTTGTGTTAAAAATGCAACTATTTGATTAAAAATAACTCTGTTTTGATAAAGGATTCAACTTTTTCTTTGAAATTCATCTTTTGTGGCTTGATTTAAATGTTTTTGATTTGAAATTGAAAACTTTTTCTGTTGAAACATCAACTATTACAATTTTTATTGAGAATTCATCTTGTTTGGCTGAAAATTCAACTGCTTGGTTAAAAGTTGAACTCCTTTGCTGAAAAATTCATTTTTTGTGGTTGAAGATTCATTTTGTCTGTTGAAAATTGAACTATTCTGTTCGTACTTCATTTTTCTAAAAATGAATTCTTTAACTGAAAATTTAACTATTTCATTTTTGGTTAAGAATTTGGTTTGGTTTGGTTGAAATTTCATATTTTCGGACTGAAAATTCTGTTTTGTAAATAGTGCGTCTGTTTGGCTTGCAAATTCAAGAATTTAGTTAATATATTTTTTCTTCTTGACTGAAAAATCTTTTTTGGTCGAAAATTCAAATCTTTTGTTGAAAATGCAAATATTTTGTTACAGAATTCGTCTTTTTGAGTTTAAATATCCTCAATTTGATGGAAACTTTTTTCTCATTGACTGAAAAATCTTTCTTGGTACGAAATTCAACTCTTTTGTTGAAAACTCGTCTTTTTAGTTTGAAAATTCATCTCTTTTGGTAGAAATCTTATCTTTTTTGTTTAAAATCCAACTGTTTGGTTAATAACTGATCTGCATTGTTTGAGAATTCAACTACTTATTTGTTGAAGATTCTTGCTTTTTGGTTGAATGCAACTGTTTTTGATTTAAAATAAAAATATTTTTTTGATAAATATTAACTGTTAGATTTTTTGTTGAGAATTATTCTCTTTTGGTTGAAAATTTAAGTACTTGATTGAAGATTTATGTATTTTGTTGAAAATTCATTTTTTTTTAAATATTCATCTCTTTGACTAAAATTTAAATATTTTGTTGAAAATTCATGTATTCTATTAAAATTCATTCTTTTATTTGTAGATTCATCTCTTTGGTTAAAAATTTAAATATTTTATAAAAAATTTGTTTTTTTGGCTTGAGAATTCAACAATTTGGTTGAAAAATTTTCTTACTTGACTGAGAAATCTTTATTGATTGGAGATTCCACTTTTTTTTTTAAATTCATCTTTTTGGTTTAAAAATTCATTTCTTTTGGTAGGAATTTCATTTTTTTTGTTGAAAATTGATCCTTTTTAGTTAAAGATTCAACTATTTGGTTCAAAATTCGTCTTTTATGATAGAAAATTTATCCTCTTGATTGAAACTTCATCTTTTTGGGTAAAAATTCATCTGTTTTGTTAAAAATGAAATATGTTTATTTGAAAGTCTATGGATTTGAAGCGATTCAGATTGCATTCAATACAGTACCTACATTTATTTTATTAAAAAGAATTTATTCCCCTATGTTCATGAAAAATCTCCTTATTTACCCTGCATTGAGAGCATTTTTTGGCATATGAACCCTGTTATCGGTATTGTTGAAAGAATTTTTTTTTGGATTCTTCTTATAAGTTGGGGGGGGCGGTCAACATATAAAAGGTGTGATCCGAAATTTGAAACATTTTAGGCTCTGTGTTAAAATTTGACAATAGAAAAGACGTAGTAAAAATTGAGACCAAAGACTTGTTTAGTCTAATGTACTTCTAAATTGAATAGACTTTCAAATACAATATACGAAAAATTTTTATTTATTTTAAATTAACCTTTTTGATATAGCAAACTAAAATAAGTCAGGCTGTCCGCTTTGCCCGACAACCCTGGGCAAAGCGAATGAGTCACTCGAGCAAAGCGGATAGAGCTAAATAAATGAGTATTAGTCTTGATCTATTATTTGCTTGATCTGTTTTACGTTTCTAGTGAAAAACCATCCTAATAAATAACAAAAAACAGGAATCACAATATGTCCGGGCAAAAAAGATGGCTCATCCGTTTGCCGCCATCCGGTTTACTCAGAGAGCACGCTTGAGACGAACTTTGAGAAACTAAGTAATATATGTAAAAAGTGGAAAATTGCAAACTTCGATAGATTTTTAGATATAAACAAAGTTCTTTAAAAAAATATTCACCGCTCTGTGTGAGATTGGTAACGCTTCATAGTGTGAATTATAAGAAAAAAGCTCCTCCGCTTTGCCCAGGGGTTCCGCTTTGACCGAGTTTCCACTATCTATTCTTTAATGGATTAATATATTTTCTGTTTTGACGTGTCTCCTGATTTTAATTTATTACTTATAGTTAAATACTTCTAAGAGAGAATTTCTAAAGAGCGTAAAACAAGATTTATGCTCATTACCCATACTAATTTTTAGTTGAACTTGCATAAGTAGTAAAATATGCGCAAAGTTAAAATTTACATTATTAGGCGTAAGAGATATTAGATTTTTATGATTTCTGATTAATTTAGTTCCCTTGTTTAAAAGACAGAAAATCGCCAAAATGTGCAACATTGATATAAAGTGTATAGAAAGGACAGCTTATATTAAGAGATTAATTCAAGAATATTCTATACTTGATATAGTATGATGATTAAACAGTTGACAGATCATGAATGATATGTCACTAGTAACAAATTCTGGAATCTGCAGAGACCGATAATTCGCGTGAAAGGCGCTCAATGCAGTGAGAACCAGAACATCTCGGCCGCAAAGCCGTCTGGTTGTATTGTGAATGCAGCGATATAATCTCTTCGGTATTCCAGCAGTGACGCCCACACCAAAAATTAACATAGCCAGATCGGCGACGCAAGATTTGCCGTAGAAATAATACCCCGTTCAACTCTTTCTGGGACTCTTACCGCCCGAGTTGTAGTGAACCTCCTCCACCCTCATGAATTTTCTTATCACTTTATTTGTCGATGAAGGCATAAAAAAAAATTCACCCGCAAGAAATACAATACGATCCGGGAAAATCAAAACGCAAACTTCTGCCAAATCGTTTTACTCTCACATATTTATTGTAACTAATAGCAGATTGCCCAATTGCTAGTTGAGCCCCAGCTGGGAACCCCAATCATCGCCAATTTGGGCTACTGTCTGGGTTGTAACGCTCAGACCAACCAATGTCCAGATTGGGCAAACTAGTTAGACAATTTTTTTCTGTCCATTTAAGGAAAAAAGATTTAAGTCTGAATAAAAATAAATATTTAAACTAAGAAATAAGGTTAAGTTCCAAATTTTAAGAAGTTGTTCTTAGTTTTAATATAATGTTCCTGCATATATGCGTATTGTATTATTTTATAGGCTCTGGAAAAACTCGTATTTTTTCGTTGTTTTCCACAACTGAGCTAAATCTGAAATGAGGATTCCAGGGTCAAAATGAAGTGCCTTCATATTGTGAATTCTAGTAAACATTTCCATCTTCCTCCAATCTGTAATTCACTTTAGGCCCTACGGGAATTTGGTCTTCCATATTTTTGTCTTCAAAATTCGCATTCACGTCCATCTTAAAATGAAACAAATTTCAATGTTAACATACGCATATATGCGTGTTATATCCTTTTATAGGCTCCAGAAAAACTCGTATTTTTTTGTCTTTTTCCACAACTGAGCTAAATCTGAAGTAAGGATTCCCGGGTCAAAATGAGGTGTCTTCATATTGTGAATTCTAGTAAAAATTTCCATTTTTCTCCAGTCTGTAATTCACTTTAAGCCCTACGGGAATTTTGCCATCCATATCCTCGTCTTGAAAATTCGCATTCACGTCCATCTTGATGAAACAAACTTCAAATCAAATCATTTCTGGAATGGTATACATATTATTAAATAGTAAATTGTGCCTACTTACTTTTTATTTCTCACAATATCCGAATAACACAAAATTACACAAACCAAACATAAAATGGCTCGTGCGACTGCTGAGTGCTGACAGCTGATTGATTATAGAACCACTTCGCACATCGGAGTTTGCGCAGTGCGGTTGGACAGAAGGAGCCAATAGAAGTTTGGCGGGTACTTTGAAATACTAAAGTATTAAATCTTTTTTTGTCAGTGTTTACTAAAATATAATGCTTGTATTTTAGTATTTCGAAATGCCTTTCTAACATAACCATACATTTTTGAGGTGATAATTTTAATGTGTAATTATATATTATCTGCATCTACATTTGGAGCATTGGCTAAATCTGAATCCTGCTCGGTATCATTTTCATCCTTGGAATTCTCTTGTTTAGGAGTTTCTAGAATTTCGTCAGTGTTGACGACCTAAACATGTTCTAAAATAAACAATAATCAAGGCTAAAAATATTATATTTTTATATATTATAATATCTTTTAACCGCCTTATTGCAAAAAGAAATGTTCGCTTTCATCACTATAATTGAATATTTGTCTTATTTATTTTTGGCCTTATCATAATACATATATTAATGATTAAATTTCTATACTTAACTTTCACTGATTATTGTTATTTTGATTTAAAATAACTCACCATCGTCATCAACGCTCGAGTTTTCTTTAAATGTTTCTTTAACTCCTGCTTCAATCGCTCGATGTTTTTCAACCAATAGACGTAATTTATCATTCGCATGGCGGTTTTTATCAAAGTTATCCCGATCCATATTTATTTCTGTTGTGACGTAGTGTACTATCAATTTAGCGATGTAAATATCAGCAGACCGCAGCAGATACTTTGTTTCTCTCCCTATAACTATAACTATAACCACGGCCCTGGTCAGTCCAGTATAAGCCCATGCACAAAAAAACACAGATCAGCTTTATTAGCATAAGTTTTAATAATGAATAATTCGGAATAATTGAGGAAATTTCAGTATTTGGGTGAGATTGCATTCAGCCTCTCATATAATTAAAATCATTTCTTAATAACTTCAGTTTTTCTTAACTGGGCTCCCCAGTTGGGCCAAAATTGGCACCCAATTATAAATTGGACTAAGTTGGGCAGATTTCCTCAAGGGTAAGGCAGCAATTTTCTGAAATGTTATGATTCCAAACCAGCATAGCCACCTTTCAAACTCTAACCACTGATCATGTCTTTCCATATACCCGAAGGAATACTATAAACAAGTATTTTATCAACAGAAGGAATTCATGGATATAAATTCAGATAAATCTTTCTGTCGAAGCGCATGCAAGAGACATCAAGCTATAAAAGCTTGCCCATTAACGTTAAATTATACTAGAATACCAGATACAAGGCGTAGGAAATGCAAAACGTACAGGTGCGCAAATGTCGTCCCCATTAGTGACAGCAGTTCTGTAATATACAATATGAATTCAACCCACGTATTTTATTGCATGCAACAATTAATAAATTTTCAAGAGACATAGGTACATCCGGTAAAAAACACTTTTAATATCTCCTCCGCCTTATTATTATTTGAATTTACATGTGAGTAGCGTTCCTGATTATTTCCACTCTAGTTGTGCAATTTCTTGAAAGATATGCATCAATTATTCCATTTCATAAATCTTTAATTGAATTTCGCGACCAGCATAAAATCGTGAAGTTACCCTTTTACTAAATAGCTTGTCATCTCTTGGCTTCCAGTAGCAAATATCGTGTAAATCTCATGAATCTCGAGTTGATTCTTGTTAATGACCTCGACATAATGACTGTCATTATACGTAACTTCGGTCTAATTACGCAATCATCTTTACGAGTTTTTTGAACTTGTCTTCTCCTTACTCTTGCGATTCTTCTACGAAGTGGTTCAATGAATTTTTAGGTGCTAACCAAATCTTCGTTTGCTGAAACCTATAAGTTAATTGCGATCTTGTGTGATTTATCGAGCAAAACCACACCGACTATTTGCCAAATGGAACTTTAAGGGTATTTATTTGACCCCGGTTTCACGGGGAACAGTTTGATGGCCAAACGGTTGAATATTTTGGTCTAATTTTTGGCCGTATGCGAGGTGCAGTACAATTGCACCTTTTTAATTTTCAAGCAAAATAGAAACAGCTTTACTAAAAAATTAGCTTGAAGAGAAAAAAGAGAATAATATTTATAAAACGTATGCAAAAAATTAGACCAAAATATTTAACCGTTTGGCTGTAAAATTGTCTTTCGTAAAACCGGAGTCAAATAAATGCCCTTAATGGAAGTTAGTCGACGTTTCATAGGGGAATAAATTCTTTTGAATAAAATTAATGTATAGGTACAATATTGAATTCAGTATAGAACGCTAAAGATTTCATGATGAAATATATTGCATTTTCAACAAAATGTTGAATTTTTAGCCAAAAAAATTAATACTCTACTAAAGGAGATGAATTTCCAACCAAGAGAGATAATTTTTCAACAAAATAGTTGAGTTTCAACCTACAAGGATGAATTTTTAACCAAATAGTCGAATTTTTGAAACATAAGAAATTAAACTTCAACCACAGGCAGTTGCATTTTTAAACAAATAGATGAATCTTCAAGTCAAAAAGACGAATTTTTTAGAAGACAGTTGAATTTTCTACTAAGAAGAATCAATTTTCAAACCAGAATTTTTCTAATATAAAATATCAATTTTCAACAAAATAGTTGAATTTTCGAAAAACAAGATGACTTTTTAACAAAATTGTTGAATGTTCAACCTACAAAGATGAATTTGCTACCAAGAAAGATGAATTTTCAACCAATTGGTTGAATTCTTAAACAAAAAAGATTAAACTTCAACCGAAAAACAATTGCATTTTGAACAAAATAGTTGAATTTTTAAGCCAAGCTGACGAATTGTTTGAGAGACAGTTAAATTTTCAATCCAAAAGGACGTATTTTCCATCCAACAAGACGAATGTTCAACAAAACAATCAAATTTTCCACCAAAAAATATTACTTTTTAACAAAATGTTGAATTAAAAAAAATAATAATTAAATTTTCAACCAAAATTGTTTATTCCCAACGAAAAATATAATGGATTTAATATTTAAACAAAAGAAAAAGATTTTAATTTTAAATCAAAAACAGTCGAATCTAATCAAAAAAGATGAATTCTCAACAAAAACTGTAATAGTTGATATTTTAACCAAAAAAGATTTCAATTTTGAATCAAAAACAGTCGGATTCAACCAAAAAAGACGAATTTTCAACAAAATAGTTGAATTCTCAACCAAAACAGATGAATTTTTTACCAACCGGCCAAAAAAGCGAATTCTCTAGAAACCAGTTGAATTTTCTACCCGAAAATATGAAGTTTCAACCAAAAAATGAATTTTCTACTAAAATTATAGAATTTTCCACCCAAAAAGACGAATTTTCAACAACAGCAAAAATTAATTTTCAACCAAACTGTTGCATTAACAACCAGGTAGTTCAACTTTCAAGCAAAAGAGACAAGTTTTCAACAAAACAGTTAAATTTTCAACCAAATAGTTGAATTTTCAACTGTCGAAGTTAAATTTTCAAACAAATAGTCGAATTTTCAAAAAAAAAATTGCACGAATTTTTTAGAAGAGAGTTGAATTTTTTACCTTAAAAATTTTCAACGAAAGAGTTGAATTCAAGCCAAGAAAGCGAATTTTTTAGAAGACAATTAAATTTTCAAGGTGAAAAGTTAAATTTCCAACCAAACAGTTGAATTGACAACCAAATAGTTGAACTTTTAAGCAAAAAAGACGAATTCAAGGACGAATTTTCAACAATATAATTGAATTTTCAACCAAATGGTCGAAGTTTTAAATAAAAAAGATAAAACTTGAACCAAAAGCAGTTTTATTTTTATTAAACCGTTGAATTTTCAATCCAAAAATATGAATTTTCAACCCAAAAGTTTATTTTCAACCAAATAGTCTAATTTTAAACTAAAAACGATCAATTTTCAACCAAAAATGGAATAGTTAAATTTGCAGTGCAAAAAATTAATTTTCAACCAAATATAAATAAAATAGTTTAATTTTTAACCGATGTTGACAGGTTTTACTTTTATATTAATGTTAGCGTAAGTTGACATAAAAATAATTGTGTAAAAGAGAAAGAAAAAAGTATTAAAATAAAGTAGCAGTTGATTGATAATAAAATTTACTTTGAGGTTAGGTTAAGAAATGAATGAAACTATATAGATTAGAAGTCAATGTTGCTTCACCAAGGTTAAAGTGCAGACGAATTGTTTTGAGTTCAAACATTCCCATATTTAAAAAGTTCAGTAGAATTTTATATTTTAGTTAGATTAGAAGACTAATGTAGAGAAAACTCCATACCGACAAACTGTCCTTTTAAACGTCAAAACGCAACGCGTGTTCCGAAAGTCACGTCTTATCGGCAGGATTGTATCTATTCTTGAAAGCACTAGGATTGACACTATTTGAAATGGTAGGATGAGAGGAATTACGTTATGGTGTAACAAATGTAAGAAAGATGAAAAAAAATTAATTTTTAGAAGGATGTGAAAATTAAGATTTACATAGAGAGCTGTAGGAATCCGATAATTATGAGTTTTCAAATCTGAGATTAACAGACTTTTTTCTTTTTTAATAAAATAAGATTCAACAACTAAAATTTCAGGATTTTTAACATCGAAGTCGTGTTCAGTCTCAATTGTGTGTCCAATATAACAACAGTCACAATTTAAACAATCAAATTTGTAAACTACATTCCTTTTTTTAAAAATGTCTAATCTATCTTTAGGAGACGGGAACAAGTTTAAGTTGAACTTTATTGGTCTGAAAATAACTCTAATGTCATTCTGTCGTCAAATCGTAGCAAGTTTGTCTATTATTCTCGAGATATATAGGGAACCACTTAACACCTTTTAAATTGTTAGATTCGTTTTCTCCCAGTTGATTGTAAAGGTTGTTGATTCTGATTTTAATAATTCTATAGATGAAATTTATCGGGTAATCTTTATCAATTCAAGTCTTTTGCGCTAGTTTAATGTTTTTTTTTATCTGAAATTAAACGAGGATAGTTTAATTGCTCTATCTATGAGTTCGAAAATCATTCCTCTTTTCTGCAACCAAAGATGTTGGATATTGTATGATGATTTTACTCCATCTCAATATTTTACGTACACAACTTTACATTCTTTGCATAAATGGTTTTTCAAACTAAAATCTTTTATAATAAAATTTCTTAACAGGCTTGATAAGGGACCACACCCAGTCCGAAACATTACCAATTTTATATTTTATTTAGTTTTTTCTTGGACCTTATGAACCTTAAACTTAATACTACATACATACTATTACAATTTACAAAAGCACAAACAGACATATTTTTATTGGAAATTTTACAGTACTTCACTTTAGAATCAAGTGCCTGGTTTTGTACAAGTTTAGGTAGAGATTTTGAAGTGTGTTTTCCGGTGTAAGGTACACCAAAACAAGAAACGAGATACGTGGCAAAAGTCTTGGAAACCGATACGAAGGTTCAACCTTGAATTTCTGCACTTTGTTTTCAGCTGCCGAAGTCAAAGAGGCAATCCAGCATGCCATTAAGGTCTCGCGGGAGGGTAGCTGTCAATGGCCTCGAGCCAGAGTGGTACCAGTTCGAGACGTCTACCCCAGTACAACAACCACGTACGTTCCACACTGTGCAATTCTGCACAGGTGCTCCGACGATACCGGATGTTGTAGATCAGAAGCCTACACGTGCGTACCAAAACACTCTCATCGGGTCGAACTGTACTTCTATGTAAGTAATCCAATTTATTTTCTTTGTTTTTCTACAATTTAACTCAACAATTTGGTTGTCTTCCTCAGTAACCTTTTCCCCAAAGGGCAATGACTGATAAAGAGGGGCGTTCTGGGCCCAAAACCGATTGGATCCTCACTATCAGCAGCATGTTGTGAAATGTTAATACAATAATTCTACACAACTTGGACCCTTAAAAATTAGTAGTTTAGGAGGTATGTCTCCCTGTATTATAAAAAGAAGTCGCGCTGGCGTGTTAGGAATTCAGAACCCACACCTGGCCCAGCTCTGTCTCAGCCTGAGGAGGCCCTCCCGAGCAGGACTCTAGAGACTCACACGATGGCCTTCAGAGCTTCCTGCGTGAGCCTCCAGAGCCTTCCACGAGGGCCTCCAGAGCTTCCTACGAGAATTGTGTTTAGTAGTTATGAAGGAATATTTTACTGCCATTCAACAACATGCTGCTGACAGTCAAAATCCAATCGGTCTTGGGACTAGAACCGCCCTCTTTATTGCCCATTGCCCTTTGTAACGCACACAGCTAATAATTGTTTCAAACAATAATTAATTAAATGAAAGTCCATTTCTTTGTTGCTGGAACATTTTTGACGTCTACGTATTCCTACAAGCATTGTAAGGTCTCAACCCAATGAAAAAATCGTGATCTTAAAACCGATAACTCGTTATCCTTGTCATGATTATTCCTTCATGATACTTATTATTCTCAGTCTGCGGTTGATGGAAAACTTGCATTTTTTTAAAGGCAAGTAAATATCTACAATAATTAGTGATGAATGATCTTGCTTATAACAATGAAACTTATTTTCCGTGTTTTCTGTAAAGAATAGCATTTTATGATCAATATTATTATAAATAAGTATCTTTAGCAGATAAAGTTAAACTCCCACATTATGCATAATGCTCTCCAAACGACCCTTTACTGTCCCCCAAGACTTTCACTTTAAACTATGATGCCTATGTAAAACCGGAAAAAATGTAGAATTCTGCACTTGTTCTTATGTATAACTGACACGAAACACGTGTCTCTCCTGGTGGTCCACTGAATGTGCCGCTTACTTTACTGTGGATCTTGTACTTAGAAGGTACTTTCCAAGATACGCAGCTGTAAACAGCTTGGAACATTATTGGTCCTTACTTGCGTTGTTATTGTACCCATGTCGTCGATTCGCAAAAGCTACCTGAGAATTTCAAGGCTTTCAAACAACCTCTCAAAAAATTGGAATAATATCCCATATCATTAGATGTTTATGTTATACAAATGCATATTTCGTAATCCTATAGCGTTAGACATTTGAGACTTAACTATTCATAAGACAAAGAAATTTTTTCTAAATCTCTTATCAAGATTTATTTGTTTTTTTTTACCTTTAACCTTTCGTACATTAGATATGAGACAACAATGTAATCAATCGCACCTTATTTGGATCGACAAACTGTTAAACTGTTAACTAAGATATTTAGAATTGAGTCGTGATATTCTCTGCATGCACGATTGATTTGAAGAAATTTCATTTGCTAGTAATGCTCGATAATTGTGAGTCAAGTTTATGATTCGAAAGATAATAAAATTTATTTATTTAATAGACAATATTGACTTTTGCAAAAAACTATAAGACTCAGCCTCTGGTTTAACCAACACCCATATAGTTTTTGCATTTATAAAGTATGGCAAACTCACTGAACGGTCGTTAAGGCCAATTGTGTGAAATATACCCGCAATTAATCCCTTTTTGCCTGAGGTCTGATCATTTAGTATCTCTTGCAACCAATCTAACTCATTGAACTTTCCTTTATTTCTAGAACCATGAATACAAAATACGATATACAATGTGTATTCTAGTTGAGAAGATGCATGTGAAAGTGCTTTAAATCCCTGGGAAACGTCGATCCTTAAAACTGCTCCCAATTAGGCTGGACAACCAAAGCTCAGAGCAGACATCCTTACTCCTTTTGGCGCTGTAGGTCGCACGTTTTCTATAATTCTATATTGTTCATTTCGCTCAGAATCATCAGCTCTTGGTTAAACTTAGCGCATGCGTGGAAAAATAACCTTCACTGCGCATGCCCAAATTTTCAGCCAATAGCTGGTCACCATAAATAATAGGAATTACTACAAAACGTGCCCCCTACGACGCCAAAAGGAGTGGCGATGAGTTTTGGGTGTCCAGCCTAATGGTGTAGTTTTGAGTTGCAAAATTTTTCAGACACGAAAACAAATGAAGGCACAATGAAAACTTTCATTGTTCAAAATTAGATGCAACATCACACCATTCGTTTTCTGTGTAAGAAGTCTGATGAATTTGATACCCGTCTGAGAGCTGATTCAGTAGCAGACTATGATAAAGGTGACTGCCCTACTTATATAGCTATCAGCTTACTAAGTATCCGACGCAAAATATTTAATAAAATACATGTAGTAAGGTCATGGAATTAACAGAAGAAAAGAGCTGGACTTTGTCATAAAAGATGAGAATACGTTCATCACTTGATCTTTCAAACGAGGGAACAGCAATGCAGTATAGAATTCAGAATCGGGACCCAAAGACCCAGACGGCAGAAAATGGGTCAACATTCTCCACTTTTTCTTCGTCACTCGTATCTACTCAGAACAAGTCTCCGATTATGAAAGACAACCAGTGCATGCTGCCGAGACGACTTTTTCCATAAAATGACATGTCAAAGTTGGCGAGAGGACAAAATCTCGCGGTCCGATCTTCCGATTGATATTTTTAGACTAGCAATTAAGTGTTTCAGCGGTCAGTGCAAAATCATCAAATCTCAGAATAACCTTATCGTCAGAAATATAAAATAAATCAATTTGGGATCACAAATGATTCTTTGGAATTTAGTATGAACCATTTGAAGATTTTTTAATGTAAACAATCATCTTGAATTGGCTGTTTAGAGCGACTTAACAGTGGACTTATATTTTTCTTTCCTGAGGCAATCTTCAATGTACCAAGTCGTCTGTGTATAAACGATCGTTCGGTGCACTCGACTTTAAGAGAGTGCTTCGTCGTACTCGCTGATTTCGCGCTGTCAACCGATAAATCTTTGACGGCTTGTATTCAGAAGCACACGTTACAGTCGTGCATCGCGCATTTAATCCATTACTTGTTTCGAGACTAACACGTCAGCCATTCTTTTTTTCTCGTCCCATGCTTGGACACTCGAGAGGAGCAGATGTTTGATGTAAGTCAGTCTGATTATAGCAGTAACGATTGAACCATGTTGTAATGGTAACCAATCGATCCAGAGTCTTATGATGTCAATATTCGCATTGCAACTGGCAATGGTGACGTATAAATTACCTTTTTTATCAAGACTTATGAATACTTTCTTGTCATTCTCAAACCACAAATCTTGTTTGTATTTATTTTGAAGATGCAAAGGAAAATCCATAAATCTACATGAATCTGCAAATGATTTAGGTTGTATGTATGTATGTATGCATTGCCTTTATTTTTCAGCCCAATGGCCTAGAAAAATTCGTCTGCATAATATACAGAATCTTAAATGTAGACCTACTCATACTGCCCTCACGCAAACATTTCTATAACCTCTCTTTCTCTCTTCTCTGCCACTACACCCCCTTTTCAACACATCCACTTCTGATCTTAACTAAAAATTTATATAATTCTATAAATTTTTAACAATTTTCACTAACTCTCTCTAATCCTCATTCATTGAACCCACTCTGCATTCCGCTCCCTTTTAACCTACTCGCTTTACTCTGAATTTTTTTGTTACATTCTTCACTTTAACAATATTCCATCTCGGATGAAAAAGCGCGCTAAAAGCCTTCGTTTCCCCCGTTCATTACCAGCGCTCATACTCGAGCTACAGCTGTTTTCAGCAACCTGTCTTGGTTCCTCCTGCGGACTCCCGGTACGTGCTCCATCCCTCATTATCCTTCGTGATTTTCGGTAGTGGATGTGTGTGTCGTGCTTGTAGTGTATTTCCTGTATCCTTGTTCTGCCCATGTACTTCTTTCTCACTTTCGCGTCACCCATACCTGCGCAAATTCTTCTCTCTTCCTTTTGTTTCTCTCCTTCTCGTCTCTTTCTCAGCACAGCCAGTCCACTGTACTAGTCAACTTTCGTACTTCCAACAATTTGTGCTTGCGCTTCTCAATTTGTTTCGCCTCCATCCGATGCTACACCCTAACCTCAAAACCTGCACGTGCTGTTTTTTCAGAGCCGATTTTTTCTTACAAAACCACTTCCACCTTTACACCTTCACTTGCATTATATCATCGCACTACCCACTACCTTCTTCTTACCCACTAGTATCCATATCCGCCTTACAATCTTCTTAATCCCTAAATATCCACAACCGCTCCATCTGACCGCCCGCTGTCTACTGAACACGCACCGGAAGTCAAAATGATTTAGCTTTTTGTCAGCAGCATCTAATTTTATGGAGGAATTTCGCCCAAGTGGTGCAAAATGGTTAGTAAAGAGAGAATTAGCAAGGAATGATAACTGTTGATGGCTTCTATATCTACAAATCGAAACCTCAAATTCTATAATTGACCCAAATAGAAACAGTTCGTAGTAATCATGCCAATTTACTCAAATACAAGTTAATATCAAATGTAGAAATTAAATTTAGAATCTCTTTTGATATATCCTAATACCGTGTATTTCGAGGAAAGATCTAAACGGCATTTCGATCGTTCCCGGATCAATGGAAGTGTTCCAAGTAGATGATAAGGCTCCTACTCAAATTCCTTAACTTGATCTACAAGTTATACATATTCGGCACTTGACTCGCGCTAAACACTCGACAGAAAACTGACAGGAGTTATTTTATGGGAGGTCCACTCTCCTTGAGGAAAGTTTCCGCCAGACAAAGATAATGGAAGGAATTTAGCATCTGGCCGGCGGTCTTTTTTATGAAGCGTCTGCGAATATTGATCGACCCTAAAGACGATTTACGTATCATAAATTCATCCTTGACGATTGTCGGTGAGTTGCACTTCAATGTATGACTTATTTTTATACCTCCTTACTAAATACTAAAGATTGCTTTGCCAATGTCGGTGTTTTTTCTTAAAGTTGTATAAAATCTTGAAAACTTATTCGTATTTTGATTACTGTGTGTCTTTGATACACAATTTCGGCTTTTAAACCCTTAACTTTGTACTGAAAGCTATTGCCGAACATTCAAAGACATAAGGACAAGTTTTAAGGATGGGTCCGATGATTGGAAAGGTGCGTCGTAAGTCGCGTAATTTGAAATCAGTCGACTAACTTTTTCCGGTCATGCGGTCGATCACGATCGTTTCGCGGCTTAATTTTTATGGGGAGGAAATTAATGTGGGTTGGCCAGGCCATTATAGTGCTAATACCGCCGTATCGGTAATAAACGATCATTGCAAGCTCACTGCAACGCGTCAACCATTGTTATTAGACGATTGCGAAACTCGATGCTCCCGCCGCGATTAATTACCGATCGAAAAACGATCGTTATCTTTTCTTTTCATCTGTAAGATGAATGGTTCCGGGAAGTAGAATTTGAGACATGCGTAAATTCTTTTCTCTAACCGCTTCAATTTTCAGCTTATTACAGAAAGTCTGTAATATTTCAGACTCACTTCGATTCATATTTTCACTTGAGTAATAAAATATGATACTAAATATGAAACTCTTTTATGAAATTGAGAAATATTGAAGACTTTCTGTTTCGCAACACTGACTTGCCTCTCAAGCTTGCCGTTGCAGACTAGTTGACTCCAGACATCTACCCGGTGTTTATCAGCAATCAGTTCTTTAGCCACGGTGTATAATTACTCGACTCGTATTCGCTTATAGGCAGGTTTATTTTAAACCTCAATTTATCGATTGTTGCCGATATTTATTTGTTTGCATGACCTGCATCGTCATCTGGTTGAGCTTTCGGATCGAAAGCAAAGCTGGATGTTGTAAAAGAGACGCATAGAAGTTCCTCCACTGGGCGTAAGCCGTCTTTATAAATACAGTAGACCGCTTCCGTGATACGAAAATACTCTGATTTATGGTGTTCTCCACTTGAGTATTCCGCATTGCAGTCGTGTTTCGCGGTAAAGACGTACACAACTGGGTTAGTCTTCGTCAACGCCTCATCGCATTGCTTTCAATTACTATCAGTCGGTCGCAATTTTATTCCCAACAAAGGGGCCTTTCTCTGCAGAGCAAGGGCAGTTCTTGCAAAATGCGATCTCAACAAATATTAGCTAATGTCCGAACTTGCGGTTTGAGTTACTCTACTGTAATCTGAGATCACAACTGTCAACATCAAGTACATTTTTGGTAATAATATCTTCTTCCGTCTGTGCACAATATTCATGTTATAATATACTCTTCATCAATTAAAGATGACAATATGACATACCTGTAAAGATAAGATCAAAGAGGTGAAAGTAGAGAAAGGAGCTTGTTACTGTTTGACAGAGATTTTAATGACCTGGCAATATACGAGTACAGGATATTTCATGTTAGGAGACATTTCTCCATGTTGTCCAGTTATTGGTTACTGATAGTATAATTAATGGTACCTGGACAATAAAAATGGATAATGTCAACCAAGGCGTTTTGCATATGGCAAAGTTATCGTCCATGTTGTAATGTAAATCTGGATAGAAAAGTTTAAATATTGTAAAAGAATTGAGTGCTGCATCAGTAATGTCTAATAACTACAACGCAGTGGTAGATGTGGACTATTTTACAATAAGAATTCTTTAGAGATGACTGTTTCAAATGCTAAAAGGGTAGTTATATATAAGGAACGAGTATCGGAATCATTTTATGTATGCTTTAATCTTTTAGTGCTCAAACTTAGGATGCTACCAAGTGTTTTGAGTAATTAAAGTCTATGCCCTCATGTTTACGACATTCCTTAAAATAAAACAAAACAAAGGATCGATTGGGGTTTCAGTTTCTCCCTCATATTTATGTTCTCGCACCATTTCTTTTTGTCAAACTTTAAGAGTACCGCGACGACGATGCCTCGATTCAAGATGCATTTTCGACTTTCTTACGATCGTTCCTGACGAGGTCGTTAAAGCTGTATCTAGAACGCTCATATATTTGTGAACTGTCTTGTGTTGAGCTTTTATGTGCATTTCAAATGATGTGGATATTACTCAGGTGCTGAAATAAACGTCAATTCGAATATTAACGCAAATGATTTCGAGCATTAGAATCGAGAATAGGAAAGTGTTGTGTGTAAAGTTGTAAAGTGTGACAGATTCTGTTGTACGTGTTATTAAAAATGGTAGCAAATATGGAACTAAATGTAGATAAAGATTATAAGAATTTTATTTTCTGGGTATCTATAAGGGTATACTTTGTCAAAGAATTGATTAACGGTATATATCAAATCCTGGAAGCCGGTCATCTAATTCAATTATATGCAGTTCAAGAGTCAGCTAAGTATAATAATATATAACAGCTTAGTCAAATTTGCTGCTAACTTGGCGCTAAGCTTTGGAATAGTAGGGAGAGACTTTACGACTATGCTTCACTTATAGGTATTCAGTTCCGAAGTGAATTCTTGTAATAAAGGGATACGCACAAGCCAGCACCACATTTAACGGCAATTACCTTTCCCACAATTTTACGCGAACCTTTAAGGGTTACATGGGCATCGAAAGATCACGCGAAACAAATTCGTCCTTGTAACACTGTGCTTTCGGACAAGTCACGGTTTTTATTAAGAGTTACAAATTGCTGCTCTCATCCAGACGAAAGTGCACAACAAGCGTTGGTGGAAAAATTGCTCAAAATAATGACAGTCTCGGAATCTTGGAGATAAAGAGGCTCTACTTCTGGAAATATTACTTAAAAAATCAATCCATTTTTTTTATTTAAAGTTGTTTTTCATTGCTTAAAACGTTTATATATCACACAATTATCAAGCGACTGATTAACCTAAGCCGAGAGACTTTGTTACTAGGGTACGGAAATCTGAGATATGACGAGACCTAACAGCTGATTGGTGGAACAACCGCACCGGTTCACCAAGAAATATGCAGTTAACAGGCAGACAAGCTGAAAACGTTGACAAATATGATAGGATCTTTCATTGTTTTAGAAAGCAAATCACCACTCTGGAAGGAAAGGAGAGAAGAATGTCTTCAGAAGGTCTTGGACGTATAATTACACCACATTTATATTCGTCGACTTAAAGTGCCGGACATGTCGGTTCGAGTGAACGCATATTGTATTTCTGGTTTGATCTTCTCGGCAAAGGGATTTTAGCAGACCTCACGTGAAAAACAGCGGAATGGATATTGGATCCGGCAACTAACCTTCGTCCATGGTCACGAACTCATTCGGAGAGCACCAAGTGTCTAGACTAGACAGCTAGATGGCTCGAAGACGTTTTAATCCCTCTAAGTTGTTGATCTTTCACAGATGGCATTCCAGATTAGCTACTCTGAATTTTGCCAATGCAATGTCGACAAGCGAAATAGAGTTCTAGTGTTCACATTCTTCAAATGACATGACACTCCTAATGAAAGTAAATTCAAATCTTAATTTAAAGCTATATATATATAATAAAAAGATCTCGCCGCCGCCAATGTGTCAGCGTCAAGAATTAAGATACCACCTTTTCCCTTCCTCCTCCACAGGTACCACCTGAGACATTTCATGTTGAAGAATTGCAAAAGATTTTCATGAAAATCTCAGTATCGTTGAAATTCTGAACGCATATTTCAAGTTGCTTCGTGAGATGAAAATTTTGCTCCCGGCTCGAATGTCAACCGTGAGAAGTGTCATATATAATGTCTTTAGAGCGCTAATACCACTCGATTCGGTAATGCGATTACATTGTGAAAGCTTTCTGGAGAAAGATCCGTCCCACCTGCCAACTTTACTCGAGTGAATGAAAGAAAAAGAAAGGCATCTTACATCCTGGCGGAACGCGGTAGATCCCAATCAGTGGACAGTTTTTAATGGTTTCCTCGAGTCGGGCCAGTGTCAGTGACTACCAAAATCAAGTAGCCTTCTTCCCCCTAAGTTTCACGGACCCCACAAGATAAACAAAGCTCATCCCG
This sequence comes from Melikaiella ostensackeni, assembly GCA_032362435.1. Taxonomy (NCBI): domain Eukaryota; kingdom Metazoa; phylum Arthropoda; class Insecta; order Hymenoptera; family Cynipidae; genus Melikaiella; species Melikaiella ostensackeni. The sequence continues at coordinate 33,091,211 of JAUMHM010000005.1, read as the reverse complement.
TTCTCGAATGAATCCTTGCGTCACGGAGGAACTCGAATTTAATGGATCGGACGTCATCGCGGGACCAATTTCAAAATAACACACCTGTCCGGTTCCTGTGGTCTCTGCTATGCCAACGCAACGCCCTTTAATTTCAACCTCGTTACACCCTTGAGCGGTTACTTCAAATGACAAGTCCCGGGAGAATTATGTGTCTCACAATTCAATTTTATATACTTAAGGGTATTTCAATCATTTGGGTCAGAATAAGGAGTTAAATGAAGGTGATTGAACTCGATGTTTCAGAGGAGAAAAGTTAACTTCTGTCAGTTGATCTAGACTCTAAGTCTAGAGCAAGGTTTCTCAAACTTTTTTCGCAATTTTTTGAGTGCTGCAGGGTCACCACCCTACAATTTTTTCACAATACCAGAACCCAAGGGGGCGCTTGACTGTTAGTCGTGCAGGCAGTTGCTTGCCTTGCGCGACCTTCCCGATGTTAGAGGATTAGAGCTGGTTGAGAAAAATTAAAGTTTGGTGAAATATTACTGAATCCAACATTAATGAGCTGTATCATCTTCATTAGATGATGGCAAGAAGATTAAAAAAGAGATAGTGAAAAATCGGTTTATATCTTCAATCCCAGGCTTTAGTAATCTCAGTTATCGTACTTTTGCATCCACTTAAAGATTCCCTTTATAGCCCAGGGAACGGAGACCAAAAAGGTACCTTTTCACCACAAAAGTTTAGAATGAAAACGAAGTATAAAATTGTGTAGTGTTGATGCCTGGGATGAAGGCCCGTATGTTTGCAGGCGGATGACCATCCACCGAACGAATTGCGCAATTTTCAAAGTTGGCGAAACCACGTTTTTTGCAAATTGCGGTCAAGCTATTAATCTGAGAGAAAAAAAGTTGAATGAGAAATTATAGGTATTAGAAAGATCTGCAATTTGGTGGGTCAAACGTTGAGATTGGCTAAAAAATTTCCTTATAAAGTAGTATAAACGAATCAAAATAGCCTTTTCTACAGTATCTACTTAGATTTGCAAAAATGCATGTGCAACTTTGAAAGTTTTAATATGTCTTTTGGTGTGCTAAAAAGGTGCGTGGAATTCAAGCTCAAAGTAATAAATAGTTTTGGAGAAAATCTATTCGTTCTTAAAAGACTGACTGTTTTTCAACGAAAATAACACGTGGGAGAGCGGTCCAAAGCAATAAAAGTCAACAATTTTAAATCCCAAAGAGTTGTTCTGTCATGGATTTTAGGGAAAATTTATTTTTCCCTATTAACTTCGTCGAGAATTGCTGCAAAAGGGGGTACGCTTTTGTTTCACAATCAAATGTAATAAATTCACTAATTTTTATCTTACAAAATGGGGTTAGGATCTTTCGAAATCAGTAGTTTGGGAAACGCTGCTTTAGATGATGTGAGGGGATCTAGGGATGATCAATGGAAAAATGTTGACAGGGAAAAGAATCGAACCTATACGGTTTCCTTTTTCGCTTTCCTAAAGAGGGTTTTGCCCACTTGATTGACCTCACAAGAGGTCAGTTCTCGGATATCACTATTCAATAAGGGGATCCGCCTCTAGACGTACGTTCCCATGCTAAGTAGCATTATCTTTATTTTTAAGCCCACGTACGTACTAGCGTGGATGTATGCAGAAGCTAAATATAAATGTATTACAAGTGCGGTCGAACGCGTGAAAGCTCGCACGTGAAACCAACACTTTGGATGGGCAGATCAATTTGCGACTCCATCTGATAAATTTCAACATAAAAAAAGAGACAATTAATAAAAATGAAATTTGTCTGCATTCGTAACCTCGACCTGTAACATGTTTTTTTCGATATTGCACATTTGTAACTTAGGCTATTGAAACGGGTAACCCAGAAAGCCCGTGTGAAGATCGACCCAATTTAGCCCAATTTATAATTGTGCACCAATTCGGACCCAATTGGGTAGCCAAGTCAAGAAAATTCGAAATTATGAACAAATGATTTTATTTACATGAGAAGCTGCATGAAATCCCACCCAAATACTGAATGTTTGTAAATTATTCTGAATTATTAATTATCAAAAGTTCTGTTAATAACGCCGATTAGTGTTTTACTTTGTGGTTGGACTTATATCGGACTGATCCATAGAGCGCCCATAGTAGGCAAACAAGTCTGGTCCCATCAAGTAACCCCAGTTATAGGTAGAGAGACAAAATATCTACTGTGGTCTGCTGATATTTCCATCGGAAAATTAATTGCAAATTATATTACATCAGAAATAAAAATGGATCGGAATAAATTTGATTAAATCTGCCGTACAAATGATAAATTACGCCTATTGGATAAAAAATATCGAGCCATTGAAGCAGGGGTTAAAGGAAAAGTTTAAAGTTAAGTATGGAAATTTTATCATTATTATATGAACTACGACGAGGCCAAAATTTAAATACGAAAAGAATTTAATTATAGTGATGAAAGTGAACATTTTTTTTCAATAAAGCTGTTAAAAGATCTTATTATAATATATAAAAACATAATATTTTCGGACTTGATTATTATTTATTTTAGAATAGGTTCAGGACGTCCACACTGTCGAAATCTTGAGAATTCCTGAACAAGAGAGTTCCGAGGATGAAAATTATACCGAGCAGGATTCAGATTTAGCCAATTCTTTAAATGTAGAAGCAGATAATATATAATGACACATTAAAATTATGACCTCAAAAATGTATGAATATGTTAGGAAGGCATTTTGAAATATTTACTAAAATACAAACATTATATTTTAGCCAATACTGACAAAAAAAGATTTAATATTTTAGTGTTTCAAAGTGCCCGCTAAACTTCTATTGGTTGCACCAGTTCAAACGCACTGCGCAAACTCCAAAGCACAAACCTATCGGTAAGTATTCATTTGCAGAAAGTTCCATTTCTCTGAAAATAATTTTTCGAAAAAATCACTAGATCCCTAATAATAATTTAGTTGTGCTTTAGTAACATTATAAAAGATCGCAACAAAATACTAAATTTTTAGTAATAATCTAATGGTTTTTCAAGTTAATGACTTTAAGGGAAATTGAACTTTATGCTGAATGAATAATTGAATATCTATATTAAACCTATGTTTCTCCTACGGTTCTATAGACAATTAGCTGTCAGCAGTCGCACGCGCCATTTTATGCTTAGCTTGTGTAATTTTGTGTCAATCGTATATTCTGAGAAATAAAAAGTAAGTAGGTGCAATTTACTATTTAATAATATGCATATAATTTCAGATATATTTTTTTTACGCATTTTAACATTGAAATTTGTTTCTTCAAGATGGACGTGAATGCGAATTTTGAAGATGAAGATATGGATGACCAAATTTCTTGAGGGCTTAAAGTGAATTATAGATTGGAGGGAGATGGAAATTTTCACTAGAATTCACTACATAAAGACAAATTATTTCGACTCGAGAATCCTTCTCATTTCAGATTTAGCTCAGTTGTGGAAAAGAATGAAAAGATACGAGTTTTCCCAGAGCCTATAAAAGGTTACACATTTTTAAAAAAATGGATTATATCCGGTAGTGAGAAATATGTTACCGGATATAATCTTGGACTATTAAGTGTGGACAGCGATTTAGATCATCAAAACTACAATCTCTAAATGTTAAAAAATAGATGATCATTTAAAATCTAATATCCAAGATTACAATCCATTTTCGGTTAAATAACCCCAAAACTATATTATAACTTCTGCAAACGTATTCATAAAATACATGAGTTACCTATACAAAATATTCATAGATGAATCTATAAATAGAAGTAAAAAACATTTCAATTTCTTAAACATATATGGTAAGTACGAAAGTGGCTGTCACAATTTTACAAAAACGAATGTGAAGGAGGTTATAAGTTTCTTCAATTATACAAGTGGCAGTGACGTGTTATGAAAAAAAATATAGACTTACTTATTTTCTGCATCCAAATCAGTTGTGATTTAGTACTAATAACCATTTTATAACTTATTACTTTTCATGATGCGAATGTATGAAATGTATGACATCATGTGACACGCCGCAACCATCCGAGACTCAACGGACGCCTGAATGTTTTAAAATCTAAGATTTTACAATTTAATTGCTGAAGATTATAAGAATTCAACATCCATAGATTATCTTTGGTAACATCTTCATATATTAGAAAAAGATTATACGCATTAATATACTTTTGCCCAATCTGGGCATTGGTTGGTCTGAGTATTACAATCAAGATAGTTTCCCAACTTTGCGGCGATTGGGGTTCCCAACTAGGGCCCAACTAGTAACAAAGCAATCTGGTCGGAACCCAGTCAGGCCCCCAGTCGACTTTGTATTTGGATACATAATTCTGACACAACGACCAAGACTTTTCTTGAAATTGTGCATGATTTGAAATGAAATTGGTCTGCTGTGTGAAACATGTTAACACAGATGAATAAAGTAACACATCGTAATTATATAGATAAAGATTCCAGGGGAATGCAAATTAAAAGGAAAAATGAAGTGTCTTTGCATCCGCTTCATCTATAAGTTTACGGACAAGTGTTTTTTGCTTAATTTTTCATTAGTTTAAATATTTGATCCATATAAACACGACGAAGCCTTGAGGGGTGAATTCCAAGCAGATATACGCATACCACAAAGACAACTTAATTGTAATGAGTCACAGGCCTCTGGGCCCTCTGGGGTACCCCGTAACCTCTATAGACTATATAACCTCAGTGCAAGTGCGCATAGCATTCTTATTTCCATAATGACACGTTTCCCCGATATCACATGGCATGCATTACATACATCGAGAATATGATAATTGATCTACACATCCACAGACCGAGAGTATTGATGCTTCTCTTATAATTCTATCGTAAACTTTTCTTCTTGTGTTCATCTTTCTTGTTATCCTTCTGTATTTTTTGTCGTGGAATTTCATAATCCTTGCTGTTATAGTTGAATCCTGGTGATTTGCATAAACAGCTCTTAGTTAGTAATTATTGTGCTTGATCCGAGAGTAACTTAGCATCTAGGGGCATATTTAGAATGAAACCTTTACGTAAATTTAACTAGTAAAAAATTAATTAAAAACTACAAAAGATCGTAAAAAATTGTAATTAAAATCATGCTTATTCATAGGAATATTTCTGACATCTCAGAAATATTTAGTTCTCTAATAGAGTATGAGCTGAGGAACAGTATTATTTATTTCCTTTTTTTCTGCATAGCTATGTCAGGTTGTCGGGTCAAATCATTTCGGTTATTCTGGGTGAAAGAATTGTCAAAAAGTGTCCATAATATTTTCAAAAAACACCGATTAATTACTGAAACTCAAGAATTAATCATCTCATTAATCATTCTAGTCTGTGAAAAACTGATCTTTTCTCAAACCAATAATTTGTATCTCGACAGTGACAGTGAAGACTTGACGCAAAGTACCAACATCTTTGCATAGATTTAGCTAAACAGTGTTTGTAGCCGATAATAATACACCAGACCAAGGTGTGAATAATTGCTACTCCTGTCTTCAAACACTGTTTGTACCTTCATTATATGGGTATTTAAAACAAAGCCTATAATTAAAGTTCATCAATCGAAACCGATACGTGCAATTCATTCATACTTAGTAAATATAATTCATTTGTAAATACTACAGAAGTAACTCTCGACCATGATTTTTTCTCTCTGTCTTCGAGTTTTTTCTTGACTCTTGATATAAAATTCACTTCAACGATAATACAAGTAGATCCGACGATATCTTTAACGCGTAGCGAAGGAGTTTTGAAAGCGAAATAATTCTGCTTAATTCTTCTTTTACGATCGGGGGAATCGCATTAGCAGATCAAGTACTATAAAAAAGGATCCAGGGAGAGGCAATGTAAAATGAAAAGGTTAATAAATTCTTGCAAGCTCAGCTTACAGCGTTTTATGACGTACTTCATAAGTGGAGTTTTTCTAACAAAAACAATAGTTGTATATTTATTCCTCTTTTTAAATTAAGGCCTCATTCTCCTGTACTATTAATATAATTAAACAACGATCATTATTCAGCAATTACGTACTTTCTCTTCGTGTCTCATGAGCACTTGTCAACACTTCTCAAGCCGCTTCTCAAAATCAAATAATCGCTAGTTTTGCTAGTCAAAGCTTATTATTTTGAATTAGAACATGAATAAGGGAATGCAAAATCCAATTTCTCTAGTTTAATCGGTTAGCCCTCGGGCTTTTTATTCATAACATCGGAACGTGGGAATATAGATAAATTGCGAGGATAGCTGCAATAATGTACAAAATAAGCGACAGTGATAGAATTTGTAAAGTATCCCGCGAGCGCGAGCTCTTTGAGAACTTAATTAATAAAGAATCTTGCGGTTGGAAACCATCTGGGTAATGAGCCGTCGATTAACGTTAATGACTGCAAAGCGCCGCTTGAACGGCGCGAATCGTTTTTATTCCCGATTTATTTTGCTAAACGTCACAAACTGCCCATCCGCTTTGTAATCTCAAGTGAAGTTCAATTTAGATGCCGGATAAATCCACTCCAACTTCCCTGACGAAAATAAAAGTTCGATGGGCTCTCTGATGAAAGCCATCCTTCTCGAAGATTTAGATAGCAATTTTATCAAATTTTGCAGCTTTCTTTTACTATTCCTATCTTTGGTACTTTGAATATTGTATTTTTAAAAATATTCAGAAGAACGAATTAACTGTATACAATCAAACTGAATTTGAAACTTGGAGACTCCAAACTGTTTCTCCTTTTCTTCGAGCTTTGGTATAGTTAAATTTCGATAATGATTTCTCTCTTCAGTCTTACAGTCCAATGTGAAAACAAAAAAGGATTTCAGGTGTTAAACATCGTTTTAATCTTCAACGTTTCGGCACACAATGAGAGCCTTCGTTAAGTAAAAACATTTCTCTAAAATTAAGTAGCTTTTTTATAATAAAATAAAAAAGGTACCAATTATAAACTAATGAGTATGTCAAAATGATTATTATCTGCGTTAAATACGTAGATTCAAAAAATTATAAAAATATAGATAATGTCGAACAATGCAAACAATGTGTTTTAGAGCGATATGTATGTGACCCATATCGGACAATAATATTTAGGTAGGTTTATTGAAATTTTAATACAATTTTTTGTAAATATTGATTCTATAATTTGCCTTTTATAAGTGCTATTTTTTTACTAAAATTCTAATATTATTAAAATAAAAAAAAATGGTCAAAATTCCACGAGTGTTGAGACAAACCAGTATTTAAATTTCCAATTTCACAATCCCTTTTATGTTCGGCAACTCTTGTTTTTAATCTCCTACCGGTTTCCCCGATGTAAACTTTATTGCATCCAGTACATTTAATTATGTATACCATGCTTGATATATTTTCAATCTTTTCAGAATCTTTTTCATACAAAACAAAGTTATTTCAGGTGTGGTTATTTTAAAAGTAAATATTTTTATTAAATTTTTAAAAAGAACTTCTTAATCTTTGAGAAATGAATAACGAGGATATAACCAGGAATCCTTTGAAATGCTTTGTTTACATCAAATTTTGTTGTAGAAAGAAACAATAAATTGCTTTTGATTGCAAAATGCTATCCCATGTGCCATGTATTGGTCTATTTGTAAAATAGCTGATCGTCTCGACTGATTCTCTGGCTAAAAAAAAAACTAATCCTGTATTCATAAGTCATTATTTCGCTTTTTCTCTTCTTTCTGAATTGTGTAATCTCATCTTGAATGTACTAACATCTGTATACCTTACTGAATAAATTTTTCTTCTCGAGATATGCATGCTGCAAAACACATTTAGAAACTGATACATCGTTACAGAAATTTTAACGAAGATGTCAACCTTGAAAGTCACTTTGGATGCTCCTTCGATAATAATTGATTGTATCTTCGCATTTCTCTATTAAGATAATTTCACAATCTTTTCCATTAAAACCGACAAGTACGAATCTTTTCCCCTCACCCATGCCGCCCGTCAGTGACATACGAGTTTCTTTAACTTTTCTAACAGCTCATGATCTCACGGCGCAGCCTGATTATTTGCATAAGTCAACCGTTCGTCATCAAATAACCATAAATCTTTCAGTTTAATGTACCGAAAGCTTTTCTGATAGACATGCTGACTGGTTCGTTATTATCTTTGTCATTGTTCTCTCCCTGATCTTATGAAACAATACTGTTCTCTCTGATAATTTATTTGTGATTTTTATTATTATTTTCTCATTATATCAAGCCTCACCTCTCAGAGTGAATCTCGATCGATACCAAGTCCGTTCAACCTAAATAGGTTCATTTCTAGGCCAATTCTTTCCCGCGAATTTCCATACAATGACAATTTACGCAATGATCATTCGTTCTTCTTGGATTCTAATCACTACAAATAGGAAAGTGATACTTACACGGCATCGAGCTAGAGAGTAATAAATTTTCTTGCACGTTGAGCGAGAAGTCGTTCGGCATAGTATAGCTTTATGTTCAGCACCAAGAGTAAATCCGACATTCGCGTTCTGGGTGGAGTTTATGTTTCGCGAAAAACGACAGGTGAAGCTCTTAGAGATAATATACTGCACTGAGGAATCGGGAAGTACTATTTAGAGATTGTAAGTCACTTGTAATCCGATCGGGGCTTTGTAAATGATGATGCACCTAAGTGCTCCCAGGTCCGAAAATAGTTTGCAAAATAATACTTATTTTAGCACATGTTGAGGCAAAGGAACACCCAGAAGATCATGTTATTTCCAGAGACTTGAAAAGATGTCAAGTGATTTCCTGGGAAAGTGAAGACCACATTTCTTAACCATAGTTATATTCTGTAGGTTTAAAAGGATACGCTGAAGAATAGTGAGGTTAAAATTTTCTACAAAGGAATAGAGGAATAATTAGAATCGCCTTTCCCACCTTCGGAATAGAACTACGAGAAGCATGTTAGAGATGGTGTGGTATTTAATCAATTATATCTGCAGGGACTTCCCACCCCCGTGAACAGAGACCGGTAGACCTTGGTTGGTGTCATGGTGTTTTACCGAGGTTGTTCAAAGTACACGTGACTCCATAATAAGATAGCAAGAGAGATTCCGCAACATTATTACGTGGCAGGGAGATCGAGAAGTCTATTTTGAACCAATTTAAAGAGTCATGTATCAATCGACATGCCCTGTAATGCTCACATCTACCTATCTTATTTCCATCTGAAGCAACACAAAACCTTACATTGATTCCCAATTGCTTTTTCTTATTTTTAAATAAGCTTTATTTGAAACTAAAGGATTGGGAAATTTTAAGTTCAGTTTTTCTTTCTGAAGATGTTTTCAAGGTTCGTCTTTATTTGTTTATTCTCTCTCCCTTTTATGGGTTTGGGAGTTTTTACAGAACCATTACATATTTTCTTATCTACAGCATCTGAGACCGAAAGGAGATAGAGAGGGGGTAGAAGAGTTTGGTGGGACGATGAATGCAGGGAAAGTAAAGACAACATGATGGAGAGTGTAAAAAAATGGAGAAAGGGGGAAATGGAGAAATGGGAACTTTATTAGGAGAAAAAGAGATCACGAAAGAATGTTGGGTGAAAAAAGACAGAGGGAGGAGGACAGGTACATGAAAGAGGTACATGTTTTGATGATTCATATATTCATATCGTGTCAGTGAAATCACTTACCTTCCTCTGATTAATCACTTCACCTCATAACTCACCCACCCATTAGCAGAAATCCATTAGAAGTCTTTCGCAACGATTTACGAGTGCGTAAGCAACACACTGCTTTCTCGACCGATCTCGGGTTATCGATCAAGAGGAATTGAATGAAAGCGACCGCCATTGACCGGCTTGATCAACCTAATCGCAACGAAACACCTTTCTTTCTTTCTTTCACAGCTGGAACACGAGGATGCATTTAAGAACAGTGTACCAAGCATTCGGATCCAAAAACTGAATCTCATTATCAATCTACTCCATTAGCCTATCTTTGTATATATTATAACATTTCTGAATAATTTTATGTCGAAAGAACTCTCGCTTACCAACAACTATAAGCTACCACTTTCCTAATAATAAATACAATATTTTTAATTAAACATTAACATTCTATTTTCCATTAAATACACACGATATTCAGTGCACGAGGTGTTTCCTCTAACATAACTTGTAAATAGATTTCTCATATCATACATCAATCTTTGAAATTACATAGCTCCAATAAATGAGCTTTACATCATAACAAAAAACAATTTACCTAATCGTTCCCAATCCATTAACACGACGTGCTAAATTCGTGCTAATAATCTTTCGATTTCGAGGCACGATCGCCCCGGGAACTATAATTTAACGAGAACAGAGATTAGCTCTGGAAGAACTACTCAAGAGCTGCATTACCTGGAGCACATCAGCACCAAAGGCGTTACGGTCTCGATAAGGGTTCACTTATCTTCCGTTAAAAGTCACCTTACATCGTTTTGAAATTCACGTTCGTAGATGCCTGCCTAGCCAGTTTACAGGCGGATCTAACTAACCACACACCAATCGGGAACTAACCTCGGCTAACCTCGGGTTATTCTGCGGCAGTCAAGTAACCACAGTGGATGTTCGTTAAGCTTGATTATGTTTCAAGTTGTAGGATTCTTCTTGTTAGTTTGGATTATATATATGTCTTCGATAATGTCGACCTAACTGGTCAAGAACCCCGACTAGCACCCACCTAGAACATTTGTCAAAAATATAGCTCTAATCCGGATAATTAGGGCGTAGCGTAAAATAAAAATTTCAGAAAATAAAATACACTGGGTTTTATTCTTTTCCTTTTTACCTGAAAAGCAACTGTGTAAAATTTGGTCCTGATTAAGAAAAAAAATCTCAGGAATTCTTCTGAAATTACTCGCAAAACTCCAGAAAACATGTTTTTCTTGATTCACTTCAAAATTATTTGATGTATTGAAAAATTAGTAAAAGTAGGCGGCAGGTGCCTACAAAAAAGGGTCTCGTAGCCTATTAAGTTGTTAATAAAATCGTTCAAATCTCCCTCTACCCCACTTCTCACTTCCCCTAATTTACCCTCCCCACAGTTGCCCTCCCCGCCCTTCTCATAATTTCTCCTCATTTTCCCTCACTTCTCCTAATTCCTCCTCCCTCCCTTCATTTCCCCTCACTACCCCTAATAAACTCTCATTTCTTCTTACTTTCCACTGCTTTCCATAATTTTTCCTCCCCTTCCCCGCATTAACCCTCACTTCCCCTTATTTCCCCTCATTTCCCCTTACTTCCCCTTATTTCCTTTTACTCCCCCATTTTTATACGATGGACGGACACCCGATCGAAACCATAAGGGTTTCTGCGCGGAGCTACGAAACCCTAAAAATGGTTGAAATGAAAGTCGCAGATCTATGTGTTTTACATCGTATTTTGTGTATTAATTTTTTTGTTGAAACAACCCTTCCCGTAAAAAAAGTCAAACAAATTTTTTTGATATTTTTCAAAATCAGTGGGAATTTTTAATTTTATATACTAGTGGACTCCATGAAAAATATAAATCGACTTTTTCGATCCTTAAAACCTAAATTGGATACTTTTTGTTTCTTACCCAAAGTTTCACATAAATTAATCTCGAAGAAAAAATTTTTTTTTCAATCCCTGATGGAAAATTTTGTACAAATAAGTACGAAAAATTAGGACCATTTTTAAAGAAAAATACAATAAATTACAACAAAAATTACAAGAAATTAGAACTTTTGTCTATTCTTTGAATGAATTCTGTACTTTTTTGTATTTATTTTGTATGTTGTTGTATATTCCCTTAAAGGAACGTATGTTTCTTTATTTCGGTCTTACAATCAATTAAAACTCATGGTTATAATCACCAAAAGTCGAAATTTAATTTTTGAAAATATAATGTTGTATTTTATTTTGGATTTGATGTTTTACAAGAAAGTATACAAGAATTTACCATTTTTGCATCCAAAAAGTTGTTCCTTTTCCACCTAGGATGATAAAAAATTTTAAACACTTCATGGAGATAATTTTACGTTGAACTGTACAAGTAATTGCTATTACAAAAAATCTTTAAATCAATAATAATCAATATAAAAAAACAGCAATAATCTCAGAAAAAAGTATGAAAAATTTTTAATATCAGAGCTTTAATTTAAACTTAACTTTTTTCGATTTTATGGAGATTATTTCATTTAAACATGTATCATCATAGATCGATACCAAAACAAATATTTTGATGAAAAAACTATAAATTCTTGTATACTTTTTTGCAAAATATTAAAACTACAGTGAAAACAGCAATATATAGCAATATACAACAATATAGAAGAAAGTACAAAAATGTACGAAATTCGTCCAAATAATAGACGAAAGTTCTAGTTTCTTGTAATTTTTGGTGTAATTTATTGTTTTCTTTTTTGTATTCTCCTCTAAAAATATTTCTAGTTTTTCGTTATTATTTTTAAACAAATTTACACCAGGGAATAAAAAAAAATAATTTAAAGTGAAACGCCTAGTTTTAGTCAGTTCAAGCACTTTGGTTAACTTTGGGAATCTTGTTCAAAAATTTTTGAAGGGTTAGGGTAAAAAATAATGAACCCATGGCCATATATATATAATAATATTTAAAAGTCAGTGAAATGTTTTAAAAGTCGCTAAAATTTTAAAGATTACAGTTGGAGGTTAAGCTTAAACTAAAAAAAATAAAAATTCAGATTTCTATTCTCATTTTTCACACTCTTCACAGTTATTGTATATTGTATAAGTTTCGCTGTGTTTATTAATTTTGAAAGTCTCTTAAAATTTTACTTGAAAAATATTCACAAACTTTTATTCTTTATTTTTATTATTATTATTTATTATTATTATTTTATTGTTATATAAATTCTATTGTCCGTTTGGACACACAGAATTATTTGAGGCTCTTGTTCGATTACCGAAGTTAAGCAGCGCTTGGCTTGGTTATATTCGGATGGGAGCCGTCGTACTAGATGGAGTGTATTTTATCAGCTTTTAAGCTGTTTTTTCTCTCGAAATTATAATAATATAATGAACCTAGCAATTGGCGATCTTTGGGGTTTTGGCGATGATTAGGTGTTTTACCTTAAATGACTAAAATTAAAATACCGTTAGAAAAATCAGTATTTTTATTACTGATTTTAAATGATTATTAATGACTTTGTTATGCATAATAATAAAATTATGATGCATTCATGAATAATAATTATATATTCAAAAAAAATGTCCTTCAATGAGAAATGTGTTTTCTATACTGCCGTCCAAACATGAAAAGTAGTAAGCACATTCTGGTTGAGTCCCCTGTCTTCCTAACCTCAAATTTTATATTTACAAGATGCCTTATATTCAAATAACATAAAAAAATTAATCATAAAATAAATCAATCTTGGCTGAATTTCATAATCTTTAATCTAGTGATGTGAAAATATTATTTATTTTTAGTTTACATGTCGTTTCATGAGAAAAGTGTAGTTACAATATCTCATTTTATCCGTTTGCTAACTTCACATATAATCGTATCTGCAATAATGAATAAATTATAAAAGCTATAATCTAATATAGTTTTATGGAAATAACCTTTATAAGTGAAAATTAAGTGAATATATGTTATTTAAAATTCGAACGATAAGCAAACTAAAATATAATTTGTAAATAGTTAAGATTAAGAATTTCAGGTTAGGGTGACAGGGGACTCATTTAACATGTAGTTACTACTTTTCATGTTTGGACAGCAGTATAGTTAATTTCCTTTTAACTTCCCATAGAAATACATTCTGCAAAAGAATTACTTTCATAATTACGACTTCCGAGTGTCATAACTTTTTTACTATTTAATCTAGAAATTTTTTTATATTTTTTTGTAATTTCATCAAGATTAAGTTTCTGGACTTAACTCCGTAACTTTCAAGTAGAACTCTAACAAACAGACGATGTTCTAAAACACCCACTTCGTCGATAATAACAAAAAATCATTTATATCTATTATTATGAAATATATTGTTATAACTACTGGCTTTTTTTATTGTTTCGCCCAAAATTGACTGTTTGTAATAAAAATCTATTTAACTTCCAATAGGAAATGTATTCTTTTTCTCAACCAGAGCTTTAGTTCAGATTTTCTTAAAGCGCTGTTTTGCGAACTCCCAACTTTGAAAGTTGCTTAAGACCTCATTTTTGAAGCTAGAGACTTCGATTTTTTTTTTAATTGCAGAAAAGATATCTGAAAATATGATCCTATGCGTAACCCCATATCGACAAACTGGTTCGTTTCAATATGGATGTACATAGGGTTACCAGACGTGCTGGTTTTCTGGGACATGTCCTGTTTTAGCCTTATCTGTCCTGGTGTCCTATTTTTTTTTTTTTTTGAAACACGCAAAATGTCGTTGTTTTAACGAAACCAATGTTTTTGGCAGCAAATCTTTTGTTTTTCTACAATCGCAGCTGTATGTCTCAGCATAATACTGAACGCTACTCTATAGAAATGCGCGCGCTATTCAAATTCTGGATTTAGTGTGTGAATTGGGCGTGAGAAGCGCTAGTGTATAATTTCTTATGGCAACGTTAACGAGCGTGATGGCATATATGTTGCATAGTCTGTGGCAGCGGTGGCAGCTGTCAATTTTACTTGTGTTGTTTTCTCGTGCTTGGTAAAATCTTTTTCATTTTTCAAGAATTTTGTCAAAGTTTTTTGGACATCATCATGCCTAAACGAAAATGTACGTTTAGCGATGAGCTTGCCAAGAAGTTTCACAGCTTCAGTAAAGTAGAAGATTCAACGCGATCATATTGCAATGTGTGTGGCACAAGTATTTCTGTTGCAAATATCGATGCTTATTCTGAAATTCTAAAAATAGCAGAATTTTTTTCTCAATCCCCGGACATAACGCCAATTGTGAGAGAATTTTTTCGTTGGTGAATTCTCAATGGACCGATGAACGCAACCGACTTTCGGTAAAAACTGTTCGCGACCTCGTTTCGATCAAATTCAACTTAAACGAATTGAATTGTAAAGAATTTTACGAATATCTACTTAAGCAGGAAAACTTGAATTTATTGCGTCAAATTA
Organism: Melikaiella ostensackeni; assembly: GCA_032362435.1. Taxonomy (NCBI): domain Eukaryota; kingdom Metazoa; phylum Arthropoda; class Insecta; order Hymenoptera; family Cynipidae; genus Melikaiella; species Melikaiella ostensackeni. Next base: position 33,076,135 of record JAUMHM010000005.1, on the reverse strand, counting down.
GTGACTCGAATAAGTATTGTTGATTAGCCTGACTACGATTTGCACGTGTATGTATGACTTTTAAAATGACAAATTTTCTTGTTGCACACTAAACTGTCGTCTATACTTATTAATTAATTAGTTGTAACACTTAACATCATTTCCCATATATGTGTAAACGAATAGAGGAAGAAAGTAAAGTTAGTGCCCTTTTTTGTAGGGTTTACATGAAAAATGTTTGAGAGTCCTGGTTTTCGCCCGATCCATCTTGTAACCCTAATGTAGACATACATTATTTTCCGATAATGTCATCCTAATTGGTCAAGAGCCCGACTAGCACCCACCTAGAAGTTTTGTCAAAAAAAGGCTCTAATCCTGATGATTATTATTATCTCTAAATTAGGTTTTTAAAGCAGATTTGAAATATTACCATTAATGTACGCCAAACATGATTAATAGCGAATGTTTCAAGCAAAGTGCCAACCACAGTCTGACCACAACACAGAACTTTCGTGTCGACGACCCATACGTAATATCGCGTGCACAGTAGCTTAAGAATTTTAAATCTTCGGTCTTCTGTGGATTGCTACCGTGTGGTATTGACTTTAAAAAAGCCAATAGGTTGTCACGAGTATGAACTTTCTCTTCAATGCTCAATATTCCAAGAAGTCTTTGTAATAAGTCACAGGCATCCATATTCTATATAATATAACGAATTATCTATACATATAATTTGTAACTTACGTAGATGACTTTTCAACCATTTCATCTAAATCACGTCAAAAGACTAGTGAGCAATTTTTGTAACGACTTTACAGATCAGTAATTGACCGCGGTCGACTAATTAGATCCCTGTCGGGTTGTATCTATCTCTCCTCAATTAGAATCCCGTTTCCAACTAATTGCCAAGCGGCCTTACATCACCATGTCGGATTGATTCGCACGTCCTTCTATGGGGTGGTGATTCAAGAGTCCGATTAAGGAAACTTCCGGTTGAGTGTGATCCGATAATCAAACATCCTATCCTTCCTTCCCTCTAACATACAAGAATGATTGAACTTTTTTCGAAGTTCTAATTATTTTTAGTTGTTGTCGTTTTTTTCTTATGGAATTTTCTGGTTTAAAATTCTAATTATTATTCTTGAGGTTTTTAAAGCGAACAAACAAGTGCCGCACAATCCTAATATTCCAGGCTCATTGAAATGATAACAAAATTCACGGTGAGTATTTTTTGCAGAGTTTTGAAAATTTATGGAAAGTTTTCGAAATTGTGGAAGGTTTTCGAGATTTGCAAGAGTTTTCGAAAATTGGCGTTTTAAAATGAAAATTTAGGGAAGTCTATGAACTTGTTAAGTTTTTATTCCCGGTTAAGAATTTTTATTAGATTTCTGGAGCAATGTATGGTCTTTTTCCATCTTAGAAGCCAAACTGCAGGAGACTGGTGCCCTCCTCAGCGCACAACACAAACCGATCATAACTCCTTCGATTCTGTCTTGATTTTCATACTTTCTTTTGAATGACCGAATTTTGGTGGGACTGACGTTATGAATGAACTATTCCACCTTATGATGGTTCAGTTGCTTAGTTCGAACATGATTTTATACTTATGGAATAAATTTCTCGCATCAAGTTGTAGTTGGGTGTATACTTTCAACAATAAATAATACAAATAATAATGTAGCCTCGGATAGGATTGACACTTCTGCTGACGAAAGGCATGCCCTCGGAAAAGTTTCAGGCGATGAATTGACTTTGGGTGTTTGGAATGCTAGAGATGTGAATGATCTTAAGGAAAAGGAATTGCGGGACACAATGCGCGTAATGAAGCTAGATATTTTATATGTACCAGAAGCAACGAGGAAGGAATTTGAGGTAAGAAAGATAGCGAACGGACTCGAACTTAGGTACTTGCGATCCTGGCGAAAGAATAATTTTACTCGGAAATATGAATGGCTGGGTTGGTGTGCAACGCGAAGGTACCGACAGGATACTGGGTCATTTCGGAGACCCAAAAATGAACGGTAACGGGGATAAATTGATTAGCTTACGCTTAGAAAAAGGCCTGTTCATTACAAATACTTGATTCAGACATAAAATGATCCACGTGTATACTTGATGCAGAGCGAATTTATGCCTTCTGATGGATGTCAAGTTGTGTCTCGAATATGATTCAAACCCCGAAACAACCAAAAGGATTGTATCTAATTTTGAATATCTCTTATTAGATTGATTTGAATTCAAATGGCAATTACGAACAATAATTTATTTGTTTAATTAACTCACAAGTGAATCACTGAACTGACTGTACGACCTAGCTAGCATAACTCAGAGAGGGCAGTTGTAAGGGGTAATTTGAATTGATTCGATGAAGCCCATGATTACTGATTACCAAAATGGTTAAGTTTCTTGAATGGCTAACCCCCTCATATTGTACATTAATTCCCAGTAAAAATGAGTTTAAACTGACATGATGACTATTGAACAGTCGTGGGAAAAGCATATTAATAAAACATAATTCGAAGATGAATTTATAATTATTTGATACAGTGTGAATAATTATATAGAATTCAAGAAAAGCATCACGCCCAAAATGGTTATGACCTGCTACCTGGAGGGTAGGTGAAGGTCAACTCCATTTTAAGATGATTCCAAGTTCTAACCTCAACCTGATGATACGACCATCGCCAATTCAATTCGACTAAGATTCATTTCATGATAATAATTAGTTATAATGTTTAATTTTCCAATGAGAACCTCCAATCTGGCGATGGTCGGAAGATAATTTATTCACAAATTTATTTATTCTACATTCCGAGGGGTTTCAATGACTCGACTCCGCTCAAATTAAATTAAGTACTTTCCTAGTGACTTTAAATTCTCTTGTGCTTGAATGCAAATATCCCATTACAAAATGTAAATCATATTGAAATAAGAAGTTTTTCTGCCCAGTACATAAAGTTTTTTCTATACCGGTACCAGACTCACCTTTAATCACAAATCTGGTAAATAAATTATTGACTCTTGTCATGCCTTAGAGAGAACAAGGAAAAATAATACAACGTTCTTCTTCATCAACATTTTTGACACGTTAGTCTCTTATTTACAAAATGATATAGGAAATCACTGCATCGTTTAGACAGCATGATCATATCGCAATTTGGCATCGCCCTTGATCGAAGAACATGTGACACAAACAGCTTTTTTCCTCCTTGTCCCTTTTCACCATACCCGTACCATATTTTGGCTCACGAGAATCGAGATAAAAGAGAGCCGCGATATAAATATCAACGGTTATCATTTTTACGTTATGCGGGTCGCGGCACCATGCAGATGAGCGGCAACGACTTCACTAATTTATAGCGAGAGTCGCTGCAATTCTCTTGTCGCCATATATAATGAAGTCAGTCTCTGCTCTTCTCCATACTTAAAGTGGCATGGGTACACAAAATCAGTCTCTGCTTTTCATCCCTTTAATTTATTCAAAATCTTTTGTCAATTTTATATTTACAAAGTAGCAGCAGTAACGGGCGAAGAGAAAAAGAATAGGATGGATTTTAATTGATAGTCCAAGTGAATAGGATTGAATAAAAAATACATTGACTCTAAATACAGCATTGACGATGCAAGAGACATATCAAAGAGGTTCCAGCCAGCGATTCGCACGTATCGATAAAATTGTTGTCGTTTATCATGACGATCGTACCGATTACCATGGCAGTAGCCGAACAAAAAGAAGCAATCGAATGTAAAGCCTTGTACTGATTATAAATGGACTAAGCCCGCCTACCATGTCGGAAACTCTATATTCTGCAGTAGCCCCTGCAGAAGAATTCCACCGTGGACATTGATCCTTCCTCTACTGCCACCATTCATCTGTCAGATGCTGCAACATCGCCAGAGAAGATTACCACCTTGTGAAGGTTACTTCCGAGGAAACGACTTTGTGCTCAGCTTCCCAACTTATTCCGAACAATCATCTTTCATATGTTACACCATATTCTTCGTCAAATCATATTTGTCATAACAAAGAAACTAATGATGACATAATCTATCTCACCTGTCAAGCATGAAAGCAAAGGTGATGCGTGGATTAAAGACTGTACTTAAAAGGGTCAATTTATCACTATGAAGCTCTTTGACTACTGGAATTAGGTTGGACACCCAAAACTCAGAGCAGATGTCACTACTGATCAGCTATTGGTTATATATATATGTTCAGCTATTGTCTAAACTTGTCGCATGCGTGGAAAATAACCTTTTCTGCGCATGCCCAAAATTTCAGCGAATAGCTGGTCGCCATGAATAATAGAAAATGCTAGAAAGCGTGCGCCCTACGACACCAAAAGGAGTGGCGACATCTGCTCTGAGTTTTGGGTGTCCAGCCTAATTAGAAACGAGTTAGCTGAAACCAAACATGTCACGAATGGTTCTAAAGACTCTGGAATGTCAACTCGTGTCGAAACAATCCTGATGATCATCACACGATCTGCCATAAAATAGAAACACTCTCAAAGATGTTGCTCTAAGGAATTCCGAAAAGAGAAAGTTAAAAAATTTATTATTATGAATCCTACGCAGTCATCTATCTGCTGATATCAAATTCAAGTTCAAATTATATCTGTGATTCTTAAGATACATTTGATAAAAGAAATCAACAACAATTAATCTAATCTCATCCACAAGAATGTTTGATTTAGAAAAATATTTTTTGTATGCTTGTACATCTGCTAATTTAGGGGCCGTCCATAAACTACGTTACCAATTTGACGGGGAGGGGGGGGGGGGGTCTCGCCGAAAACTACGGTTGGTAACAGGTGTGAGGCTTATTGGAAGTAACGTTACGAGTTTAAATGTAGTTTAATACGTTTTCTGATGATAAATTTTCAACAAAATTTGTGGATTTTGCGAAAAATGGCCCTGTAACGGTGAAGTTCAATAATAACTTAATAAGTTTGAACATCACTTTCATATATCAGACTTCACACTCCTTCTCCTATTCTCCTCTTCTTCTTTTTTTCAAAAATTCTTCTTTCTGTCCCTGTTTTCAAGAAACTTACCCGTTTTTTCGTTTAAATGCGAATTGAAATAATAGAACCTAGTACACAGAAAAAATCCAACTATTTTTGGTTAAGAGTTAATTTTTTTTGGTTGAAATGTCTATTGTCTACCATTTATATTTTTAGTTAAAAATTCTGTTTCGTTGAAAATTTTATTATTTTGTTGAAAATGCAACTATTTTGTTGAAAAGTCATCTTTTTTGGTTAAAAATTCAACCACTTAGTTGAAAGTTGAACTGCTTTGTTGAACATTCATTTTTTTTGGTTGAAGATTCATCTCTCCGACTAAAAATTTAACTATTGTTTTGAAAATTCGTTTCATTTTTCATTTAAAATTTATCTGTTTTGGTTGAGAATTCATCCATTTTGTTGAAGACTCGTCTTTTTTGGTTAAATTCAACTATTTTTTATTTCAAATTCAAATCTTTTCTGGATGAAATATCAACTATGTTTTGTTGAGAATTCATATTTTTTGGTCGAAAAATCGACTACTTGGCTTAAAGCTAAACCACTATGTAAAATGCTTATTTTTTATATTGGTTTAAGATTCATCATTTTAGTTGAAATTTCAACTATTCGGTTATAAATAAACTCTTTTGTGCAAAATTTATATTTTTTGGTTGAAAATTCAACCGCTTTTTAGAAAATTCGTCTTTTTGGCTTGAAACTTCAACAATGTGGTAGAAAATTATCTTTTTTGTTGAAAATTCATATTTTTAGTTGAAAAACCAACTATTATGGTAGAAAATTCAACTATTTGGTTAAAAATGAAACTATTTGTTTGAAAAATTTAACTTTTTTGCCAGGAAATCAACTTCTTCGTTGGAAAATCGTATTTTTGGGTTCCAAATTCAACACTTTCGTGGATAATTCGTATTTTTTAGCTTCAAATTTCAACAATTATGTTGAAAATTAATGTATTTTATTGAACATTCGTCGTTCTTGGTGGAACATAAATTTTCTTGGCAGGAAATTCATTTTTTGAAAATTTAACTATTTGCTTAAAAATTCATCTTTCTTGACTGAAAATTCAACCACTGTGTTGAAAGTTGAACTACTTTGTCAAAAATTCATTTTTTTCTAAGAATTACCTGTTCGGTTGAACCTTTAACTGTTTTGTTGAAAATTACTTTTTTCATTTGGTTAAAAATTAATTTTTTATCTGAAAATTTAACTGTTTCATTTATGGTTAAAATTTATCCTTTATAAGTTGAAAATTTAACTATTTGGTAGAGGATTCATGTATTTTGTTAAAACTTCTTTTGAGGTAGAAAATTAATTTTGTGTGTTGAAAATTAATATTTTTGGTTGAATTCATCTGATAGAAAATTCAACATTCGACTTTTTAGCTTTTTTGTTGAAATTCGTCTTTTTGGGTAGAAAATTAATCTTCTTTGTTGAAAATTCATCCCTTGGTTGAGGGATGAACTATTTTGTTTAAAATTCTTCTTTTTTTTGTTGAATTGAACTGTATGAAAATTCGTTTTTTTTTTGTTGACAAGTAATTTTTTAAACTCAAAATTTAACTATTCCATTTTTGGTTGAAAACTTATATTTTTTAGTTGATAATTCAACTATTTTGTTAAAGTCATATTTTTTGATAGAAAGTGCGTTCTTTTGGATTGAAAATTCATCTTTTGTTTTAGAAAAGTCATCTTTTCTGGTTGAAATTTCATCTCTCTTGGTTGAAAATGAACTTTTTTGTTGAAAATTCGTCTCTTTTGCTTAAAAGTGCAAATATTTGGTTGTTAATGCAACTGTTGGGTTAAAAATTAATTTTTTGTTGTTGAAAGTTCGTCTTATTTGGTTGAAATTTTATGTTTTAGCAGAAAATAAATCTTTTTTGGGTTAAAATTCAACTATTTTGTTGAAAATGCAATATATTTCGACTTGAAATCTAAGGAATTTAAAGCGTTTCATAAACTAAACTCACTGGAAACGCGAAAAAATTCAAAATAATCATGAAGTCCGTGTCAAAGAAAATTTCATTGAATCAAAGCAAAATATTCATTGGCTCTCAGTCAACGAAAAGTTTTTATGATTTAAAGAAATTTCTTTGGTTCAAAGAAATCATTTTTTCTTCCAGTGAAAATTTTTCTTTATTTCAAAATGATTTCCATCATTTTTAATTTCTTGTTAATTAAATGAAAAAAAATATGTTGAAAAAACGGTTCCTTTATTTCAAGACAAATATTTTTTTGAGTGCACATGCCTGTGATTATTGTGTTGCAAGTGTCTGATTGGAAGATACATTTTGACGAAACATGTTTTATTGCTACCCACATAATGTAGCATTATATGTATGTTAACAAAAATAGAGGTATAATGCCCCACTTCCTCCCCACCATGAGAAGCAATTAAATACAGCAGCTAGTGGAAACAAGATACCAGTCGCAAATAATCAATCGAGTAAACAATAAGTAAGATCATGAAAACCATATTCTTCTACCTTTTCATGACATATTGTGCCTTTCAGGTAAGTTGATCGATTTTTTTAAATATAAAATTCAGTGTCTTTTACTTTGATTTGTATTTTTTAAATACGAAATAAAATTATTTCCAGGCCTCTTGCCTATCGAATAATGTGGTCGATCATGCCAAAATTATTGACGAGTTAAAGATAATTGCTCGTTCTGTAATTAAAGACCTCAGTCAGTATCAAAATAAATACATATCTGATTCAAAACTCAATTTAAAAGAAGTTCAAGATGATTCTTTGAGCAAAACGAGTGGAACTATGAGATATGTGACTAACAGCGTTAAGGTAAATTGATTGAATTCTACCTTATTTTAAAAATAAGCATCAGAATATAAAAGCGCTGATAACATTTATATAAAAAAATTCCGGTTTTATATTATTGCGAAAATGTATTGAACAATAAAAATGTCTAATACTTAAAATTTTCAATTTTAAATATTTTTTTGAAGGTTTGTAAAAGAAAATTAACTTTATAAAAGAAATGTCTTTAAGAAACCAGAGCCTAAAATATTTTACATTTCGGATTACATGAGATTACACAATATTACACGGAATTAAAGTTAAAGAACGCAACTGAAAAAAGATATATCAAATTCACTAAGGACAACATAAAAGACTGCGTAGCATAAATGACACAATTTTAGGAATTAATCTCGGCATTAATGTAGAAATATAATTGATAATTGAAATTTGTTCTTAAGTTCTATATTCGATTGAATGAACAATGAGTTTGAATTTTGTTTGTATATTTAGTTGCATATTTCTCAATATTTATTTTCCCTTGTGCAATTAAAAGAGCATTAAAACTGAATATAATCTTTTGAGGAAAGTTCTTTGAAATAAGTGTGAAGATATTTTTGATGTAGAAAAAGTGTGATTTTTGAATTTTTTGCGCAAAAATGAGTCATTGCTGATTGGCTGTAATATCGGAAGTCGTGACCAACAAGCCAGCACTCCAACCAATCCAACCAGAATTATAAATCAATGCTTATTAACAATTTAGTAGTTAAAATAATACTAGAATTTTATTTTCGATACACTTTTTATGCGCGCGATATTCAAACACGTCAGACAATAGGCATCAAATGCGATATAATCCCACTGAATCATTTCCTACCAGATGTGTGCCGTCTATGCTTAATACACAGAATTGGTGGCGACGAGGTATGTTCTTTTTCAAAAGAAATAAAATGACATGTATTTTGCCGGATTGGTAAAAAAAATTTGTTGACGAAGTTATCGTTTTTGAACTCTCAAAACTAATGACGTTGATTAATATCGAAAACACAGTAAATTCCAGAGATATTTTTCATCTAAAGTTGGATAAAAACGTTGCAAACAATTGATAACTACATATAAAGTTGTGAATGTGGTTGTGAATCCGCCTCACGATAAAAATTATCCGACGTCGGATAATTGTAGTCATTTGTCGTGTCGATTGTCTTCAACGTTTTTATACAACTTCAGATAAGAAATATGTTTGGGATTTACTGTGAACTTGTCGACAATTTTCATTAAAGTGAGGTATTATTTAAACTAATAAAGGTGGGGCATTCCATTTCATATCAGCGCATTGTCTAAAACACATTTGTTTACCATAGGACCCTCTTGTTGGTGCAAAACCATAAACCACCATATATTGCATATTTACCGATATATGGGACATAGAAGAAGATAGCAAAATTGGTACACATTGCGATGTGAAGACCATTTGTCAATGAAATGTTATTGCGTCAAAACTTCATAACCAAAGCAAATAAAGTTTGTAACTAACAGATTTTAAAACATATTTGACAAGCTTTACGATGGTTATAAGTATTTCTAAAAAATATATGTTCTTTCTATATTTTTTGTCTAAATACCACAGTGTACTAAATTCCATCCGCCATATCTCGGTTACCATGCTGTATACAGTGCTTTATGGTTTTGCACCTACAATAGGGTCCTATAGTAAGCGCAAATATGTTTAATACTATCCGTTCATATGAAATGGAATGCCGTACCTGTATTAGTTTAAATAATACCATACTTCAAAGATCATTTTTGACAACTTTTCAATATTAATCAACGTCATTAGCTTTAGAAGTTAAAGGATAATAACTTCGTCAACATTTTTTTTATGAAACCGGGAAAATACGTGTCGTTTCATTTCTATTGAAAAGAACATATTTCTTCGGCCACCGATTGTGTAACATAAGCATAGACCGCACGGCTGATGGAAAATGACTCAGTGGGTATTTCGTATTTGATGACTAATAAAATGCTAATGAACATTGATTTACATGTTTGTGCATCTTATCATTTGTTTCACCTATTCGCCACCTATTTTTGTTTCAAATTCACCTTTTTTAAGAACAATATGTACTGCAATGACTACTGAGCAGAATGGAAATTTAGCTTATTGTTAGAAAATAAGCTCATTTTCTACTGCCCACTTTCTGATTTTGGACTATACACTTTGAAATTCGGACTACATAAAGTGTGTCGGACTACACAACATTTTAGGCTCTGTATGAAACATTCCTATGAACAAAACTGAGAATTTACGTCTATTATATGGCATAACAAATAAAAGCAGTTTTTTTATTAAAGTAAAAAGCTTCCATTTAAAACTGCCGTGGAATATGGATGAATTTTTGAACAATGTTTAGGAGTGATCCCAAATAGTAAAAAACTCCTAAGCATACAAAATCTGTAGATTCGACTATAAGAGTAAAAACATATAAATGCTGCAACTCCTCAATCCTTTAATAAGTCATTTTTAAAAAGCAGTAATGAATAGTGTGTGCTTACGATTTACTTTATTTCTTGTTTTCATGCAATTAGACTGCCGTTAAAGCAGTAAGCTCAACAGGGAAGAACGCAGATTCTTGTCTTGAAGCCTGTAAAATCAGTTTGAAGGATCTAAACAAGTCAACTAATGAAGATCTTGGCAAATGTTACCATACTTTCTCATTCTACATCGAACCAATTCTGAAAGAAATCAGAAGCACTATTCAGGTAAAATGGGAAAAAATCATTCACAATAATAAAATTGAAGAAACTTTAGATTGAAAATAGGTTTAAAAACTTTTTTTTGAACAACTTTTTATTCGTCAGTCCTAATTATTTTCTAGAAAGTCGAAAACATTTCGAGTGACCTGGAATACATCACCATTGGCTGCACTAAACATCTCTCGACGGGTGACTGCTTATCTGAAAAGCTTGAGGAAGTTGAAAAGACCTTAAGAAATATGCAGGTTCATACAGTTAAGATAAAAAGTACAGGGTCTTTCGCCATGAACAAAGCAAAGACTGTTGTCACATCCTGTAGTGAAAAAGCTGTGCGTTCAATGCACGTAGAAGCTACGTTTAACATTCAACGAGAAGCGAATGCCTGCGTAAGAAACATTTACAAAAAGGATTAGTAAAAGGGTCAGATTTTAAAATATGTTTATTTTTCATTTAAAAGGAAAAGCGAATAAAAAATTTATAGTGTTTTTTATATTCTCTAAGTATTGTTACCTCTGCTGTGAGCAGTAATAAAAATAAATATTCTGTGAAGATGAGAAGACTATAACTTATTTACGTTTAAAATATATGTTCATGGTAAACTATATTTTACCATGCTCGTTTGTATAAGATTTATTATGAAACATTTTTTGACTACTGTTGAATCAGCCTCAAGTGTTTACAAGAACAAGGTTCTCTGAAGAATTCGCGCAGAGAAACATGTGCAATAAAGAAGCTCTCGTAAACCGAAGCTGAAAACAAATAACACGCCTAAGCTGATGCTAAAAGGCAAGAGCACCTCTTCCATCAATCACAGTGACCGACAAGCAGGGACCCTAATTTGTTGCTTTCTTCTATGTATATTCGGTCTCTGACAGTAGGTGTTCTTTTGATCGTAAACAATCGGCTTTCGCGCCTTCATCATTAGCCCATCTAAATTGAACTCGCCGGGTCTTCGTCAAGTTGAAGAAAAATATGCTAATGGTAATATGCTCGTATTCAATACCTCTTTTTTTTCGTGGCTAATAATAATCCTTAATACCAAGTAGGTTTTGTATAATACTTCGAGTGGTACATATTTTCAATTTTGTGGCACAGGTTCGGTATCTACACTGTAAGAAATAATTGTAATTTTTCCATACGATAGGATGGCACTTCTTCCATACTTTGAAATGTTCCATACAGGTATGGAGATTTTTCAATATTCGCTTGAAGATTTTCCATACCCTTGCAAGAGTTCCATACACTGTTATGGAAAAAGTTCAGATCAAGAAGCAAACGGTAATGCGCAGTAGAGCGCGCATGCGCTGTAACCATGGTTATTGAAGGAGAACGGA
>JAUMHM010000005.1:33040540-33057010 GCA_032362435.1 Melikaiella ostensackeni | reverse complement strand
CAATGTCGATTATGATGAATAAACTTGTATTTTTGATTTTAAAAATAAAGTCCTAAAACTTTTTGATCAAGGTGGTAGCTGACATTTTCTAATAAAAATAAAGTCAGTTTAATTTTACATTCGTAACGTTACGAACTTAGATAACGTTTATTTAGTTTCCTGATAATAAATTTTAACAAAGTTTGACAATTTTGCAAAAGATGGTCCTGCAACAGTACAGATCAATAATAACTTAATAAGTTTGAAAATCTGTTTCATATTTCAGAGTTGACACTCTTTTCTTATTCCCCTCCTTTCACCTATTTTCAAGGATTCTTTTTTCCTCTGTTTTCAAGAAACTTCCTCTTTTTACCCTGATTCTCATCTTGGCGCTTAATATCGAACTCGATTAATAGAACTCAATAAGGAAATACCACTATTTTGGTTAAAAGTTTATTGTTTTTGGTTCAAAAATTTACTACTATATTTTTGGCCTGGAATTCATTTCATTTGGTTAAAAATTGTACTGCTTGGTTGAAAATTGAACTATTGTGTTAAAAATTCGTTTTATTTTTAATTGAAAATTTTACTTTTTCCATTGAAATTTAACTTTCTGGTTAGAAATTTATCTTTTCTATTTGAAAATTCATCTATTTGGTTAATAATTCATGTATTTTGTTAACAATTCGTCTCTTTTGGTAGACAGTAAATCTTTTTGGTTGAAAATTCATCCTCTTTGGTACAAAATGCAACTATTTGCTAAAAATTAATCTCTTATGGTTAAAAATTCAACTGTTTCGTGAAAAATTCCTCTTTTTGGCTTGAAAATTTAACGATTTGTTAGAAAATTAAACTATTTCGTTAAAAATCTAACTTTCTGTTGAAAACTCATGTTTTTGGTTGAAAATTCAACTACTTTGGTAGAAAACTTAACAATTTGGTTAAAAATTAAGTGTTTTGTATATATGTAATTTATCTTTTTGTCTTTAAATTTGGTTGGGGGTTGGACTATTTTGGAAAAAAATTCGTCTTTTTTCGTTGAATTTAAGTGGCTGAAAATTTGTTTCTTTTTTTTTGAAAAGTAATTTTTTAAAGTGAAAATTTAACAATTAAAACTTCATATTTTTAGGTTAAAAATTTAGCTATTTGATTGAAAATTCAACTATTTTTTCAAAGTTTAATTATTTGGTTGAAAACTCAACTATTTTGTTGTAATCACATTTTTGGTCAAAAATGCAACTGTTTTGTCGAAAATTCTTCCTTTTAAATTGAAAATTTATCTTTTATGGTAGAAAAGTCATCTTTCTCGATCAAAATTAATCTTTCCCAGTTAAAAATAAACTTTATTGTCAAAAATTCAACTTTTGAGGTAGAAAATTCGACTGTCTTCTAAGAAATTTGTCTTTTTGACTTGAAAATTCAACCATTTGGTTGAAAATGCATCTGTGTATATTGAAAACTTAACTTATTGGTTCAATATTCAACTTTTTTATTAATGCTTGTTCCTTTTGAATTGAAAATTCATCTATTTTGTAGAAAAGTAATCTTTCTCAGTTAAAAGTTCATTTTTCTTGGTTGAAAATGCAACTGCCTTCGAAAAATTCATCTCTTTTGCTTGAAGGTTCATCTATTTGGTTGTTAATGCAACGATTCGGTCGAAAATTAATTTTTTTTTTTTTTTGGTTGAACATTCAACTATTTTGTTAAAAATGCAATGTATTTGGACTTGAAATCTCAGGAATTTAAAGCTAGAAACGCGAAAAAATGCAGAATAAACGTGAAATCCGTGTTTAGCCAACGGCTACATTACTTCCAGGGAGGAGGGGGGAGACAAAACTATCGTCATTAACGAGGGATGATGGGGGGGTAAAAAATAGCCCGAAATTGGTAACGTAGTTTATGGATGGCCCATTAGTTCTGTATTTAAAACGCGATATTGCTTCTTCTACGTTTTTCTAGAAGAAACAAATATCGAATTCAGAGAAGCAGAATCAAGGGTGCGCCACTTTCCCCCGCTTGCGCCGCTTAGCCCCAGTTCACGGTGTCCTGGATTAAAGTTCTGTGATACAAAAGAAAACTTCAGGTCTTGTCTAAGAATATAAAGAAAACGTCCTAGATCAGTATAATTCAATATTAACGAGAGAAACTGAACTCTCAGAAGAGCCTCAAGAGCTTGACATTGGCAACTCTCATCTTGCTCAAACTACATGAATCAAGTTGATTATACAAAACTACTTTTTCAATTACACCTCTATATCGATTGAGTGAGACAATGACTAAATATTTATACGGGGTTTTCAATTGACTAGAAAATTTTCAGTGAAATAAATATAAAGCGAATAATAGACTTGATGATAAATCTTGAGGTATACGAGGATCGTTTGATTAGTAAGGTAAGTTTCCCGCTAGATGGCGCCAGAATAAAGCTTGTAGTATAGGGCCAAGAAATAGCACTCTTCAAATTACAACTCAAAATGAAGCGCGCTCCGGACGCCCAATTGAGGTCACCACATCGGATATGGTGAGAAAAATTAATCATATTGCTATGGAAAATCGCCGAATTAAGGTACGTGGGATATCTAAGGCTGTAGGCATCTTCACTGAACGAGTATATAATATCTTGCACAAAAACTGGAGGTCAAGGTGTGTCCAAAATGAGTGTCGCGATTGCTGACTCCCGATCTAAGGCGCAACCAAAAAGACGTTTCAGCGCAGTATTTCGCGAAGTTTATTCGGAATCTGCAGAACTTTCTGCGTCGATTCGTGACTGTGGACAAAATCTCGATCCACCACTATACACCTGAGACAAAGCAGCAGTCAAAGCAGTGGGTACTGCCTGGTGAAAGTGCGCCAAAGAAGGCGAAAACTGTTTTGTCAGCTGGGAAGGTGATAGCCACAGTATTTTGGGATTCCCAAGGAATCTTCCTCATTGATTACTTAGAAAATAACCCATATACTAGAGCTCTATGATTGTTGGGTATTGGGTAATGTTGCTAATGTTAATTAATTCCCTACAGAGAATTACCAACGAGCATGACTAGTCATAGGACATTATACGCTATAAAGTAAATTTTCTACTATAGGTGTGAAACTGAGCCAATTGTAAATTCGTATTCATAATTGATTCATTTCTCCCCACGTATCGTATCAATTAGAACTAAACAGATGTTTCATTTTAGATATCCAATAAATAAGATTAAGAATTATTCAATTTGACACTCTTTTATTCCAATTGCTTAAAATTTTTAACTTTTAAGTCTTCAATACTTGAAGTGAAAATTGTTAAATTTAAAATCATTTCAATTAAGCATAAATCACAAATTAAAAATATGTGTAATCTTTTCAAACTTTTTAAAAAGATGTAGTGCAGAATAATTTACACCATAAAAACTTGTTGAGGAGCTTGCTCTCGTGTCTTGTCTTTAAGTTGACCCAGTATCTTTAGATGTTGATTTATGCACTCCTTATCTCAGTTTCTCTGGCTCTTGTACCGACAGAAATTACAGTATTTATACGAAGTGTACCTGTCATAGTCGACGTTCGTTCACGGAAATAAAGACATAAAAGTCAAAGCTTTCATGTACTACACAATAGTCACGTGTTTTTATGCAGATCATGTAAAGCTTACTCGCGAAAAGAAGATCAGGAAACAAAAAGAAACTACCAAGATCACATTTTATCACGTTTCACAGACTATTTGTTCTCCTTTTTGATCACTTAATATTGGCAACTTGAGGCGAATTATTTTAGAAGATAGTGCATTTCATATGCTTCTTATATTATAAAATTCGAGTCAAGAACCTCATAAAACTGATTTAGTACCAGTAAATCATGGTTATGAGACCTTTATGAGACTTTGCGCATCATTTGTCAGCTACAACGAGCAAGTTTAAGCTCTCTCAGTTCAACTAATCTTTTGAAGAGTTTCTTCCTTCCTTTTCTTTTTCATTTTGGGCGAAACCATTTTGACACCAATAATCGTTTTTATTAGAGTTCACCACTGTGTTTTTAGAGACAATTTATTTTCAATAACTCAGTCAATAAATTTTTATGTGTCTTAAACATACATGTAGTAAAATATACACATTCTGACATAAAAAATACATTTTCATTGCTATATTAGCACGATCTATGATTGAAAGTTGCGATATACCTTGTTAAAAGGATCAGAATGTTTGTAATTTGTTTCTGTAATATAGTAATTTAAAGTGCAGAATAATGACATAAAATTGTCAGCTTTATGCCAAAGTAATTATGGGTCTCGTAAGCAAATAGGACGGATCGGGCGATTCTCCAATATATACTTTTAATACACATACAGGCTTCCATACTAGACCTTCAGCAAGAATTATTATCCTACAAGTATTTAGTTCGTGTCAACGGCCTATCATACTCATGACATAAAACGCAGGTGCATTTCAACTTAACCACATATTTGATTATTAAAGCTGTCTTACAACATAATAATTATGTAGTAAGTGTTTAAAAAATACAAAGATTTTACATAAAACACGTTTGATTTCTTTTATATCTAACAAAACAAGAAGTTCTTTCCTTTCGTAGTCCACCGCTTATTTGATTTATATGTTAATATTAGTATCTGCTTCTCATATTTATAGTTTGCATTCTATTTCACAAGTATAACGTTTTCTTCTCTCAAAGTTTAATGCGAAAAATATTTCAATCTATGACTTCATACTGATGGATCAATGAAAATCCTTAACGATTTGATTTAGTAAGTGTGTCACTTTGTAGAATACGTTGTGGAATATTTGAAATGTATATATATAAATAAAATGATTTTCTTTGAACTATTTATAAATCACTGGTGGATACTCTGTGAAACGCTTCGAACTGATATTCAGTACTCAACTGATTAAATCGTAGACAAGATATTAATGAATTGGAGACCAAGACCATTTATCAATAGTTGTATTATAGGAATGTGTCACATTGTTGTTAGTTCCGCTCTATCTCACCAGTAAAAAGTCGATCACAAATGCATAAAGTGCATCGATCCATCTCTTAAAAGATTACTCTGATATCAGACACACCTCTTTTATTGCGCTTACCAGATTCAATAATCAATCAGCGATCTAGGTTTGACAATTTTCAATTAGTTCTCATTACCAGCTGCAAACCTCTAGCGTTGACAGCTGAACATTTCGCCAAACCAGAATGAATCAACTTGCTCAACCGTGACTCACCAGCTGTAGTAGCCAATTGATTATCCATAAAGTCACCATGGTAATGGGTTTTGAGATAGGATATCGTTTTCTTCTCGCTAAGGATATCTATCGATATCTCGCACATTTTATTTCATGTATTATATAGATACTTTCAACACCCACTGCTAAGGGCATAAGAAAGTCAAGAAGAAAACCAAATATCCGGCTCTACAAATAACATGTGATTATTATTTATCGACTCGTCTCAATATAACTCAGGGAGATAAGAGATAAGAAGCAAATTTAATTATTTTCCGTTGATTATGTGGCTTGTGCTCGTGATATGTATCACTGGAATTAATGTTGTTGGGCTATTATGTGAATTGCATTAGAGCTGAAGTGAACTTGATTTGCCAATGCTTCTTGAAAATGTTATTCGTTATAAACTAGGGAGTGTGTTCCAAACACAATGCTCCTCAACCATCAATAGATTTCGATTAAAATGGATCTAAAAACTGTTTGGATAGATTTTTAGGTGACTATTTTTAGTTTCCAAAACTACTTACCGTGAAATCAGCTACGATATCCCGGTAAATATTTATGGAAACCATTAATAGTCACCTAATAACCTATCCAAACAGTTTTTGGAAAGATTTTTTGGTGACTATTCATAGTTTCCAAAACTATAAATCTAAAAAGTTTATCCAAACAGTTCCACACCTTTCTAAACAGTTTTTGGATCCATTTGAAAAAAAATTTCTTTGTTGGAATAGATCTAAAAACTGTTAGGAAAGGTTGACTGGAAGGAAAAAGGTGACTGTTCATAGTTTCCAAAACTACTTAACGTGAAATCGTAACTGATTTATTCTAAATGGATCCAAAAACTGTTTGGACAGGCTTTTAGGTTACCATTCACAGTTTCCGAAAGTATTTACCGTAAAATCGTAGCTGATTTTTTTCTCGCTATATCCCTTAATATTGAGATATCTCGATTTCACCGTAAGTAGTATTGGAAACTACGAATAGTCACTTAAAACCTATCCAAACAGTTTTTGGATCCATTTTGATCGAATCTATCGATGCTTGAGGAGCACTGTGCAAAACAGAAGACAGATACATCTTTTGGAAATGGGTTCTATGTTAAGAAGAACTCAAAAATCCTCTTTCAAAATGAATGTTTCGACAATATTATTTTATCTCAGAATGTTTTGGCACTGGAAACCTTCTCACGTTCAATCCCGTTTCGCGAAACTTGCCTTGAGACAAAACATACGCCAAGAATTATTCCCTCGACAGTTATCACGATGACAGTGTCTTTCGGCGATTCGAAGCTTAGCAGTGCAAAACACCTGGGTGACTGCCAGCTCATGATGGCTATAATGTCCGTGTAACGCCGCTTCGACGGGTGTAAAGATGCGATTGATATCGCGATCGTGGAAGTCGAAACGCCTACTAATAATTACATGCAAATTGGCATGCTTATGCATGCACGAGCCTGTGAAACTCGAGTGTATATAAACGAAAGGACGTAATTAAGACGGCCGGAAGGCAACTGACAATTTTCTGAAAAACGCCCTGGGAGGTCTATTTGCTCTCGCTTCCATCGGCATTTTATGATCATTAATATTCTTAAATTAATTTTCTAGATCATCGAGTTAGCGACTTTGACTTCAATATGAAATCGAAGTAAAGTTTTTATTGCGTGGGTACAAATTCATGAGCTAATGCCCTTACAAATTGATTTCAAATCAAGCTGAGTTGTGCAAAGTATATAAATATGGCTATAAATATGTGACGTTGAAAATGAATGACGCTATAAAAAGGAGAGGTATTAAAGGTCTTGCGAGATAGTTTTCAGCACTGTAATAAAAACTTAAGAACAATATGACAAGAGCTTTTTGAAAATCCACTTTATTTAGTTTATGTTTTCCAAAGCCAATAATTTAGCCACAAAGCGCTTTCTGAAGTGGCAATAGTTTCCTGAAATAATAATGTCCTTAAATAATGTCTTGATGTAATCAAGAATCAAAAGAATCGTTTCTCGGAAGAACACAATGGTCATGAAAATCTCAAAATTTGCTGTGATTAACAGGTTGGGCTGAAAAAGTATAAATTTCTTGGTGACAAAACATCACTCGGACACTGAATATGTAATTTATTCAGTTCCTTGAACGCAATATTCCCTGGCAATGTGCAATGTCTGGCAGAGAATTTTAGGAATGCATAGCGCCAGCAGATATAAACTGACACAGATTTTCAATGACGTAAATATGAATTTGAAAATAGTAATAGACACTTTGTTGACAGTGTTTGGAGACCCGATGAAAAGTTTGTCAATTAAGATCACTTATATTGAAGATCCTCTGTCGGGCAATAAGGAATATTTTCTTTTGACAACCGAAACATTGAGAATGAAGGTTGTATTATTCGCGAGATCTTGTCAAGATGAGAAAATATTTTATTGTCAGTGTCTGGAGAGAAATCTGGATGACCGACACTGTATACTTGCGGTGTCTATCGCAGTGTCTATCTGATATGTGACGGTAATGGTGCAAGCACGTAAAACGATCCGAGGAACAGCTCACCGCGGTTAAACTTGAAACAAGAACTCAGACCCTAAACTTTGAAGGGATGTCTCGTCTTTATCATTAACTGAACGAGGCTTTTATTCAGGAAAGTCATCAACTTGACAAGAAAACTGAAATGTCAGTGATGTGCATTTTTAGTTTATACACGAATTTGGGCAAGATTTATTTGTATTAACTATAATTATCTTGTGAGAAAACGCCACTTTTTTATTGTTCCTCTATATTAAATGACAAATTTTCATGTCTGTTTTTGAAATTTTAACAAGGTTCTTGAAGAACAATGAAATAAAGATGAGGGGGGTCGACATCCTCTTGGGATGAGGACGACTCATCCTTTAATTACAACCAAGAAGGAAAATTAATTATCTGCCCTGCTATAAAAAACCTTTAGATATTGATTGATGAGAATCTCCAACACTTTAGACAGTATCAATTTAATAACGAAGCTTAACATCAGGCCCTTTTGTATTTCTGGACTTTAATTAATTTTTATTACCTAAATTCATCGTCTATTTAAAAAAAAAGCATTACTTTTTGTTTCATTATAATAGATACAGTTTTCAAATAAAAATTGTAGTTATAGGTTGTGCCAAACTAAATCTTTGAATTATTATCTCCTTTTATGGTGGAAATTAATTAAAATGAGGATGAAAGGAAATCTGCTACTCGATTGATAATACGTTAGATGTGCAGGGCCGATTGTAATTTGTTTAGTCTGTGAGATTTGATAACAAAGCTCAATGAATGATGCATATACTTTTAAGAAAAGCATCGAAAAAAAAACATTTCTTGAGATTCATTGCTGTTCATTGCACGTCACTGTTTGTTATCAGAAGGCAGCTCCAGTTCGAATCTATCTTAAAAAGAGCATTATTGTCCGAACCAAAGAAAAATAAATTGAAAATGTAAACATATATTGAAACCAGTTACTGGCTGATGCATTTTACACTTGGACATTATCATAACAGACAAAATCATTTAACTTGAAAACTCTATTTAAGTAAGTTACCACTTTTAAAATCTCAATTACCTAATAATTCTTAGTTATTGTATTTTAAAAATCATTACATCATGCAAGAAATCAAATTTAATGCTAAAAGATGTGGAAATGTGTAGAAAATAGTGGTGTTTTTCAAGTCGGTAGATGGAATCAATTATTATCTGCGGAAGACATTTTCGAGAATTCTCTTCAGAGCACAGTAAAAACAGAAGTGAACTTTTGTTGCGGATAATTTTCTGGTAGGCAAAGTTGAATTTTTTCACATCGAAACAATAGAAGATACAGTTAAGTTCGCATGGTACCCATACCCAATGTGGTTGGTAAATCTTACCACGTGAAGGTAATTTGTGTTGCAAGTAAATATTACTGTGAAATCCGGATAAAGATTACACCTTCGTTTTTTTCGGTGAGATGCAAAACAGGATCCCGTTTCGATAAATCCTATCGAATATCATCCAACTATGTATACCTACCTGGGCCGTATTACTATTCTCCATACAACTATTTTCTAATAGGTAGATTCGATCGCCAATCGGCACCATGCCAGGAGATAACTGTTGGCCGATACAATTAACGAGGGGAGAATGAATATGAGAGAAGTAAATCGTCGTTTGGACGTAGAATTTCATATAAACAATAAACATTTATATATTTTATATGTATTAATTGAATTCGATCCTTTACCTGATTCAATCATTATTACTGTTATTTTGATAACGTATGCAACTTTCGTAATGTCAGGTGCGATTATAGATTATTAATATTTCACCACTTATAGTCCGAAAGCGATACCAAATTTGCAAATTTGTAAAATCAACATCCAAAGAGGCGCTATTTCATGTAAATTTAATACCGAGGAATAATATTTTCCACTTAACAGATTATGTGCAAATTACATAACTAGTTTGGATCATCATTATATATCCAGTAGTAACATCACATGTTTCAAATATCAGTCAATAATTGTTTTCACTTGCACCATAAACAAGTTGGGAAAGTGGCTGGTGATGTTACTAAGATTTTTAATTTTTAAGCAAAAAATTAAACGCAGAGCTCCTCGAGCATCGATAGGTTTGATTAAAATGGATCCGAAAACTGTTTGGATAGCTTTTAGATTACTATTCATAGTTTCCAAAACTACTTACCCTGAAATTGTATCTGATTTCTTCTCAAGAAATCTCAATATTACAAGATATCTCGAGGAAAAAATCAGCTACAAAAAATTATTATCATTACTATTTTTATGTTGATCCAAAAACTGTTTAGTCCAAAAACTCAATATTACGAGATATCTCGAGAAAAAAATCAGCTACGCTTTCACGATAAGTAGTTTTTGAAACTTTGAATAGTCACCTAAAAACCTATCCGAACAGTTCTTGGATCCATTTACACCAAAAAAACTGTTTAGAAAGATTTTTAGGTGACCATTCATAGTTTCCGAAACTATTTACCGTGAAACGGTGAAACGTAGCTGATTTTTTTTCTCGAGATATCTCGTAATGTTAAGATATCTCGGGAAAATTTAAAAGTATTTTTTCTTCTAAATCGATCCAAAAACTGTTTGGGAAGGTGACTTGAGAAGAAAAACTGACTGAACGGAAAAAAGTGACTATTCATAGTTTCCAAAACTATACTTACCGTGAAATCGCAGCTGATTTTTTTTAGGGATCCAAAAACTATTTGGATAGGTTCTTAGGTGACTAATCGTAATTTTTAAAATTGTGAATAGTCATCAAAAAACCTATCCAAATAGTTTTTGCATCCGCTTTAATCGAACCCATCGATGCTTGAGAAGCACTGTGTGAATTTCACATCTTTTTCACAAAATATATGTATGACCCACCGTAAAATGTTGAAGAGTAAGATGTATAGATATTATTTCCAAAGGCAACTTGGATGATCTTTCAATACACAACACACCTTTAAGATAAGATAATTGAGAGCTATCTTCCTCATCCAATTGATCAGTTTTATCACCACCATCTCTCTGTTTCTTCCTTTTCTTCTTTGTCTTTCTTGAATTCATTAACAATTTTCGATTTCCACTTTGTCTGCGCTTCATTTCAGGGATCAATGTGCGATCAACATTCACTTGCCTATAATTGAGTCCTAAAGAATAGATAAAGTTCTAATCTCAAGTACGTATCAAGAATCAATAAAGTACGCATGCACATGCAGTACCATCTAAAAGGATGATAATTCTTGTCGCGGAGGTAACATGATTTCCCATCACGAGAGCTTATATCACAAAGAGAACAATCCGTTACCGCTGTTTGTTGATCCGAGCATAAAAGTGAATTAAATACTGGAGAATACTAATTATTTTGTATGATGCCTTACATACACTCGTACGTCATACTTTCCGACGAGGACTTGATTCATCTTCATCAGCTGGAAACTATTGCATAATAATCTTAGCGAGGATTTAATTCAATGAATTGAAAGAGTGAATTAATATTTCAATAGAGATCACACTAAACCTGAGGTATCAATTTAATCTGAAACTAATTGATTCAAGAATGTAACAGTCTTTTGTTTCTTTATATTGATACAGGTTTTCGTATCTATTAAATACCAGTGCAGCAAAAACGATATCTTCAGATTAACTGTGATTTTAAAATAATCATAATGAATGAAGATACTCTAGTGAACAAAAAGCTGCTGCTATTATGGAGAAGTGATTAATATTACTTGCAAATATCACCCTCATTTATCGTGCTTACAAAAATTGTGAACGGATGTTCCCTATCAGACGTTTTCGGCAGTGCGTACATGATGCACGTGCATTCGATCGTGGGTGTGCAGTACATTTCTGAATGGAAGCCCGAGGCAAAATACAACGAATGCTAATGAGGCGTCTGCTGCTTCACGGATGATCAGCTGCACCTTCTTCGATCTTGCGAAAGAGAATCGCCAAATTAAATTTTTGAATTCGCCATGCTTTTTTACAACTTTGAGTACCGGTCATAATATTTCCTCAGGCACTCCTTGGAAAGTGACCTCCCGTGGTCATGAACGTGCGATCGAGCCGAACTCACGTTTCGCGGATTTATTTATTGATCTAGCAGTGGGGGTCGCAGATACAATCTTTTTTCGCGTCATTTTAATTATGCTAATGAATCTCTTACGCCATTCCGTTTATATTTTATTCGTTTAACGATTTATAGAAAATCCGTTTTCTACTACTACGTACTACTACAATAATACACTAAATTGCACTTATAGGTAACTATAACGAATTGTAGCTCGAAAACATACCTCATGAAAATGCCTCGAAAGCAATAACGGCACATTGTACAAACCGCCATCATATTAACTTTTACACAATAATTGTTCTATTTTATGCCGTGATATTTATTACATGAATTTCTACAGTTTTTGCCCTTGGGCATACGATGACTCTAATTTTTCAGCTTCACACAGGGGAGATATGATCAACAGATATCTGCTGCATCGACACTCACGATAAACAAACATTTCCAAAACACCAAAAATACCTTCAGAAACATCAAAAGTAAATTAACCTTCCATCCGGTTAACCAAATGCAAGTTCCAACACTTTCACTAGCTTATCCCACTCCAGATCTCGATATAAGCATTACATCTTTTTTTATTTTGTTCCTCACGGAATTGAACCGAAATTATGGTAGTATAAAACTCGTAGAATGGTTTCATACCTTAATAAAATGAAAACAAAACACTCACACGTCTTTGTTTTAATCAAATATCACCGTCTCGGACATTTAAATTATATCCACCTTGCCCATCCCACTTTGCTTGATACAAATTGGCTCCATCTCATATTGCCAAACACAAATTGTGCCTTCTAGCTCACACTCTTCTATAATGCCCTCTCAATAATTACAAATCACGATTCGATTTTGACCTTCAATTAGAATTAATAAGTCCCTTCATAAACCAATTTTTTTCCGTGCAGCAAAATTGATACCAGTGCTACCGCACAAGTTTCCAACATGATTGTATCTTAATACTCTTTTTAACTTCCGTGACCAATATTGAAGCGTGTAATGTTCTGTAGGTATATCTCTTCTTAATGTCGAGAAGCCACCGTGTAAGTGTGAAATGGCTACTCCCAGATTTACCTTCTGAAATATATTTCGACCAAACCATTCGTCAAGGAGGATCGCGAATCTCAATCTGACATCAGAGGGACCTCACTTGAAAGAATATCATCGGTCCATCGAGGATGCACTTCTTGAGTCGTAAAAGGACTTTGTGCTTTGTCAGCAAAGAGAATGAAAGAACAAAAGATATAAAAAGAGATAGAAAGGTGTTCATTCCTTCTCGAGATCGTGCGATCTGAGATACGTACAAAATCATGAGTGCATGTTTATGTTTGTTTGTACATCTACCAACACGAGTTGAAACTCGATCCACCCGATATTTTTAACTCGCACTGAGAAAACTGTTTTGCTTGATCAACAAAAATTTTGTTGAGTCTTTTTTTTTGTACAACAGAACTGTTTTGTTGACCTAACAAAACTGGTTTTCTTAGATGAACCAAATTCTTTTGTTAGCTTAGCTTAGTTAGGCTTAACAAAATTCGTTGGTTAGCCTCACCAAATTGTTTAGTAGGCTTGAGCATATTATCTTTCATTGAGAAATATAGATATTAAAACAGACGAAAATTCAAAATTATCTGGAAATAGAACTATGGGGCAGATTTCTAAGATATTCTACCATATTATCTCGGATATTTCTGATTTAACACCGTAATATCTTAGATGTCTGTCATAGTTCAACTTCCAGAAATTGAGTTTTTGTCTGCTTTAATGAATATCTGTTTTTCTCGCTCTTGTTTGCCCTAATAGTGCCGTGTTGTTTCTTTTATTTGCTAGATCCGGAAAGGGATTTGGATGTTGAATTATATTTAAGTATTTAATCATATATTTATTGTGAATATAAAGTATCAAACTGAAACGCACATGGGTTAGTATTTTCACTTGGTGTTCATCACTGATCAGCATCAGCCGAGCTAAAAACTACTCATCTAAAAATTTTCACATGAAATTGTCAGCTATCTATTCTTTAAATTTATAACAGTACATTGTTGTTTAGGACAACAAAACAAGACTCAACAAAATAATTTTGTTGTAACAACAAAATATTGTGTTAGACAAACAAAATAATTTTTTTAACAAAAATTTTGCTGTGACAACAAAAGCAGCTCAACAAAACGGTTAAGTTGCGAATACTAAACTTTTTTTCTCAGTGTGTAAACACGTGTTCTCATATCCTGTAAAATGATAATCCTCGACTTAAGATTTCAGATTGATTTATTCGAATTTGCATAAGAGAGATAAAGATAATCATTGTAAAAATCTGCTTTAATTTCAAATCCTGGATATCAAGTTCAGAACGTGTGTTTATCTCACTTGGAACTTGACCCAAATGAATCATCTAGATTTAGAAAGACCTGATTTTTTACCAACGATTACGTAAGAATCGTGGAATATTCCAACGGACGTTTCTCCGCCTCAAACGTGTGCTGAATTTAAAAGAATGTGATCATCTGAAGGACAAGGTTACTATATATTTTGAGTGCAGAAAGTGTTTGAAAGACAATGAATCTTCGATAACTGCAAATATACGAGTATCTTATTTATTCTTCAGAAACATGCACAGGTGTCCCGAAGTGTGTGGGTTGACACCGACGATTTACAGAAAACACGTGGTCCAATAAAGTATTCACGTGTCAAATAAGCAGAAAAGTGATCGATGAACTACAGAATCTTTAAGCCAGAAATAAAATTCAGATTTCTTAAAATAAAATATTTTACTGCGGATGTTGTCTAGGACGGTCTTAAAGTTTTTTTTTTTTAATTTTCATGCTCTCACTCCCCAGATTTGAGAGATTTCCCAAAAAAATTGACGCGTTGATACTTAGCGATTGCTCAAAGACCATGAAGTTTTACATGTATTTCTCCCAGGAAAAAGGATATTTTTGTTAATTTCCAATAGATTCGTTAATATTAGGTCACGGTGGGGCTGAGCCAACTATAATTGCAAGGTTTAAACTATTTTCAAAACGTCGCAATATGATAAGAAAGTAATATTTTGCTTATTAAAAACTATTTGTGCAAAAATATACCCAAAAATTAGAACAAACGCAAAAATACGCGATGTCTCATTTTTTCGTTTATGGGGATTTTTAGGACCCTGTAAAAAGGGCTTATGGCGGTTAAATTCCAAAAGTAATTATTAATACCTATTCTTTGATTAAATCTGAAGAAAAACCATGCCTGTATAATCCGATACACCGCGTGGTGGACCTGAACCAACTTTAATTTCAAGATCTTTGCAAATGGAATTTTTCAATTAATTATGGTATTCTATAGTCCCACGGACCAAGAACAAAGAAATCTATCGGGTTCTTTTTGAAAAAGTCGATTTTTGTCTTTAATACAAAAGATTTAATTTAAAAAATCTAAAAACATAATAATTTTCAATAAAAATTGTTCTAAATTATAAATGATACATTTTTAAACAAAAAAAAACTTGGTATACAGTATTAAATTCGTGAAATTATTTTTCAGATAAAATTGATCAACATTTGAAACTTCAATTTATGCTTTTATTGATGAACTTTTCAAATTCAATAAAAAAATATTTTCTTTCATAGAATAGTTAATAAAGTGGACATTCTTCATTATCAGCTGCGATGTTCGTTTATTATTGTTGCTTTCGATATAATTATATTTTCGAAAGTTTAATAAAAAGGCAAAAAATGCAGCAGACTACAATGAATATCGTAGTAAATTATACTTCGGTTTCAAAATATCTTGAATTTATTCTTCACACTTCGTCTTGCTTTTTTTAAAAATTTGAAGTACAATTTACCACGTTTTTAATCGTAATTCGCGGCATTTTTCAAAATTTCAATAGAATCATGATATTAAAAGCGAAAATAATAAATAAACATTGCATTTATACAACAGTTAATAAAGTAAGCGATATCTATTATCATAAATATTGCTTACTTTATTAACTGTTATATGGAACAAAAATTCTCTTGTTGAATTTAAATATTTTATTGCTGAATTTGAAAAGTTCATCAATAGAATCGTAAATTGAAGTTTTAAAAATAAGTAAATTTTATCGAAAAAATAATTTCATGAATTTAATACCTCGTATTACATTTTTCGAGTTCTAAAATGTATAATTTTTTATTTTAAACCATTTTTAGTGAAGGATATGATGTTTTTAGATTTCTTCTGATTAATTTTTTTTTTGTATAAAACATAAAATTGACTTTTTTCAAAAAAATCACAATAGATTTTTTTGTTCTTGGTCTTACAATGACCGTGGGACTATAGAATACCATAATCAGTCGGTAAATTCCGTATGCAAGGATCTTGAAATTAAAGTTGGTTCAGCCCCACCGTGAGATGCATCGGATTATACATGCATGGTTTTTCTTCAGATTTATTCAAAGAATAGGTATTATTAATTACTTTTTGAACTAAACCACCATAAGCCCTTTTTACAGTCCATTTTTGGACCACCCTAATCTTGCCTGTTGTTAACAAAGAAATTTTTTTGAATTTCAATGTTTTGAAAATTTAAGTGATAGCACTTTATTTTAATACATGGATGTAGTTTTTTTCGGGATAAGTAACGAGAATTCATTGTTTTAAAATGTACTTCATTTTGTTTCCATTAGGGAGCATCCATTAATTACGTAAGGCTTTTATTGGGGGGGGGGGTATCTTTC
>JAUMHM010000005.1:33012124-33036754 GCA_032362435.1 Melikaiella ostensackeni | reverse complement strand
CATTTTCTCGGAAAGTATTGACTTTTTCCAACTGTTTTTGTATGGATCTCTCTAAACTCTCGAAAGTACTTTCTAGTTCTTTTTTTTCTTTAATTATTTGGAATTTGGAGAGCGTTTTTTTTGCTCTTCAGTAAACTTTTTTTTCTTGGCACTTACAAAATTCTGAATATATGAATAGTTCCAATTCCTCGTGTAACTTTACATGGGATTTTTTTACAGTGCGGTGTATCTTTAGGAAATTTGCATATCAGGAATCATAATTATTCTTTTTAAATTACCATAGTTATCACTATGTGATGGTACCATTATCGATGTACTTGCATTTTGCCATTAAATCATCGCCACTTGTTCATAACATTAAATATCGTTCACTTTCATATCTTATACGATTTATAAAAAGTTTTGGCCACATTCGTAATATTCATTTAAAATACTCGTACAATTATTCATATTGGGTTTCAAATGAACCTTATCATACCTGTGATGAGGTCTTCATTTATTTTCAAAAGTCTATTCCAGTTTACTTGCGTTTTCCAAAACAATTCTAAAAAGTACCTTTCACTTTCGATAACATTTTGAACCGAAATTAATGTATTTCATCAGGGTTAAAACAACCAAACGAGTGTCAGAAAGGTTGCCACTGTTTAGTATAAATACTGTATTTGTCAGTGTACAATTTAGGATGGCTCAAATAAAAAAGTTTCTTTGATTTGTGGGGACAACCCCCAAAAGCTACCATTTGGGGCAAAACCAACTGAATTTTTTTTCATTTTTGGTATAATGACAAGTACCTTCGCACGAGGGTTAAACAAACCCCAAACGTAAAAAATCGTATTTCCTCACAAGATGTAAATATCGTAAACAGCCCCTAAAAAAATAATCAATTGAAAACCTTTCGAAAAGTTGAAAAGCACCCTCAAAAATAAGAAACCACACTTGAAAATTTTAAAAAAAAAACCCTTTGAGGAAAAAAATAATTTTCGAGCTGTTTACAGTTTTTAATGTACAAATTTTATGAATTTCAAGTAGAATAATTGGTAATAATAATAATAATAATTGAGGTTAAGACCTATCGATAAATGTTAGAAATATGTGAATAGAAAAATTTCATTTTGCCAAAAAAGTAGTTAAAGACGAGGTGGTTGTGGAAAAATGAATATGACAACTAGGTGAGGACTATTTTATTCTTCCTCCCTCTTACTCAAAAGTGATGAGGATTAAACTTATGTTTTCTATTTCGCGTGATATTTTTTTATAATAAAAGATCATCTTCAGTACTTTTCAAGTTTTTCATACATTTGAAGTATGAAAAAATGCACTTTCAAACAATTTTCTTCCCCCCTACTCTAAAAAAAATTATTTTAATATTTTCAAATCCTTCAGGATTTGAAAGTATAAAAGTATTGCTTATAAAGACCACTTGCTCATATGATTTTCTCAGAATTTTATATTTTGAATCCTATCACAGAAAACGTTTTTTGTTTCTCCTGTAAAATTTCGTTTTTGGGCTTTACCTAGTTGCCTAGTGCCTCAATTACTAAAAGTATTGGATGCAAAATAGTTGTCCTAAACCACCTTAACAGGCCAGACACAACTCCTTTGAAGTTTAAATTATTGATTTTTCGATGTATATATATTGTATTGTATGTATATATATATATGTATATAAATTACGTACAAAGTGGTCTCAAAAAATATTTTAAAATCTAATATATAGATTGTCAAAAACCACCCTCAGAGAGCATTAACCATCCCAAAATCAAAGAAACTTTTTGTCATATGAGCCTTCCTAGTATACATTTCTTGCCTACAATTTTTTTTTCTCGTAAAATCAAAATTCATTTTTGTTTTTAAATGTTCAGATGCCGCTGGAATATCATGCGCTACCGGAACAGGTACAACAAAGAATTTTCACCTGCTTAAAAGTTCGAAGAGAACAACTTACTGATGCCTTGTTAAGAAAACATTCCAAGAATAACGTGCCTACCTTGCGTGACTTTGATTGGAGATTGAAGGTAAAAGAAGCTTTTGCACATTGCCTAACAGTTAAAGTTATTTACATATTATAAGTTGTAAATTTCAGTTAGTTCTGGGCTCTAGTAAGATGGCATCTTTACGAGAAGCTCTTTTACAATTAGACCTAATGGTCGAGGAAAAAGAAAACGAAAGACTCTTAGGTATAGAATTAAATAAAGACGAATTAAATATGGTAATAAATGCTCTAGAATCAGCAGTGCAGCAAAAAAATTAGCAAGCCAAAAAGTAAATCTACATCATGGTGATCTACAATCACGGATTCAGAAGTTGGAGAAAAAAAAAAGGATTCAGCATTATCTGCAAGGACAAAACAAGATGATCGATAAGTTCACATGGATGGTGCCATTTTTAATAAATTTCTACAGTAAATAATGTATTTAAAATAATTATATGGCAATAAAATAATTTGAAATTAGTGAACTCGAGTTTGCTTTATTCTACAGTGCATGGCGAGATTGATTAGGGTCAATGAAAAAAGAGCAATTCATACACTTGTTTCACAGTTTATTATAGGTTATAGATAAATGTAGAATAGTTTAATTACTATTACAACTGTTGAAAGATACTGAAGACTATATTTCTGTATATGAAACGTTTCCAAACAGTGCGCTCGCTCTTCCAATCAGTACGCTCACTCGCGAACGATTGAGTTGATTAACGATGAAGCGATCTGTTGGAAAGTGTTTCAAGGATGACGATCGGTAGCGGTAGGTGCACAAATCGGTCGGGTCCGAGAATCGAAACGATGAGTCCGCTTTCGTCGTTGAATCTTACCCTCGAGAAAAACGGCGAATTTTTCGTTGTAAATATATCATTTCACGGACAGTTACTCGAATTAAATTCCATACGAATAAGGTTTACTATACAACTTTTTAATTTTATTATTTCTTTCTCCTTACTCATTAATATATATCGTATAAAATCAATGTCGGTCATAGGCATGATGACCTTGCGCTTGTCTAACACTTAGAAATATTCAGATCCGGGGCATATACATATGCATTTCTCGTTTAGGATTATAATCTACGCCTACGACCTTAATAAAAATGAAATCTTCCGTCAAGGTAATTACTCTTTACTTCTGGAGATCCGTATAAACGTAGAAAACGTTGTATGAAAAGTTGAAAAAGGTACCGTTCCAGGTGGTAGTTGTGCGGGCTTGGTTTAATCGTAATTAGGCGATATTTAATGATTATCATAAAATTACGCGATAGTTCGTCGTAAGCGATTCTCGTATGGAGAAGTAGCATTTCGAACAAACGCCGAATTTACACAAATGCGTCCTCTATGTCTAGATTATATATCACTTACGCTGCTCGACTTACTGTATATCTTATTTCGTGTCTTCAGTGGTAAGTGTATGTGGCTGTTGTTTGCGTGTGTGTGCTCGAATGTACGGCTAGATTCGTCCAATAGCTCTAAGTGTTTGTGTGTGTGTGTGTGTGTGTGTGTGTGTGTGTGTGTGCGGTTCCTCGTTACGAAGTAAAATCTTTCCATTGTACAAATACAAAAAGAAGACAAGGCTCGCAAAAGGAATCACGAACAAAATAATCGTATCGTACGTCTTTAAAATCGCGATGTGAATGCGTACTCGATGCGTTAATGATTCGCTCTTTTGTATCCATTCACTCTGTCTTGTCTATCGGGCATGCTCTCTTTCTCTCTTAATCTCGTTCGTTCTCTCCCTTTCACACTCAGATCTGCTTTGATTTTCTCTTTGCATTTCTGTTTCTCCTCACTTTTCCATCACTCTATTTTTCTTTCTTTCTCTCTCCCACACACACCAATGACCACAATCTTCTTTTTCCCTTGCATCTCGCATAGCTCGCTTCCAGCCATATTATCTTTCTCTGTGTATAACAGTAATGTAGTAACGGGAGGGTGCCACCCTTTGAGTATTTCCCGCGAAGTGGACGATGAGCTGGATACATTCCGATCATCTCGCTCCGAATAATCATCGCTCTTGTCGCTCGCCCGCCACGTAATGGTCTTCGTTTAAATCTTAGCTTAATAACAATTAATGACACTTGTAAAATTTCTACACTGCAGGACAAATTACAGTAACGCCCCTGCGCTGGGCACGGCCCAGTAAAAAACTCTCAATCGTCGCTTGGCTCACGAAATAACGAATCACCACTCGAGCGACCGCGTGAACGACTATCTCCAAACCGTTCGCCGGTTTTTATACAACGCAATCGTTGCTGTCGCAGCTCCTCGCATCAGTTCCATTCGCTGTCAAATGCCATATAACAATTAATAGGCCTACTATTAAAGTCTGTGTGTTCTCGCGTGGTGTCGCGGTTTTTGTCATCGTCATCGTCGTCGCATCTTTTTTGCTGCTCGTAACGAAAGAACGTCATTTTTCGGTTTAGTTGCAGGAATGGTCCAAATATACATATCTATATAATATACTTTTTTGGTTTTAAGGAGAGAGAAAAGAACTTTTCTTCTTCCCAAAATACAATTCGGTTAGGGACGCTTATTCATTCATATGATTTTGGTGGTTTGAGTCGACAACGATTTCCTGAAACAGAAAAGTTCAAAATTAATCATTTATTTAGTCTTTTCCAGCGAGTAATTTTTTTAAAAATATTATACATTTAATGCAATTTATTAAAATCAACAAGTTTAAATTAGCCGAAGTTTATCCTTTGACCACTCAATAAATTATCTTCTCTTAAGCTTATTAAGGAGGAATATGCGCAACTTCTACATTATAATATCTGAAAAGAGTTGTAAATACGTTCTTAAAAAATACAAAAAAAGACTTAAGATTAATTATTTCGTAAAAATTCTATAAACACTACATATATTGCACTTCTAATTGCAAATTATGTTAAATTTCAAAAAAGAAGACATAACATTTTTCATTGCACCAACAGCAGATATGAACAAGAAATACTTTTTCACTATCAGAAAGTCATAATTATGCACTAAAACGCCTCCAGGATAGCTCTTTACTTCTATAAATTCAATTAAACATGATTATTGAAGTTTTCATGAACACGAAAAAATCACAATCAAGATTAAGTTTGGCAAATGAACGGAAGTTGGAAGCAATTTTGACTTCATTTTCTGTATTTTATCATATTGGTACCCCCGTTGGCATTTAAAATATTCAATACGTCGGTTCCCCATCAAACTAGCGTCCTCATGCAAATTTGCCAAATTACACGTCAATGTTCGACAATAAGCTGATTTACAACACTTCAAAATTAATTATTATATACTAATCGGTGGTGAATTTTCGGTTTAATAATTTTCGTGACTTTCAAAAAAACCCTTCTACACTTTCATAAGTTTTCTGATTAAATATCTTGGATTTTATAATAGAAATCTCCAATTTAAACGAATCTGCTAGGTTAGGTCCATATATGAAAAATGACGCGGAATTAATATAAGTTTAACATATTCCCAGGGGATTTAACAAACTTCAATCTTACTCATTGCTCTTTAAATTACATAATGCATTTTTTTAATGCTTACGTTCGCATTGGAGTTTTCAATTGCTTCCTTGACGGCAGCAGCAACAGCCTTCTCGCTGATATCAATTTCCTCAATGACCTGAAAAGCACAAACATTATAAATTTTGTTCCCAAATAATCCATTCCAAAAATAAATGCACTTCAAAATCGTTTGCAATTTCTTTTAAAGTGCAAAAGTCAGATGGCCCCTCGCTCTGTAGTCTTCAAATTTGTTTTATCTTTTTTTTAAAAAAAAAAAAACTTCAGGATCACCTTCGCTCGTCGAGCAGAAAGCAACCCTAGGGCGATCATCATTCTAGATTTTAGTTGATGAAAAACAAAGTTTCTTTTGCACAAAAAAATTTTTTTTGCTTTAGATTTTAAGAAATTACCTTAGTTACAGAAGCAACATCTTCAGTGATAATGGGCGCAGGAGCTGGTGAAACAGATACCTCGACTGGCACGGCTGGTGGTGGACTTTTTGGAGCCTCATCTACGGCGCTTTCCGTCGTGTTGACCCCGTTTTCCGAAATATTGTTCTCAACTGCAGCTTCAGGCTCAGGAATGCTCTGTAAAATAAACTTTTGTTAGTTTCCGGTGTTCGTTAATCAACCGAAAAACCAATACTCTGCATGCCACAGTACAAGACAGTTACAACCCACAAGAGAACGACCATGTCGAAAACACTTTTATAACTGAAAAAATCAGCTTGTCTGTTCTTCAACATTTTTAAAATCTGGACCTAATACTTGCTTTATAATTTGAACCAATATTTTTTCATTCACGAATGTTTTTTAAATTCCAATTGTTTTGAGAGAGTCGTTCACCATGCTTCAAGTACTGCAACGAGTTAGATTCCCTCTTGTTATTGCCCGAAGACAACATTTGACATGCAAAACGCGCGTAAGATGCTTACGACACAACAAATGCAATTACAATAGCAACACGTAGATTAATGGCTTGGATGAAAGACTTTTAGAATAGCTTAGTGTCAGTGATTGTAGGCACTAACTACACGTATAATCAGCAAAGAATACGTCTATCAATGAGATCTTCTAAGTACGGGCTATTTCCGAGCGCCCACATTTTGCGAAACACATAACCGCTTTAGCTAAACGAGCAATAAAAATTACAATTTTTTTAATTTGTACAAAAAGAGATTTTAATTTTGCATCTCCAAAGATACGAGATAAGTTCTGAAATTTTCCAAGAATCACACTAATCAACGACAATATTGTTCAGCAAAAATTGCAAACAAATTGACTTTTAGAGTGAGTTACACAGCAGTAAGAATTGCTACCAAAGTAATTTTACAACCTAGTAAAATCTAGTATGGTTACAAAACTTACTGCATCAGATTTTTTTTTTTTTTAATATAGTTTTCTTTCCGTTAACTTCACTAGTCTTTTTATGTCAAAATAAAAGGCAGTTAATTTCTCTTGAGCATAGCTAAAGCAATTATGAAGGCTTGAATATGACTAAACTTCATTAAATTGTCATTCACAAACCCAAGGAATATGAAACAAAATTCTGAACCGCTGCTTTGCATTGATCTTGCGTTCCGAGCTCAATAAACATAGTGTTAATATTTATAAGAAAACCAAGAGGTAAACAACGTAAGGTAGCGTGGTTTTAAGGAGAGGAAGTACGAGCATTAAATTTGAATGTGTTAATCCATACGTTGAGAACAAAAGTATAACATTCTTTAGGAGGATGTATAAAGATTGGATGATGGAAGGTGAGGTTAATAAAATGTCGCGCGTCACGCAAAAACTCGTCTGCGCGTTATCGCGTGCCATTCAAGTCTCAAGCATATTATTTTCCCAGGACAATTAAAGTCGACGAGATGGCATCGACTTCAGCGTGTAGTTGGCCTCGTCTGGGCACGCGTCAAACTGTCGTAAAGTCACAAGTCGCTTCTCGAGTCGTCAGAGTGTTTCTATGATGCTCAGGCGGAGCTAGCTTTTTGTCTGTGGAGAAGGGCGTGGAAGTTTGGGATACAGAAGGACGTGAGAAAACTGGTCGATTCGAGATATCAGGCTATACCACAGAGACAGTCGATCGGACTGAACGACGAGATACGTAGAATTGAGGCACCACCAAGGTACTTGGCTGCCAGATTCATGCCAGGAAGTTGCACGATTAGTCACCTGGTGATCCTCGGATGCGATGTGGCCGTTTGTCAATTGACTCGTGAGCGAATCACTCTCGGTTAGCCTCTCCTTCATCTCGGGCTCGGACTCGGAATCATTGAACGAATTGATGCTTTGCGACACTGACTCCACCTTGAACTCACGATTGCTTTGGTCGTCGAAAAGTTGCGTCTCGGAGCACTCTCTCGTGGTCGCCGTCGTTGTGACGCTAACACTGGCAGGACTAGGGCTACTAGGTGGAGTGAGAAGGGATTCCATTGGGATTCTGGATTCCTGACTCTCCGCTGGAAGCGACTGGATGGAGAGATCGTCCGGAGGCAGAGGATAGTCGGAAGAATCCTCCTCGCATGTTGCGAGTTCTTGAGGTACGGGAGGAAGGTCATCCAAAGATTCAGAAACATCATCTGATTTAAGGTTGTCAATTTGTGCACTAGCAGGAGCTTTTGTGGGCTCTGTAATTGAAGTTTCCAAGTCTGCAGAAATTTCTGGAAGTGCTTCTGGAATTGATTCTGGAATGGGTTCTTCTGGAAGCAATTCTGAGAGAGGTTCTGAAAGCAATTCTTCGATGGGTTGCTCGGATTTAGTTACTGGAAGTGGACATGAAGTCGATTTTTGAACCGGCTCCGTCAAATCGATCGGTGCTACGAGCGTCGGAGGAACTTCTGCATTCACGAAGCTCAAGATCTTGGAAACCTCTTGAACAACAGGGGCTGGAGACACTGGCAGTGGAGGTGGTATTTCATCCTCGACTTCAGTATCTTTTCTTGAAGTAACAACAGGTTCACTGAGGGTTGTGGTTGGCTCTGGTCTCTTGCATTCCAAAGATACCTGAACCGATTCGCCGGCAGCGAAAATTTGCTCGGATAGTGTAGTACTGGAAAAGGAATCATCATTTATTCGCCCCTCGACTGTTTCTAGAAGAACCTCGACTTCTTTTTCTGATTTAGGCTGCTCCTTTTCTTCTGAAAGGACTTCTGTTGGTTTGAATTGGATTGCATCATCTCCGCAGACTGGAATTGGGCCTTCCTCTGTCAGAATGACTAAATCTATGTCTCCATTTCCTAAATCTTGCTTCTGAACTTCTTTTGGAGACTCTTGAATGATTTCTGATTCTGGACAATCGTTTTCCGAGGATTCGCTCTTTTCTTTCAGGGGTTTGGTTTCAGTTTGGGACTCGAGTGGCGCGATAAATCCTTTGGAAAAATGAGTTGTGTGCTCTTCAAACGACTGGGACGACGACGACAACGAGATGGGTGTCTCTTTGCTGGCAGCCTCGGCAGGAAGCTTGAGAGCCTCGGCTAGGGCCGCGGCACTCGCTGCTGCTTGCTGAGCCTGTTGCAAGGGTGAAGGATCGATAGGTGTTGGAGGAGGACTGGACGGGAATCGGGATGGGAGATCCTCACTGGTTTTCCTCTCAATGATAGACGGCGTTGCGATTGGCTTGGTGTGAGAGGCGATGACCTCTACAAACTGCGAGCCTGTCGGAGGCCGCGCTCCTGCACTGACCTCGACTTTCTCAGCGACAGCGGCCTCGACTTTCTCGGCAGGCTTTTCCGTTTTCACGACAGGGGCAGCCTCTTCTTTCTTTTCCTCAGCCGGACTTGCAGCAGGCTCG
Organism: Melikaiella ostensackeni; assembly: GCA_032362435.1. Taxonomy (NCBI): domain Eukaryota; kingdom Metazoa; phylum Arthropoda; class Insecta; order Hymenoptera; family Cynipidae; genus Melikaiella; species Melikaiella ostensackeni. Next base: position 33,027,485 of record JAUMHM010000005.1, on the reverse strand, counting down.
ACTTCCTTAGCTTCCGTCGCCTGTGCAGGGGCGGCTTCGCTTTCGACCGGACTGCTTACTTCAGACTTCTCAACTGGACTGCATGCTGCGTTCTCAGCTTCCTCACCACCCTGTAGAAAGAACAATATTTCTTTAGACATGTACATTAATATTAAAAATGCCTCCCACGTGGACTTAAAATATTTGCCAACGAATGCTTGAAAATTCCTTGAAGCCCACGTTTATGTTATGTAACAAACAAAAACACAATTTTACAAAAAAGAGACTGGACGAAAACTTTTTAAGTGTTCATGAAAGTTTTCGATAGTCTTACTACATGTTATGGATATCAGTAAATTTGTAGACATCTCGCTTATGCGTTAACGATTTGAAGGCGCACAAAAAGCTGGTGTGCGCTTAAGTGGTGTTCACACGTATGAAGAAAACGTTAGTTCAGTCGAGCATGACATTATGTTTTGTCTGGCACGCGAAAAAGAGGGGTCGTCGCCGTTGACGGGTGCCTGCATCGAGTTCGTGGAATGAGACAAGGGTAAAGTTCTGAGTCTAAATAGGGACGAGGGTACGAGTAGTAGACGAGGAAGGGTGACCCTAAAGTATCCGCCCGACAGAACGACAAGGAACAAAAAGGGTGAAATCCACTGGTGCACCCCTCGGGGGTGACCAACCGTGTCACTGTGTCAATCAATAATAAGCATATTTTCCTCTAAAACATTTTACATCTTCGTAGACCGTATCTAATTATTGTGAAAAGATCGACGAGAATCGGTAGACAAACAAAAATCGCGTTTCAAGTTCATCATTTAAACTTTAGGGTACCGATAACCGCTTTCATTGTCAGTTCTACACTCGTCTCGTATTGATCGCCCTCCATGCACAATAAAGGGGTGTAGACTTCCAATTTAAAGAATTAAATTCACTTTGAATAGAAACCACGCTAGAAGGTGTAATTAAAGAGAAAGCACGAAGTTTGAAAACCTATTTTTGACAAGAGAGGAGTTTCAACGTTACGTTAGTTGATTGCAAAAATTACATTGAAATTGTAATGAGTAAGAAAATTTTTCACCCAAAGTTTGGAATTTCGACAAATAATTTAGAAAGTTCTTTTGTAAATAACATCGGGAAGATAAGTATTGTATCGATATAGAGTTTTTTTAGGATTGGATAAACAGTTGTCGATTTGAGAGCACTTATCGAGAGTGCATCAGAAAGTGGCGCCGTGATCGAAAGCTGATAGCACTCGAGCCTATTCTCACGTGTACTACGAAGTTGGCATTGTGTCAAAGAAACTCCTATTTTGACTATTGGCCCAAATCCAGACTCGCGCAACGACTCGCTGTTCCTATTTTCCGATAGTGGAGGTAATAAAGCTTTCGGTTAGGCATGCTTCCGTTACACGGATGAAATATTATAACTCTATTTCCCTATGATTCGTATCAGTTACGAAAGTAATCTGGAGTAGGTTAATCGTACAGCTCGGGCCGACACTATATAATTATCTTAATTAGTCAATTTACGGAAACAGAATAATTTATAGTTTCCCCGTTATACGTTACTAATTCTAGATCTGATAATTTGTTAATCATATTTTTTCAATAGACGCTTTCTAATTTGTACTATACGATTTTAATTGAGACCATAAGTAAAATGATCAAGTTCAAAATGGTTGCGAATTTCTCCTTCCTCTAAAGAAAGCAAGAGAAGGTGGAGCTTTAGATAGATTCCATTTATAAATTCTATACTTAGCAAAGACTTTCGGCTACAACGGGTGCATAGCAGAACAAGTAGCGTTTAATTGAAAATGAGTACAAGGGCGTTGCTCGATCAGCAGCACGCGAGTTAAAAATAATTTCGTTGATAGTCTCAATTCTCGATAAAATGACTCTTGAGAGCCATTCATCTACTCAGAAAGGTTCAGACCCCTATGGACATTAAAAAGGCATTAGGCTAATTCTCATTTGGGGTTGACGCTCTAGCGTGGGATTCTTCAATAAAATATTCACCACCTATGTATCTAGGGGTTAATTTATGAACGGTGGGAGACTAAACGAATTATCGGCTGCAATCACGTAAGGCCTTTGACAATTCAACTCAGCCGCTTCTTTGGTAAATTGATATTTTACATTTCCCCTAAGAATTTGAAACTTTTTTTATTATCAATTAAAACTTCCAAGATAGACCTATTAATTGTCTGCATTAGGAGAAAAACCTAACTAGGCTCTTTAAAAAATTATACCTTTATTGCCAAGGTGCCTTGAAGGGAAGGAATTTTTTGATCCACTATTGTCTGCAAATCCAAATTATGATGTGGCATTTTTTCGGTTCACTGGACCATAAAGAAATATAGTATCATTAGGCGTAAACAAGACCAATGGGAAGGCAAATAAGCTAATATGCAAATACTCATCGTCTGAGTCCTTAAATTGACTTGTCCCAAGACCCGTCAAACTTCTAAAAGTAAAAACACTTCAGCACCTTATTTCGACAATAGTATCATTTAAAATGTTGTAAAATCTTTATGACAAACTGACCAATTCTAAAAGCATTATTATACATTTAAATACTTTTAGGCATTACATAAACTTTAGTTTAATCAAGGAAACTACTTATTTTATAGGTTTGACATTAAAGTTTTTAGTTTTATAATGATTGCTTTTAACTCTTTGAGCGATATTCATTCGATTATTCACTTTACTTTCAACATGCTTTTAATAAGAAATTTATGCTTGTTTTTTCTCGCGCAAAACAAATGTGGCACTTATTCTGATTGATGACTTAAAACAAAAAATTTAAAGTATCTAATTATGTAAATACGTGCAGTAATAATATTAAGCATCTTGTCTTTATAAAAGTGACTAATATGTAGATAAGAGGTGTCTAAATACAAATGTATTTAAAATTGAATTCGTATTTCTGTACCTGGAAATGGAATCTTTATGGTATAAAAAAAAAGTGTATTCCATTTTCCCTGGGGACAAGCAACAAATAAAAATAAAAGTTGTTCGCGTCTCGTCCGATCGAAAATATCGCATTGTATTGAAAATAATCGAAGAACAACTATAGTGCGAGGAGGAGAAAATAGTCCGGAAAAGCTGAAGCTGATTTTGTTGGGCGTGAGAAGCCGTATCGGATGTAAGCGATCCGCGACATAAGGATATCGACAGGTCTTTAATGGATCCGTATAGGAGCCAGAAAATAAGAACAAAACTTGTGACCAGTGATGGCAACCTACAGATTCGTTACCCAGGCTTTCGATCGTCCAGAATTATTATCTGGAGAACCCCACGTGTACCGACAAAGATATCGTTAATGATTTATGCCAGTGATGCCAATCTAACGTAATCTATCGCGACAGGCTCGCTTCCTTTCGTGTTCCCCCAACAAGCTCGCTATGATATTTGATCAACAAGAATTGTTTGCAGACAACTTTTATCATACTTTGTCATTGTAAATGTTTTAATTTTTTCATTTTAGTGTTAAAAAGCATAACGCGAAGTGTGTATATTCCCACAGGAATATTTTGCAGGAAAACATTCTGCGTATATAAATAAGTAGAACTGTAGCTTGTTATCCGATTACCGTGGCATAGGGTTGGTAATTGATTTCACTGTGGAATAATTTAATTGCACTGCACTTAATTAATTCGTTGCAATAATTCGGTTTGCACTCACTTGAGTAGTGTTGGAAGAGCTTTAAAGATTGGTTCAACCCATTGCATAAATTGCTTTCAGCAACCATCCCAAGACAAATGATCCTATTCTGATTACATTTAAAGTTCATGAGGCAATGTCAATCTATTTCATCCACGAAAAAGCTCGCAATTTCATGTAATTAAACCAACTAAATTATTTTAGTCTCAAAGATGGAGAAATTTGTCAAGAGTATGCTGAACTAGATACATTGGAAATAGGTTTCTCAAATATAAAACCCTCGCAGCTGTTATTTTGGCAGAGAATATTTTAGAATCAAAATATGCAAGATGACTACAAAGTTGAAAATTGGCGGCGGTTCAAGTTTACCAACAGTTTACAATATGGCGTTTCACGAGTTATCTCGTGACTTGGATTTGAAGATGCAAAGTAGTAGTTTTCGTTCAAAAGTGTTCTTTACCACTGGGTTCGGTATTTTCGCTCGTCTTTGACACTAAAGAGCAGCTCAAGAACTTACGACTACAAAGCATTCACTCTTTTCACCCGCGACTATTTTTATGCGCTCAGTCGCCAGATAGTCGCGTGACGAGTGTCAGTTTACTAGTTCATTACAGCAAACCATAAAAGTAACTTGGAAAAAAAGGGAAAAAATAAAAGCGGTTTCAGCCCCCAGAGACAGTGAGTCATGCACTCAATTTCATGAAGTAGCAGTATAGACGCTCTTGGCATCGTAGTAACTACTTGTTGAAAGCGAGACTAAAGAATATCCGATTTATTTTTATCGACTGATTGTTCAGCACAAAAAGTTCGATCCCTAACACCCTTTTAACTAAAAATATGAGGAAATAAAAGAGAAAAAATTCGGAGCAGCTTATGATAAAATCACACTGGTAGTATAATTCAATTGATAATAAATTCAACTGTTAATAAAAAAAATGAGTAGGTAGAATACAGTATCACACAAACTCCAAAATTCATTAGCAAGCAGGGTTGAGTTATCGTAGAAAGATTAGAGCACATCACAAACGGAGGTAGCCAATCTACCACGGAAACAAGGCTGTTAAGTTCGTTTCGCCGGACCGGAAGTCCTCGTATCCAGAAACAACCTACCCGCAGCACTAGCCGATCTGACGTTGTTAATAGCCCATTCTGGCGAACTTGTAACTACATGGAAGACACTACAGGGCGACGTTATCACTAATCGTTAATGAATATGTATAGCTTGACTGCTGTGCACTGCTCACGATAAAAGCAACGCATCTGTAGAGATACTATTTGCTAAGTAGATAAACCAAAATGTGACATGAAATATTCACAATCTGTATACCCGACAGAGCAAGATCAATATAAAAATAGAAAAAATGGTTTGAATAAACATATTTTTCTCGTTCAAAGGCTTTTTGTGCAATTTCAGTTGCATAAGATGACTTTGTTTGAGTTTATGTTTTTTCAAATTTACAAAACAGAGACATTAAGCCATGGTCTTTGTTTCCGCTCCGTTGAAGTGCGGTTCTTGGTCGACTCTACAAACTCCAGTTTAAATTTCAAGATTTAAAAAAAAAATGAATGATCAAGTTTTAAGAACCCTCCAGTACCAGAAATAGATAAACAAGAAAATTAATAGGAATGTCGTCAAGTACCGGGAATAAAAAAATTCTCTGAATATGGGATATCTTGGTAATAAATCTCGACGCCCTGCTGGCGTCAAGCCTGATCGATAAATGGCTTTCGATCCTTTTTCTCTTATCGCATGCGTGTGCGAAAGGCGCAAACTGTCTTGCGCCCACGGCAAGGACTTCCGGTCGACGTAGGCGGGTGGTAAGGTGCCGTACCGTGATATTCGCAATCGAAGTTTCTGTATCAGGGGGTGCCGTGGCCACCCTGGATATCCCTAGCAGCGGAATCGAGGCCAAAATTCGCCGTGTACCCCATGCTAAGGCCCCGGCGGCCCTGCGAACACCGTCGCCCACCGTCCGGCCTACCTGCAGCACGGACTCCATCTTCCAACTGGTCACAAAATTTCTTGAATTCTTGGTCCCTTGCTCTCTTTGCACCAACGAGGTTCTCGGATCCTCTTTTCAACTTCTATCGACGATCAACTTCACGTTATTATCTTTTCAACGCGCGAGACGATCGAGACTTTTTCCCACCTTTTGCGAAATTCAAAAGTTATGTCAAACGTTACAAAAGAAAAATCGATATAAAAAGATAGCTCTTATAAGAACCGATTCTTGTAAGAATTTATAATATAAAAAAATATAGAGCTTTGAACATTTTCATCAAAAAAGTTTATCTTGAGTTTAACGATATTTTGTTCTATTTAAGCCGGATTCGATTACGCAACGAGGCTTGAAGGGTCCGAGACTTTGAGCATGATTCTGGACATTTTCCCAATCACATTCCTCCCGAAAGTGGTTGGCCTAAAGCCAAAAAAATGTGCATGGAAAATTTAAAAATATGCAGTCAGATAAAGACAACACAATAAATTCGACTACACGAAAACTGAGAAAGTTTTGAAAACTCAAAAGATGCATTTCTCAAGAATGATTTAAATATTAAAAGTGGAATCTAAATCCTATTTTTCAGTGATGATAAAATCAGGGATCAAACATCTTACCAAATTCACGTTTTAAATATTATTTGAAAATGCTGTGAGAGGGTGGAAAATAATAATGGATAAACTTGAGACTATAATCAATCAATGCACAAGAATTGAACCCACGCTCCAAGTACTCGATCTTTCGAATTCGCGGGTAAGTCTCGATCCCTTCGCAAAAGAATGCCCTTCGGTCTAGAATTTCGGTGTATCTCGCACCTATGAACACACACGTTTCCGGTTGAAAAGCTGTTCGCGGACTCGAAGCTCCTCAAGTGTACTCAGTGGTTTATATAGAGACTACGAAGATCGTCCCACGTCGAAGGAGAGAGCGAGATAAAGTGCGTAGGAGATCTGCAGTTGGGAGTGAGAGTGAGTGGGAAAGATTTTAGAATTAGGAGCCTCGTAAAAAAGACAGGGAGGGACAGAGAGATCTAAATAGGCATGCATCGAGAAAGAAGGGGGCAATAGGGGCAAAAATAGGAAGAGAGGGAAAAGAGTCTAAGAAGGAACAATTGACATCAGGGCCGTCACAGAACCTACTGATTGGAACAAATAAATATATTATTATAAAAAAATAATAGATTTTTTATTTATTATTACTTAAGGAGATCAATCTTAGGGTGTCTACTTGACGGATGAGTTTACATTCACGGTCATTTCTCGGTTTTCTCCTGATCAATTTTTTTTTTTTCCCGGTCAATGTAAAAGAGTTTAAATGATCCGAATGATTTCAAACCATTTTTAAACATTTTAGAAGATTTCTGATTTGCAACAGGAAATTCTGGAAAAGAATTATAACTCTGAGTTGGAAAATCAGATAATTTTTGGTCATAAGAATTATAATTCTGATTTAGAACAGAGAATTTCGTAAAAGAATTATAATTATAAATTTGAACAGGGACTTTTTTTAAAATTCCTTTCTTCTAAATCAAAATTAAAATAATTTTCTGAAATTCCCGTTCCATGTCAGAAATTCTCTGTTCCAAGTCAAATAATAATTCTTTACGAAAACTCCCTGTCCTAAAGTACAAATAATTCTTTACGGAAATCCGCTGTTCCAAAGTGAAAATTATAATTATTTGCAGAAATTCCCTGTTCCAAGTCACAATTACATTTATTTCCAAAAATTCCCTGTTCTACGCCAGACTTATATTTATTTACAAATTTTCTATTTCAAGAATATAGTAGTAAATCCTTTTCTAGAAAATTTAGAAGACGGAAGTTTCAAATTCTGGTAAACTTTTATTGGCAAAAAAAAAGAATTTTCAAAATATAAAGTATTCTGATTTGGAACAAGGAATTTTCGAAATCTGACGAATTCTGATATGGAACAGGGATCGTTTTTGTAGATTCCCTTTTTATAAATCAGAATTAAAACTATTTTCCAAAATTACCCGTTCCATGTCAAGATTTACATATTCCAAAACAAAACTGTAATTCATTTCCAAAATTCCCTGTTCCAAGTCAGAATTACATTTAATTACAAAATTTAATATTATAATTTAGAAATATAGTCACTCCTTTTTTCCAAAATCTGGAAGAGGGAAGTTTCAAATGGTGACGATTTCTGACTTGGAACGCGGATTTTTTAAAAACTCTTTTCTTCGAAATCAGAATTAAAATTCTTTTCCAAAATTCTCGTTCCATGTCCCGGTCATTTCACGGTCAGATAGATACCCTGAATCTTCTCAACTTCTGAATTCAGATTCGAGCAGTCATCACAGTGCCTACTGTTTGATAAAAAAGGTGAAAAGGTGAACATTTTTTTCAAAAACAGGTGACAGGCAACAAAAATTATTTTAATAAGTTAAATAAACATGTAAATCAATGCTTATTAACATTTTCTTAGTTGAATTCACAATAGTCAGACTATAGTCATCAAATACGAAATAATCCCACTGAATCATTTCCATTTAGCGATGGCAGGCGAGATAAGTTCTTTTTCAAAGAAAATGAAACGACACATAATTCCCCGGCTTCGATTAAAAAAGTGTTCTCGATTATCTTCGAAAAATAACACACTAGAAAAAAAGTGTCAAGTGACTTATTTTTAGAACTTTTTAAGAGAAATACTTTTGTTCTGTAGACATTTGTCATAACCCGTGTTTTTTTTTTAAAGTTAATTTTCCTTTTTCATAAGAAAAAAATCTACCTCCCTTTGAAAGTGCTGGCACACGATATCTCATGAAATAATTTACCATATCACATTCACCATAATGGTGCAAATTTAGAATAGAAAACGGCTGAAATTTTTGAGTTGTCTTTCAAATTTTTCACAAAAATAGCCACCATTTTGTTAATTTTGAAGTTTTTTTTAGAATTTTCCGCTGGATTTCGAAAGAAAACTATCAGATTGAAAACCAACAAATTAAAGACTACACCTTAAAGACTGACACAGCTCGTTTTGATAGTCTGCATCATCAGCTTTATAAAATTTAAATATTCTTATCCTTGTCAAAAAAAATTGTTATCAAATAGATAAAATTCTCGTTTTCTTTAAAAAATAAAACATTAGGTCAGCGAACGATTCTGTGAGATTATTATGAACCACGTGCGGTCTGATTTAAAATGGATTCGATCTCACAAAGTTTTGTAAATTAAAATTGTAAATGAAATTTTACTTTGTAAACTGAAAAAAAGAAGTGAAAAAGGTGACAAATTTCCAAAATAGGTGAAAAAAGGTGAAGAGGTGACGACCTGTGATGACTGTAGGTACCAAAAATGACAAACAAATTAGACTGGACACCCAAAACTCAGAGCAGATGCCGCCACTCCTTTTGACTCCTTAGGGCGTATCGTTTTCTAGTATTTTCTATAATTCATGGCAAACAGCTATTCGCTTAAATTTCAGGCATGCGCAGTGGAGGGTTTTTCCACGCATGTGCCAAGTTTAGCCAATAGCTAAGCATCCTGATCGCCATAAACAATACAAAATCATAGAAAACATGCACCCTAAGGAACCAAAGAGAGTGACGACATCTGCTCTGAGTTTTGGGTGTCCAGCCTAATTGGAATTGGATGAGAACATGACAATCTTGATCCTCTTTAATATCACATAGCTGATGCTACTTCAAGTTAATGAAAACCAACAAAATCTGGTGAAGGAAATGAAAGAATTTTAATGAAAGTGAAATGATTGATTGACGTTCAGTTGAGCTTGATTACGGCCCTGTTTGACTGACAACCCCGCCAACGTGTGGAGGGGGATTCAACGAGGAAAAAAAAATAACCGCAAACTACGCCTGCGTTTCTATTTTTGGATTTTGTCGAGAACGAGAATACGACCGGCCTGTCACTCTGTAATACGCACTCTTCTGGTGAATGTGCGCAAAATATTTGTATGCATGTGCACAATACGTGGGCGAGTAGTGGACAATCAACTGCGCGTTTCGTTACGCTTCTGCGATTACAGAAAAAAATATTAAAATCGATCTCTTTGGTATCTGCATTCTGCACGTGTCTTCGATATACCTAAGAGTCTCAAATACCCACGTACCCTAAGGCGATGAGTTATTGTACAATATGCATGTGCGTTTTTAAAATTGACCACGAACAACGCAATTGCCAATAATGTATCCTAATCAAATCAACTTTTGCATTAAACAAAATCCAGGGTGGCCGTTTTAGTCAAGGAAAAAAATTCCCGGTCATTTCCCGGTTCGCAAAACTTTTTCACGGTCATTGAAATTAACAAATTCGAACTCTTAAAGCTGAAAATATTTCCATTTGACGTAATCTAAACTGAACTCCAAGTTAAAGCACTCGGAGGGAAACTCTTGCATTTTAAACTTTTAAAATTGGAGCTTAACAAATATTTAATTCAGAAATTTTGTATTCAAACGCTCAATAATTTACACGTATAAAATGGAAGCTTTCAGCACTTTTTAATTGAACAATTTTAAATTAACTAACGTTTATCTGCACAATTTCAATTTTTAAAATTTTATAGAACAGTTCAAAGCCTTCTGATTGAAAAATAAATATTAATTTTTTTTTAACTGAAGACTTTAAATTGCAAATTAAATTAATTTAATTTCAAGTCGTTTCAAATTAATAGTTGTACAGTTATTATTTAAGCAACCAAATTCAACACTTTCACTTAAAAACTAAAAAAAAATTTTAATGCAACAATTAAAACTGTAACGTACAGTGTTGAAATTTAGCACTCTGAAATTTTAACAACTCAAGGCTTTCTACTTGAAACAATTCAGTTTGAAATTACTATTTAGTTTTGAATATTTGATTAACAAACTCAATTTAAATGAACAGTCAAATATTGCCAAATATTAAAAAGTTGTTCTTTTTTTTTTTAATCAAAAAATGTTTAATTGAATGAGTTAAAAATAGAACATTTCAGACTGAAACAATATTTAAATAGAATCTGAAATTGAAAAAAAAGTGATTAATTGCTTTGTTTAATGAAAAAGTGTGTAGTGGAAAATTAACTAATCTAGTCTATCCATCTGTAAATTATCCAAATTCCTATTTAGTTATCGTAGGCTTCACAGTTTTTCCCCTATTTTCCACTTTTCCACGTTTTATCGCTTTTTCACTTAAATGCAAACTGAATTGAAAAAAACCACAACAAGAAAATTCAAAGATTTTTGGCTGAAAGGTCTACTATTATATTTTTGTTTAAAAATTTTAATATTTGCTTTCAAATTAAATTATTTTATTAAAAATTCAACAACTATGATAGTCATCCTTTTTGATTGAAAATTAAATATTTTTGTTGGAAATTCATCTTTTTGGGTTCAAAATCTAACTATTTAGATGGAAAATCAACAATTTGGTTGAAAATTAACTTTATTGTTAGAGATTCATATTTTCCGTTTGAAAATTCAACTTTTTTGTTGAAAATTTGTCTTTTTAACTTGAAAATTCATATCTTTTTGTTAAAAATGCAACTGTTTGATTGATAATTATTCTGTTTTTGTTGAAGATTCAACTATTTCGTTACAAATTTTGGTTGAAATATCAACTATTACATTTTTTGTTGGGAAGTCATCTTTTTTGGTTTAAAATTCAGCTATTTTGTTGAGAATTCGTTTTTTTGTTGTTGCGAATTACTTTTGTTAACTGAAAAATTAATTACTCAATTTTTGGTTTAAAATTAATCTTATTTAATTGAAAATTGAACTATTTGGTTAAAAATTCATGTAGTTTGTTCAAAATTAATTCTTTTGGTTGAAGATACATCTTTTTGGTTAAAAATTTAAATAATTTCTTGAAAATTCGTCTTTTTTTGGTCGAAATTTGTTCTTTGACAGAAAATTTAGTTACTCCATTTTTGGTTGAAAATTGGTCTTATTTAGTTGAAAATTAAACTATTTTTTGAAAATTTATGTATTTTGTTAAAAATTCTCATTTTTTTGGTTGACGATTCATCCCTTTGGTTAAAAATTTAAACATTTGCTAGAAAATTCGTCTTTTCGGCTTGAAAATTTAACTAATAAATTTTTCGTTGCGTGTTAATTTTGTTTGATAGAAAAATCAACTATTTGTTGAAAGTTGAACTATTTTGTTAAAAATTCATCTATTTGGTTAATGATTCATCATTTTAGTTGACAATTCTTCTCTTTGGTTGAAAAATTAACTTCTCTGTTGAAAATTCGTTTTTTTTTTTGGTTGAACATTAATTTTTTTAACTGAAATATTAACTGAATCCTCTGATATAATTATTAATTAATCGTTAAGGCTTTTGAATTTAATCAGTTCAATTTTAGACCTCAAAAATCTGTAAATTGTCTAATTTTCAACTGTATTTTGAAATTCTTTAAATTGAAAATGTACTCTTGAAAAAAGAGATCTAAAATGGAGAATTTTCAAAGTAAAAGATTTTAGAATTACATATTGTAAACTGCATGATTTTATAATTGAAAAAGTTAACAATTGAACTTGACATTACAAAAAAAAGTTAAAATCAAACTTTTCCCGGTCATATCCCGGATTACGGTCCAGCGGCCACCCTGAAAATCCCAAGTACATTGAAAACATTTTACAATTTGATTTCTCATTAGGTTCATCAACGATTTAAAACAATGCAGCCAAAAAAAGATTGCAAAAAACGGAGGCATTCGCGATGAATTTAAAAAATAAAAATCCCGTTCTCTGTATTGATTTAGTCTCGGATTGAGTAACTCGCAGTGTCTCTATCAAATATTCGCTTGGATTTCATAAACATTTCCCTCTCGAATATTTTAAATTATTTATCTTTTCATTCCATTAAATTTTTTTCTTTTATTTTCTTCTAGAGTTACATACTTTTTTCTGTACGTGTTTAGTAACGAATTCTGGTAAGTTTGTAAGCGAACGTCGAAGGTATAATTTATCTGAAATCTTGATCTGCAAACACTGAAATTATAGGTGCTTGGTGAGGTTTTGCACGAAGTTAGAAATCTATTTTTAGCAGATCGTAAGGTATTTTAAGCGTCGAAAAAAATAGAGTTTTTTATGACACGGTTGCATGTGGCGCTAAAGAGGTGACTCACGAGCAGAGGGAACGAAGCAATCCACTTCGCAAAAGTACCCTAGTTTGTAAGAACACTGAAACCCCTTTACGTACTTGTCTTCCGCAATATAAATACTTCAGAGAAGGTGAGTCATCAAATCACCCATATGGATTTATCCCAATCGTCCAATCTTTTCAAAGAATTTCGAGAAAAAGCGGATCCTCGAAAAATGAAAGCACACTCTGCAGATTAAATATGTGGAGAAGCTTTAATATTTTTGTAAATGAAGTTTGCAACGTTCAAAAACGAAAATATTAAATTTTCTAGTTTTCTTTTACTAGTTACTTGCACCTGGTGTCAGGTAATACTAAAAAAAGTTTAATCTCAATATCCCTAACAACCAACTAGGTCTACCCACCCACGCAATTTGAAAAATATACGGAAAATAAAAAATAAAAATGTATTTTGATTTTTATAAACGTTGAAAATTTCAGTTACATTAATATTTTTTTAAAAATTCATTATAAGTTATTCAATTTCAGATACAAACTTGTACAAGTGCCTAATGCATAATAGAAGAAAGGGGCTGTCAACGATTCATCGAAAACACGTGATAATGTGACAATCACATCGTTTTCGAAGTCAGATTACTGATTTCATGTCACGTCCCTTCATTCAAATGCAACTGTCCGCTGAGCGGAACTTGTCAAGTGAGATGCAAAATCACAATTTCGCTTTTGAATCAGGAATATCTGATATTAAATTTAAGTTACAAATTGAAAAAGTGAATAATATCTGAATTTTATATCAAGTTGTGACTCTAGTACTAACTTTGATGGATTTTCAGTAGAGTTGGCAATCCACTCGATTCTGTATCAATTATTCATCGACTTGAGAGGACTGTTAAGACCGGATTACAGAGTCTAGATGTTGAGTCGATGTGGAATACGATTAAACGGTGCGAGAGATTAAGTGTAAGAAGATCACAATATTTTAATGCGCTCTCGGAAATTCCGGGGAAATAAAACATTATATATAGGAAACAAAATGGAAAAATACTGCTAAAAGAAAATTCGAAATATTTGTCTTTAGAAGGATTAATTTAATTTTAATACAGGGAACACAGCGGTTAAGTAGTTCGATTTTAGATAAAAAAAAGGAGCACTTTTCCGAGAAAATGGATTAAAAGGGGATTTCATTTAATGCTAAAAACTTTTAGTATCATATGAATATCTCGCAAATTTCACGAAAATTCCTTCTAACATTAGCGCCTTCACTTAGCAACTTTTCCACAAATTACTATATATAATCATTAATAATCGATGGGGGCATTATTTTGTGTTAGAAATTTTTTTTATTTGGCCCTGAAAAAGTTGTTTAATGCATCTGCACGTTCTGTTGATAAAAATGTATCAGAGAAAAATTCAAGAAGATCAAAGAATGAAAAATAGATAAACAATAGAATTCAAAAATACTCATATTATTTTCAAAACCTTTTTCAATGTCAGCTAAAAAAGATTGTACGGTAAAAAAACAGAAATATTCCATTTTCAAGAAATCAACTTCTGAGACAATACAATGCTTTTGATTTTCAGTTACAGAATTGACTTATCTTTCGTTTCTTCGCTGTCCTTCAAATTAACAAAATTAGCAGATAAATCGTTTAGGAAGTACTTGAAATCATCCGGTAAGAAGGCTTGCATTAAAAGGTATTAAAATTTTTCAATCCCTGAGAATACCTTTTCTGTCCTCGTTTTTTAATCCTCATTAGGCAGCAAAAATAATAAGATTCCAATCCCTTTGAAAAACCGATCGAAGCTGACAAACATCACCTCGAATAAATTAAAAACACAATTTTCGTTTAACGCACTAGAAGGCGCTCCAAAAGCATGAAATTTGCAAAATCTAGTAGGATTATGCACAACACATAACTTTATCGTAAAATACTCGCTTTATTCAAATTTTCTCAAATAAAAACAAAATATAAAATCATAATTAAAAATTTTAAAAATTATTTTTCACCATAGCTATCAGTGTGGAAATCAATCCTGACAACGTGAAATGACCAATAGTATGCTTAAAAAAGCTTTTTATGTCACTACTTTTCGAAAAATAGTAAGTAAAAATAGAGGAATGTGCTAAATTAAAAGGAATTAAAATTTTTCTATTTCTTGGTTGGTTTGTGGTATTCAAAAGTATTCAGAAAAATATTTTCGCGACTGGGCACAGAATGGGATTCAATTAAAGAGATAACTTCTACTGATATGGACATTCAAAACTCGAGGACAGAAAGGGAATCCAAAAGAATTCAATATTTTTCAAGCTAACATTGGATGCAGGAAATTTTCCAATACTTTTTAATTCAAGCCTTCTTACTGGGCAGTATCATCGAAGAGAATCTCTTTGAAAGCGTCTTGTTTTCCAATGTCTTAAATTTCTGTTTACGATTCTTGAAAAATGAATCGAAATTTTGTGAAAAAAGAAAATAGAAAAAGGGGATTTTGGAAATTTAACGGAAAAAAAGACGAAGGGCTGTCATTGCTGGTTCAATATAATCTTCCATTCTATTTGGGAATAAAGAAAAAACACGTGTGTGTGTGTGTGTGTGTGTGTGTGTGTGTGTGTGTGTGTGTGTGTGTGTGTGTGTGTGTGTGTGTGTGTGT
>JAUMHM010000005.1:32998919-33009732 GCA_032362435.1 Melikaiella ostensackeni | reverse complement strand
AAAGACGCTCAGCCGTTTTTGGAGCGTCTTTGTTCAGAAAAAGCACATGACGCACCCTGATCGGTTGCCTTATGCGAGACGCACTAGAGTTGCACTTTTTCAATTCTCAAACAAAGTAGCAACAGTTTTACTAAAAAAAATAGCTTCAAGGGAAAAAACAGAATAATATTTAGCATACATATGCCAAAAATTAGACCAAAATATTGAACCGTTTGGCCGTGAAATTGTCCTCCGTAAAACCGGAGTAAAATAAATGCCCTCAGGATATTGCTAGCCCATTCACTATCACAATTGGCAGACGTTAGTCATTAAGCTACGTATTGTATAACACATGATGCGATAATTGAACCTCACAAAAGGAAAGATAGTGCCAGATATTTCACTCGAAACAATGTCGCATCCACTTTTTAGCCAAGATGAGTTTCGCTGCACCGTTGTTTAAATAATGATACAATTTTTAGGACACGTTCTACTTTGTGAATAAAGAGATAACGCGAAGGCGACATTTTTACGAAGAATGTAAGATGACACCTACAGCAAGAAGGGGTTGCTTTGTATCCTTGGAATGACGGGAACGACGGAAGAGACCGAAGTGAAGAAAACTTGTTGTCGAGTACTTCCTTTAGCAAAGTATGCTTTCGTGTCGCCTTCAAGTCTACATACGTACAAGAGATATTGAGTGGACGCTCAAAGGCGATGCAGTTCCACCTGAAAATCGAGCAGTAGCTTTGAAACCTTCCTAGTGTAATTAAGAATCCAACTTTGTAATGAAAAACGTCGTCCAAGTGGCAGACGAAATTCCAGTTAAGCGCAACTTAGTCGATACTTGTCTCCCAAGTTTTTCCCTGCATTATTTACCCTTAGGCTTTTTCCTTTCCCAAGTTTCGCAGCAAATTTCAAAGTTTTTAATATTTCCTCAATTTGCCAGAAGTAAATACCAGAAATTGTTGAAACACTCTGTAAAAAAAAAATATCTAGATTAAAACTTCACTGTGAATACTTCTGGAAGTGCATTTGCGTGCCCGTTTTTACTGCTGTATAATTTTATGTAATTGAAAAAAAAAGGGTAAAACTAAAGAGAACCGACTCTTTTGAAATGCGGAATTCAACTTTTCGTTTGTATGCACTTCGTCTTTGCTAAGAGCATCGACGTAGAAATTCAGGCACGACCGCAGTTTTCCTTCCAGCTGATTCCACTTCAATGTGTACAAAAACTAGTTTCTAGATAGAGACGACATTTCTCAGCAGGAAAAAAAACCTTCATGGTTAACATTCGTCCTTTCGACCTTCACTAACCACATAACTCCACGCTTTGTCAATTCCTATCAACAATAATAGTTTGTAAGTTCAAATACAATTCAATTTTTTTAAAATTAATTATGATGCAAATTTCAAATTATTCTCTTTTAAGTTTAATATATGCAAAAATTCAATAGCTCGAAATCCTTGTCAGAACTCGGATCGACTGAAAGGCTTTAAAAAAGTCGCATTAGTCGCATAAAATTACAAAAGCAGTCACATGGAATTTCGAAAAAAGTCCCAAATAAGTCGCATGAAATTTTCAAAGATAATGTAAAAAAGCACTATCAGACACTGAATAACTGAAATAATAACTTTATTTGTTTAGGAATACAGACTACATAATTTTTATTGACTTCCAAATATTTTTTGCACAATCGAAATAAACTTCAAAGTTTACGCAATCTTTCAACAATATTTATTTAGTCTGAAGTAGTCGAAATCTGGGTTTAAAATACTTCTTTCTGAACTATTAAACTTGTCAACTTGGATTATATTCCCATGAGAGAAGTTTATATTTAAATTAATTTTGAACTTGTGTTTCCTTAAATTTTGAATTTTGTTAAATTCAAGATTTTCAAATTAGTATACTTTTCAATGTCCAACGTTTTATAAATTGAAATGCTTGCAAATTCCACAAATGTTCTCTTCCATTATTTAATTTAAAGTCAATTCCATTCCGAACTCAAAAAATCTAAAAAATTCCATTGATTTCAGTCAAATTGGAGTGAGATTAGAGGAATTTAAGCGAAATGAAAAGAATTCGATGAAATTCATGAAAATTTAATGTGAATTAAAAAAAATTTTAAGTGAATTGAAAAAATTCGAAAATATTTTTAAAGATCATTGAATTCAGTAAGTTTGAAATGAATTTAGAACGTTGAAAAAAATCAAGAGAATTACAAAGAATTTAAATGAATTCAGAATAAATTAAGAAAAATGCAGGGTGAATTACAAATGAATTCACATTAATTGCAAAAAATATTTGAAAATCTCTTCAAACCTTTGAGCTTTTAAAATCTTTTAAAATATTTAAATCCTTTGAAATCTTTTGAAATCCCTTGACATTATTAAAGCTCTTAAAAATTCTTGGAATTTCAAAAAATACTCTAATATCATTCAAATCCTTCAAAATCCCCAGAAAATTTGCAAATCCCTCAAAAGAGCCTTGGAATCATTTAAAATATCCTAAAATATTTCAAATCCCTTCAAATATTATTGAAATCAATTTAAAATTCCTTGAAATCTTTCAAAATACCCTAAAATGTTTCCAAAGCCTTTAAAATCTTTTGACATCCCTCGAAACTTGGAATTTTTAAAAATATCTTAAAACCTTATGGGTCCTATAAAATCGTTCCAAATCTTTCGAAATTCTAGGAAATTCTTTAGGACCCCATGAAAATTTTTTTAATCCCATGTAATCATTGAAATCCTCGGAAATTCCTTGAAATTTGTTAAATCTCTTGAAAATGCCTTGGAATCTTTTAAGATACCCTAAAATATTTCAAATCCTTTGAAGTTTATTGAAACCCCTCGACCTTTTGTAAAACTTTTTAAAATTCCTTGAGAATTTTAAAAACACCTTAAAGTCTTTAACATCCTTTGAAATTCATTTGAAACTTTTTAAAGCTCTTGAAATTCCTGAGAATTTTTTAAAATACCCTAAAATCTTTAAGATCCTTTGAAATCCCTTCAAATTATTGAAATCTACAAAAAAAATTCCTTGCAGTCTTTTGAAATACCCTAAAATATTTAAAATCCTTAAAATTCCTTTAAAACTTTTTAAAGCTCTTGAAAATACTGAGAATTTTTAAAAATACCCTAAATTCTTTCAAATCATTTGGAATCCCTTCAAGTTATTGAAATCTATTGAAAATTCTTTGCAGTCTTTCAAAATACCCAAAAATATTTAAAATCCTTTGGAATTCCTCTGAAACTTTTTTTAAAAACTCCTGATAATTCCTGAGAATTTAAAAAAAACCCGAAGACCTTTAAAATCCTTTGGAGTCCCTTTAAATTATTGAAATCTATTAAAAATTCCTTGGAATCTTATAAAATACCCAAAAATATTTCAAAAGATTTCAAGAAAATTCAGAAATAGATAAAGTGATTTGAGAAAAAAAGTGACTGTGTGGCAGCCCTGAAAATTATACAATTTTTAATATTCTCAATTAAAATGGTACAATTTTGTCTAGTTTTGAATTTCAATTGTAAAAGTATCAATGTGATTAAAATTCAAATTAAGTATCAGAAAAATGGAAAAAAGTCGATTAGTCGTTTTTTTTTCTTTAAAAAGTCGCAGTAAGTCGCATTTTTCAAAAAAAAAAAAGTCCAAAAAATCGCAGGATCCGATCCCTGTCATGTGTGAGATTTCTAGGTCTATTTTCAAGGTCAGATCTTTTTGCATTACGTCATTCATTTTTCAATTCTTTACACTGCAAGCGTTTCAAAGCTTTCCCTGCAAACTCGAACGCGAAAACCCTGCGAGTCCGTCGGTTGCTATGGCAACAGCTCCGCGCGTCCCAGCGTCTCAACGCTCGATACTAGACGACGCCCAAATCCGGCAACAGGGGCTCTGGCTGCCCTCGAATAGAAATTCAGTGGAAATTCCCGCGATTCTCTCAGGAACTGCTCACCCCTGCATTACACAAAGTTCCACCAATGAAAAAATAAATATTTATTGCCAGAAAATTATCTCACAAACTCTCCCACCCTTTGCGAGAAAATGGATTTTACAATGAAATGAAGACTGCATATACGTTTTTATCATCTACTTGATTGTTTTTTTTTATATTCTTGGAATTCCCTTTAAGTCCAGGCGATGTAATAATTGCAAAACACATTCAATTCTCTTCATTAAAACGAGGCCTCATAGTCCCGATAAAATAAAAAATAGGGTACAACGGGTACTTTTCTCACACTCACAGGGTACTTTTCTGACGCTTAAAGGGTACCTTTTTTACAAAAATGGGATATGTTTATGAAGTTATTTGAAGCAGAAGAGTTTTCATAGGTATGGATAGTCATTTTTCTGTTTTTTTTTTTAAATGAATTTTTGAAAAATCTTTTAAGCAGCTCAAGATTTCCTACTGATAAGAACACATTAGCAAAATCGAGAGCAAAATTTAAAGAAGCTAAAAGAATGAGATATAGCTAGTCAGCATAACTTGAAAATTATTAAGCCATTCATCAATGTATGTATTTATTCCGGTGATTTTACACGTGAATTTTGCATTTACTTCGAAACCTTTACTAATAATGTGTCCTTTTTATCCAGAATTTCAATTTTGAAAGTCTCAATTTGAAACTGCTAAATTTTGGATGCCTACAATTTAAACTTGCTTAATAAAGTTAAATATTTCAATCTAAAATTAGATAATTCTTAACGTTTCCTAATCCAAATTTTTAATTTAAAGCGCTTTCAATTTCAAATTATTAAGTTAAGGCTGCTTCAAGCTTCAAATTGTTAAAACATTGACAGTCAATTTGAAGTGATACCATTGTGAAGGATTTAAATTTGGAATCTTCTTTTGATATTTGAATTTAAAATTGTTTGATCGTTGAGGCTTTTACTTTGATGTTGTACAATTTAAAACGATTTACATTTAAAACCAAACAACTTTATAAAATGACATTTTTCTAATTTGCAATTCAAAATTATTTAAGTTCAAAAGTTTGCAACTTAAAGTTGTCCGATTTTGAAAAATTGAATCTGAAATTATTCAATTCTGAATTCTTTCAATTTGAAATTATCCAATTATGATGGTTAATACAATTATAGAGATTTTTGCATTTACTTCGATACTTACTCATTTTGTGTCTTTTTATCAGGAAGAAAATTAATAATTATCCTAATCCAAAAGGTAACTAATGCGCATTAATAATGTGACTAATTTTCTTTTGAATTTAAAAGAATTTGATGAAATTCATAAGCAATCCAGGTGAAATTCAACAAATTCAGGATAAATTCAAAAGAATTCAAATAAATTGAAAAAATTCCATTCATTTCAGTAAAAGTGGAATGAATTTAGAAGAATTCAAGGAAATATTAAAAGACTGATGAAATTCATAAAAATTTGAATGATTTGAACAAAATTTTAAAAATAAAAAACTTTCCATCCAATTAAGTAAAATGGGAGTGAACAAAATTCAGGAGAAATTCAGCAGAATTTAAGTGAATTCAAGAAAAATTGAAAACATTTTTTTTTAAACCAAAGAATTAAATATAATTTGAATGAATCTACAGGAATTTAAGGAAATTGAGAACAATTTGATGACATTCATAAGAATTTAATTCAATTGAAAACCATTCAAAAATATTTTAAAAATGCATTGAATTAATTAAATTTCGAGTGAATTTAGAAAAATTCAAAAGAATTTAAAAGAATTTGATGAAATTCCTAAGAATTTGAGGTGAGTTTATGAGACTTGAGAGTGAATTGAAAGCAAAAAAAAATTAATCCATTGGATTGAGTAGAATTGAGTTAATTTAGAACAATTCAAGTGAATTAAAAAAATCAAGAGAATTCCAAAGAACTTAAAAGAATTCAGGATAAATAAAAAAAAACATTTCAGGACGAATAAATAAAACATGAATAAATTCAGGATAAATTTTAAAAATTTCAAATTTTCCATTGATTTCAGAATAATTAGAGTAAATTTAGAAGAACACAAGGAAGTTTAAGAGAATTCAAATAAATTCAAGGGAATTCAGAAAAATTCTAAATAAATTCAAATGAATTGAAAAAAATAGAAAAATCCAGAAAAATTTCATTGCATTCAAATTTTTTGAAAATTGGAAACCCAAGAAAGATCCATTAAATTCAGTGGATTTCAAGGGAATTCTAAACAATTCAGGGTGAATTCAGAAGAATTCAAGAAAATTCGGAAATAGGTACAGGCCTGAATTCAATAGTCGTTAACCTTTTGGTTCTCTGTTTTAATTTATTGAAAGAAAAGTGACTGAAGTGATCTGTTCATTTAAAAACGTGACTGAATGTTTAAAAAATGACTAAAAAGTAATTTGTGAAAAAAAGTGACTCGAAGTATCCGTGTGGCAGCCCTGATATTATGATAAAAACATTTAGGCTTGCCGGAAATCTAAAGAAAATTATTTTTGTTGAGCTTAAGAGACAATCACGATTTGGACGCCCCGATTTTACTTAAAATTTGAAAAATAGTCTATCGACTTAAAATAGGGTACTATAGGGACCAAATCTTAAAAATAAGGTACCTTAAAGACCAAAGCTGGATATAAGGGACAATAGGGGATATAGAAACCGGACTGTGAGATCTGTAAAAAAAACCCCCTTATCGAACGAGGATGTTGCATTCAATGTAACGAGTGACAAAAATTGAGTTTAAACAAAATTCATTACACGCTCGAGAAGCTTTGACTTATGAGGGTGAATCTATCTAAATCGAAAAGATTGCTAACCTTGTATAATAAATTAGCTATAACGCGTCTTATCTAATTACAAAAGTTCAGTATCTAACGATACACTTCGATGTACGAAGGAAATTGTTTTTCTCTCCACGTAGGTACACAGACAGTTATTCGCTCGTTTCTCTTCCGTCCCTTTTCGGAGGGCGCTTGGCAAATTGAAGTAGACCGAACTATAGAGCTTTATGGGCAATATCATAACAATATGAGATTTCACGTGATGGAGTACCGAACGAAAAAATGCTAACCTATTCCTCTAACCATAAAAAAGTACGAGCAGCTGATACCACTTACATGACATAACACTTCCAAATACTGAGTGCACTTTTACAAAACCTCTTTGTCAACTTGATTACATAGGTCCAGGGTGGCGATTCATTAAATGACTTCAAATTCCGGATCATATCCAGGTTTTCCAGGTCGACTTAATATAACTTAATAACTTCAACCAATTAATCGTTTAACTTAATGCCCAATGAACAAAAACGGTTAAATAAGCCAATCATTAATCGAATAAATTCATGTAAAATAAATAAACGACAAAAAACAAATATTTGGTTAAAAAGCTAATAACCTGAAGTACGGAAATGTTTAAATATTTCACGATTCCGATCGTAAAATATTTAATTATTTTCGCACTTCAGGTGATTAACTTTTTAACCGAGTATTTGTTTTAGCTGTTTTAGTTGAATTTATTCGATTACCCACTGACTGATTAAACAATTTTTTATCGTTTAGCATTTATTAAACGATTAATTGATTGAAGCACACAGCACTACTAGTGACTCATAAGTTCAAACTAAGGGAGGACGTGTCACGTCCTCTGACTTTGCAAGACTATCTCGTGCATTCTTCATTCAATTTATCGTGTCCCAATAAATAATCCCAATAATCAAAATGTCTTATATAGGCTAGGGTGACCCTTAAACACGGAGTCAAATTTTGTTTTCAAAATTATTTTGCTCCCACGAGCGGGTTTCGTTCCATCGGCCAAAAAAATGTGTCCCAAATTTTAGTCAAATCGATTAATATTTAACCAAACGTAGTTTAGAGTAATAAAAATTTTTATAATTTTCAAAATGGCTAACCCATACAAGATGACCAAAAAGTGTATTTTCGAAATAGTTTTCAACAAAAAAGACCCAAATTTACTGAAAAAATCTTGTTAATACCTACAACGCAAGTGCTGACATTTAAAATTAAACATTTTGAAAAAATCGAAAATGATTGTAAAAAAATGCAAGTTTATTTGCAGAAACTATAAGATAATCAGTGACAGCCGAAATTTTTAAAAATCCAAGATGGCGGCTGGTCAATTTTGAGAAATGGTTTAATTTATCCATTTTTTAACGGAAGACTCTTAAACTTGGCGAAATAAGCAAATTTACATTCAGAAACTATGCAGTAGGCTGGGCAGTGGAAATTTTGAAAAATTCCAAGTTGTCTCTTTCGAATTTAAGAAAAATGATTAATTTCACCAATTTTCAACGGAGGCCTCTTAAACTTGATAAAATCAGCAAGTTTATTTGCAGAAACTATGCAAGTCAGTGACAGCCGAAATTTTGAAAAAATCCAATATGGCTACCGGCCAGCGATATTTGTTCTCATTTTTCTGAAAAATGTATATTGTATTCATAGTAATTCATAATAGATACTGTTGCCAAATGATCTCAATCAAATTGAATTTGCTTGGAAATAGTAGACTTTTTCATGTCAGGGATAGCTTTTTTGTGATATAAAACCGCCATCTTAGATTTTTTCAAAATTTCTATTGTCGCACACACTACTACACATTTTTTAAAATAAATTTGCTTATCTTCTTAATCTTGAGAGGCTTCCATTAAAAAATGGATAAATTAAGCTTCTCAAATTTGACCAGCCGCTATCTCAGATTTTTTCAAAATTGCATAGTTTCTGAAAACAAATTTGCTCATCTTGGCAAGTTTTAATGGGGTTTCCTTAAAAAATAGGGATATTAATAATTTTTTTGCAATCTAAACAGCCCCCATTTAGGATTTTTTTC
The DNA here is from genome assembly GCA_032362435.1 of Melikaiella ostensackeni. Taxonomy (NCBI): domain Eukaryota; kingdom Metazoa; phylum Arthropoda; class Insecta; order Hymenoptera; family Cynipidae; genus Melikaiella; species Melikaiella ostensackeni. Next base: position 33,000,967 of record JAUMHM010000005.1, on the reverse strand, counting down.
GAAATTTTCCATGTTTAATGTCAGAACTTGCTTTGTAGATATTACCAAATTTTTTCGCGAAATTTGGTTCCTTTTGTTAAAAACTATAGAAAATACCATTTGTGACGCGCTCCAAGAAAAAGCACCTAAGCGTCCTGGAGTTGATTTTACAGGAGAAGGAAAAGAAGAGGCTAGGAGCCGATTAGACGTACTCCAAACCGCCGATTAAAAACGCTTACTGTATACAAACGACTGCATAAAAATTCATTCGGGTTGCGTAATCTGAAAGAGGGACGTTAATCTGATCTAAAACGATCATAATCAGAAAAATGATTTTTGGACGCTCAGGTGCTTTTTCTCGGAGCGCGTCACATTTGTGGTCATCTTTCATGGGTCCGTCACTTTGAAAATTTCGAAAATTTGTATTTTTACTCTACACTACTTTTTTCGGATTTCAAAGAAGGTTGCCGTCCTCGGTTTATAGAAGAATTCGACGAAAAATGAGAAAGTTATGTGGATTTTTCATGTTTTTCCCATGTTAACTATGTATATGGAAAACTTAAAGGGATGTGTGCGAAGGGTGAATATTAACCCCGATTTGGCTAAAATTTGGAGCACAGCATTTTTTTGGCTATTGGAATGAAACTCGTCCCTGGGAGCAAGAGAATTTTAAGTTTGGAAAATAACGGACACCCTACTGTAGGCCCTTTCTAACTCGATATTAAATTTACCGACATTCACAGATATCCAAAATCTTCCTCTCTAATATAAGGTAAATATCTGTAAATGAATTTATATTTACACGGTTTTATCATCTAAAATACCTGCATCCAAAGCAACTACTGAAATTTTAACAAGATCTTAAAGAAGAGAAAGGTGACATTAATATTATCAGAAAAGCAATTCATCGTGCATAAAGTAGGCAGTTAGTTATCCAACAAGAGGGGTTCTCGTCTAGAATTCCTGCTGCAGTTTCAAATTACATGGCCGCTTATAAAAGCGCCTCCGTTCCTTCTCGCATCGCATGTCATCGCACAAGTCGAAGATCTCCTCGTGCCACGTCCCGTTCAACTCCTATCTCAACCGTCCAACTCAAATATTGGCTCTTTTAACGTTCCATATCGCTTTATGGCCGATAACATCGTGTCAGTTTCAGTAATGGAAAATTTAATCATTTAGTATCGCCTTTCAGGCCTTAAGCTCTTCAAAGATTGAATTAACTAGGCACCTTAGATTAAGTCAGTAGTGGAATTTTTTCATCTTCTCGTACACCAGTATAAAATCTATCACCCAAATTAATTTAAAACCCTTACTTTTTCAAATCAGAGACACGGAAATATCGAGAGACAGCGAGCCAATAAACCTTAATACAAACAACATCTCAATGGTTTTCAAACACATCGCTGTCTAGTTGAATCGTCCAGCTGCACGAGAAGGGTGTTTTATAAAGGAAGAAATGGAGACGAAGAGGCCGGTGGATGTTCCTGAGTGCTCAACAGTTCTGGCCATTCGCCAAGACCTCTCTTGGAGACTGATTAGTTCGTAATTGCGTATTGTTTTCCCTCGACGAGAGTGAGAGAAGAAGAGAGAGTGAAATAAGACATCGTTGAAAAAGGTCGGGGTCATGGTACGAAACCAAAAGAGAAGAAACGAAACAGGAAAGACTTTGAAGAGTATAGCTTCGGAAAAGTTCATTGAAATTCCTTCGATAGACTATCTTGGCTTTTTTCATCGAGATGAGAAAAGGGAGGCATGGGTGCCCTGCGATGCGAGAGTTATTGAAAGGGAGACCGGTCTTTCCTCCTGCATCCGAAACGAGATATCCCTTTTGTCGATCACCGCATGGCTTGCCCGCGGGCGTCGCTGCTTGAGAAGTTTGAGTGAATTTGAATCGGTGACGTCACGTTCCACTACTCAAAAGTGATCGTTAGGGCTCTGTCGTCTCGTTAAGGAAGTTTCTAGATATTTCTTCAAAGTCCACCTCGAGGCTCCTTTCTCCCCTTTCGATTTCAAATTCTCTACTCGAAAAATAAAAACTGTATTAATCACAAGTTCTAGAATCAAAAACT
>JAUMHM010000005.1:32959956-32976252 GCA_032362435.1 Melikaiella ostensackeni | reverse complement strand
ATTAGGTTCCAAGCGAGCCTAAATTTGTGTGAAGCATTTTCTCGCATGAAACATAGTCTCCTAATATACAACACTCTCCTCTCTAATCAGATCAATACAAGACAGTGGGTAGTTGATTATTAAGTACCAATTAAAACAGTAAGGATTCATTTATTCGAAACGGTCTAATTTCTTGTGTATAAGACGCTTAAGCTGAATGAAAATGATTTTATGACTAATGCAAAGAACTTACAAGTCAGTGAGTCGCGTGGGCTGTTCTCTGTACTACAACTCATGGAACGCATGTATCATCTGTCTTTTTCTTTTCCTCTGTTAGGCTCTATCTTTGAAGACTTGTAGAACAAGCACTTTAACAACGACTTATCAAATCAAGATGGTAAATGAAATATGATCTCAATTTCTACATGACTAATGACTGCACCTAATGACTGGAATTATCTCATTCTTTCAATTTTACACAAACTTGAACGAGTCTTTTTTTTTGAATTTGTAACCACTCAGACACCATTGTACTATTTGAATCGAATTAAATGTCTAAAGTCTAAAAGTCTATTATTTCTAAGCGATTAATTTTCTTCTTAAATACCATTAATGTCAGGGAGATCATTAGGAGAGAACATATATTATCTGCATGATTCGAGAACGGTGGCTACGATCATAGATCCGTTATCTCGGATTCAAAACGAACGCGGAAAGATCCACGAAGACGATTCGATCGATCCGATTACTGAAAGAAAGGAGAAGCCAATGTGCTTTTTTGCGAATCAGCAAAAGAGGAAAAGAGACAAGCAACAATTGCACAGAAAGGAAAGTTTATGAGCAGACCGCATCCTCTTGGTGTAGTAGGTTTACTTCTAGACTCTGCGATAAAGCTTCTACCTTCCCCCTTCGATTCGACTACCGACTCTATGTATATAGTGACAGGTAGTACCAATGAATAGTCGCATTTGTCTCTAGGTAGCCTATTCACCGAGCACTGCACTTTCCTTTCTTCGTGTTTGTGCAACCTCGTCCGACGATCTTATCCAGGATGTTCAACCCAAGTATTCAGGAAGGAATTTTAACTTAAAGCTATTTCGTAAAAAAAACTTGTAATAACGTAAGATTTTTTTTAGTAGAAATGCTTTTACGGGGGTAATATTTTGAATTGAATTTAAAGGCATATTAAGAGCCAAGCTTCCACTTTAAGGAATTATGTGTCCCCAGTGTCAATGCCACTCCCCTGTTAGCGTTTGACCTTACCCGAACTCGCCTAATAAATTGGACTTGGTCACAGAAGACGAGCCCCATTGTCACCGAAACTCGAGAAAATTAGACCCAACCCGCCTTCTTTCCTTTTTATGTTCTTTTCGACCGACCAGTTACCACTTACAAAATTTTATGCCAAACCCGAGGATTCCAACTTGCTACATTTGTTATTTGATGTCAAAACACGCTACCTGCGGTTTTCCTCCACTATTTAAGAAATACAAAAATAAGGAAAGAAATTCTGATCTATTAATAAACCTTTTTAGTAACGATAACAAGTATGATTTTCAAGCAATTAAAATTAGAGAGAGACAATCGAGATTATCTTTATCACTTGATTTATTATTAAACAACAATGACTTTGTGAAATTTTAATAGAGATGATAGATGCGGTAGCACTCTGAAAATAATACATGTTTCTACATCTCAAGTGTTTGTTAACAGAGGATTAATGCAGTTTATTCTCAGTGTAATCCAAATTGTTAGTTAATTTTGCATCACCCAAAACTTATACCGAAACGTGATAATACGTCCAGAGTCTAAATAATGACAATCGTTGCATCTCAAGTAAAATTAGCAATTGTAATTGAACAAAAAATTTCTTAAAATTCATTCCCGGAAGGAAAAGAAACTCATTAACGAACCCTTCGAATTCTTTTCCTAACTTTTAATACAGACGTATCTTTAGCTCGAGCACCTGCGACTCCTTGACTATAACTGACGCACGTATTTCCGGTGCGAACGGGAAGGTCAAGCAGTATATTGTAGTCAGTACGACTATATTTAGTATGAGGCATATCGCACTGGATGACACCATGTGCTGCATCCTGAGATACAGAAAACTCGTTTCAAGAATTCGAAATCACAAATGAAGAGGAGTAAACGATAACAAAGAGACAAAGAGTTAATACGTGATGCAATTACTTAACACAGATCTTCCAGACTATTGTCTTTGGTAAAAATTTAAGCCTCATGATCCACTTTAAAACATTCAACGACGAAGACGTGAGAAACTGATTAGTGAGAAAAGTAGTGCAATAAAATTGCCACATTACGACACAATAAACACATGAACTAACCCACAACACCTACTTATGCCTCTAATTACACTTTCACGAAGAATCATGGCAACATCTCGAGATCAAGTGCCACGAGCTTCGATCTTTTAGTTAGTTAACTTGGTTAAATACCATCGTTAATACCTCGTATGCTTTCACGATATATTCTCTTCGGTGTTAAGAAATTTCAAGCGTTGCAAAAGAAAATGCAAACGTAGTTGTTCGAGGAGAGGAAAATCGAGAAAGTCATAATTAACACGATGCAGTTACACCCAGTATTGACTACACGGAGAAAAATGGATAGTCAAACTTGGAGTATCAAAATTTAGATGGTCAGTTTGATCTTCTGGATAATACCAAGCATCATCCACATTTCTTTTCTTCATAGTCAGGCAGACCATAATTTTATAGTCTGTTTGAATTTCACAGGTGATCAGACTCACTGTCAAAATGATTAAATCCACACTCTAGGATTGTTAATTGTTGACTATCCGCAGAATGTAGGAACTTGCAAACCAATCCGAAGTGGCAGTGTCACGACTTCTACCGAACGCCGAGCGAACACATCTGACACCTGAAACGCATTTTCGGAGCGAGTAATGCTCAGCGTCTTGTTTGGCGTGTTACACAGATTTTTGGTTAGTTTAAACCATTTGTTACTGTTTCGAACATGAGTGGAGAGTGCAGTAAGTGGAGAGAACATTCTCCACCGAAATTTTGCTCAAAATTTCGTCATTTGTTGATACAGAAACAAAAGTTACGAGATTTGTGATACGCATTTATATCGGATTTCTGAATTTTCCAATGATCAAAATGTTTCAATTCAATTCAGTGACGCCGTTTCCTCAGCCTCTCGTACTCAAAGTAATATGTTGTCAAAGTGTTTTGTCTATATTCAATCATGTCTCATGCATCTAACACTTCAAAAATAGTAAAAAATACTTTCAGTTTTGATGAATGTTATACCAGTTTTCAGGTTGTGCATGTTTTACTTCATTATTTGAATTCCAGTCTCTCTCACGAATATATACGTAGGTAGGAGAAGAACAACAGATACTAAAGTTGACCCTCTAGTATAATTAAGTTAAAAATCTGAAATATTCAAGCTAATACTTCTGGGGACTCTGGTTTAAACTTCAAGATCGTCAGGTTTACAATACCGGATCGTCAAGCTGACACTCTGGTATGGTCAGGCTGAACACCCATTTTTGACATTCTTCGGATAGTAAATTGCACTATCTAGAGGGCTGTCCTATAGTTAAACCTACAGTATAGTCAGTTTCACACTCCAGATAGTCAAGTTAACTAACAATTTTTCTCCGTGTAGAATCTAGATCGACAGACTCGACAACTGCTCGCGAATAGTTATGACTGGCGTTGAACATATAAATAGATCGTATGTTAGAAATTTTTTCTCTGCATCCGTTTAACAGATTAATAAACGCATTCAGGGGTCACTGCCGTCAGAGCTCGTTAAGCTTGACGTTAACGGCGTTCGATTCGACCAGACCGTTTCAGATGTGAGAACTTCACTTCATCGATAAGGCTAGCACGAGCTATACTCTGACATTCATGAGAAGGGGACGATAATTGTTCGAAATTCTTGACAACTTGCTTGCGAAGACAAACAGGGAAATTTTTCCTCGGCGCTGAAGATGTAAATGTAAGAAACTTTTTTTCTTTGATATCAGGATAATGAACTTTCATATCAATACTATTTTCATAATACATACTTTCGTGTCATTGGTATCTACATTATATTGATTTTTATCCCAAAAGTTATAAATTTATGCCCATGGATATCTTTTTCCTAGGACTTTGAATCGAATAAAATGAGACGTGTTACATACTAAAATTCATTCATTGCGCGTAAAACTGTTGAGTCAAGAAGACGCGTACCGTTTACATTCCATCAGCGTGCAAGATGCGTGACAAAATGTGTTCATAAATTCCCCGTAAATCTGTCATAGATTCCGATGTTCATTGAGCAATGCGACTGCGATACATAAGAATAAGTATAAACTAACAGGTTGACAAGAATCGTAAGCAGAAGTGTTTACATGCTATTCAGCTTTAATCAGTAGCCGTTGAGGTAAGTCGTGCAAAAGAAGCAGATATGTCAGTTTTGAGTCAATATTTACTTCATGCGTTGAGAGAAATGTAGGAACAATTATCGACAAGTTATATTGAAACTTTCTGATAACACAATCTCATGTATGTTCTGCCGTCTTGATGAAGAAATACGAAAGCTGAATTTGGAGTCGAACCGAGATATTCACATTCCTGCGTGAATATTTCAAAACCTTGCCAAATTTTTTCAAAATTTTTTATTTATATTTATTGCGTGAACCATAAACAGGCAATGCCTGATAACTGGTTCATCCAGTAAACATTTTATACAGCATCACTTATTTTTAACTTATTGTTGTAATACAATAGTCTTCGTTTATCCAATAAAACATAAACCAATGTAATGTACTGTACAATTTTCCTCTCTACAGACAAACAGGTTTTATAATTCTATCAGTTATTTTTGTTTTTAACACGATACTTTTTTATGTTTTGTACAGAATCATAAATCGTCTGACTTTCTCTACTCTCTTTCGGAAGATTGTTCAAAACGGTAATACTACAGTTAATAGGTGACTTTTGCGCTTTTCTAGTTCTATGGTATTTATTCCGTAATTCGCCAGCAAATCTACTGGGGTAATTATGTACATTGTTCCCTACTTCAAATTGATAATCAGTTTTTATAAGACCATGTATCATTCTGTATATCTTTTTTGCTCTTTCAATATCCCGAAGAGTACGTACGCCTGAAAACTCTGTTATTTTATATAATTCCGTGGTCGGCATCTCATTCGGGAAACTTTACAAGATTTCAAGTATTTTATTTTGAAGTCTTTGCATTTCATCTAGTAGATGTTCTGAGACAGAAGCCCAGATTATCATCACATACCTAATATAACATTCTATAAAAGCGTGGTAAATCATTTTCAATATATCGTTTCCAAGTTAATTTATTATCAATTATGGTTCCCAGATATTATTAAATACATCTGTGCAGACGTATTTCTTTTATCAGGATCTGAAGACTCAGATTGTCCCAAATCCTGAAATTTGTGTAGATATGCTACACTTTTGTGCAGATATATTGCTTCTTTCTCAGGATTTCTCGAAAATCGTTGTAGATATGTTAATCAAGACCTAATTATCTCAAGATTTTATTACAATTTTTTAGTAATAATTAGCATAGTTGAATCCGTCTTTTCATAACGAGCCCAAACATAAGAAAAAAACCTCACTTTTGATCAAAACTGCAGTTGCCATGTTTCTTCATCAGGATGTCAGTGTTACGACACTGATCCCCTGTACTTTAATCATCAATTTGCGGGCGATCATCTGATTTAGAAGTTTGATTAGAATTCATGCCCCAATTTCTCCTACTGCCAAATCGATTACTGTAATTTCAAGTTCCTGCTCGAGTAAATTTCAGAGTATAGAGTTGATCTACGACCCTTCGATCAGTGGGTCCGCAATGACTTCCGGCGAGTGAGGGAAATTCGGATTCCCCGAACAAGCATCTGCATCTGCTTGTTCGCTAAGCATGAAGTAAGTATTATACTTGAAAATGAGAATTATGAGAATGCCGAGCAGCAGCCCGTATCAAGTGTGTCCCACATGCTTGGCTAAATACGCACGTGCGTGTTCACGAGTTTGGTTAAAAACACTGTTAATCCTACGCATGCATGGTGGATTCCTCCCTTCCAAGGATACAAAATGTGCAAGTCACATACACACTATCAACATCAAGCCTCTTCGTCTATTTTTCTTCCACCGCAAGCACTTCCTACACGACTTAATCATATTATGTGATAGGGTAACACAACTTTTGGAATTCGTAAATTTCCATGTGGAAACGATTCTAAAGTAAGTTGTGTATTTTTTCAAGACAGGGAAATAACTTTGAGATTGATCAGACCGGAAAGGAGATGTTTACACCGAGGTTTACAACTTTACACGATGAGGCACTTGAGAAAAGTGGAAGACAGAAGCACACATGTGAAGGGATCAATGTTTGGAATAATAATTAGGGACAGGTTCTTGTGTCCAATATGAAAGGAAGTTAATCTTAAGTAGATAAACAATTGATACCTATAAAACAAATGTATTTTATAAATGTGACTGTAGTTGGGACAACAAGCTTTATCATGAAGAATTTCTGAAGAGAAGTGAAAGGAATCAACGAAATAAGGCAATGTTTGCAAGTTAAGATTGCAAGAGCACTGCATTGCGCAGACGTAGGAGAATAAGACAGTGGGAGACAGATGAAGACAAAAGATGCTGCATAGAGTTAATGACCTGTTATCTCAGGATTGTAGTAAGAATCATTATTCAAACTATTTGAGTTACTAAGGAAAAACCAACTGAATGCAATTATTAAATGAGGACAAAACAAACTCAATTTCGTGCATAAAAATAGCCAGACTATTTTTGCAAACAAACGTTACAAGATCACGATCGTTTAGGTTCTCCTTTCTGGGGCATAATGCGAGACAAAATGTATCGAGCTTGACTGGGACGAGACAGTAGTGGAATAATAAAAGCAATTTTCCAAGAATAGATCGTGTTTTCTTCTCGAAATCAGGACAAAGAAACTGGAATTCAGATTTAACGCAATGTTCAAGATTAAAATGCAAATGTCGAGACTGAGAACATGAGATAATTAACCGTAATAAATAATATTTAAAAGATGTATAAATTTCGCTTAAAACTGAGGTCTATTTTTGTGTCTTAATAACATCGGCTGTCTTGGAAAGGCGCCTAAAGCATCTCGAGCGGTCATTACATCGCAGCTGTTCGATGATTTTTATTTTGTGATATTTTTAGCCTCAGTTTTCAATTATTTCATTTTCTTATTCCTGACTGATTTCAATTTGGAAGTCTACATTGCATACAAAGGAGACAGAGGGGATTGTAATACCTAAAAATGTCAACTACCGGATAAACCACATACCACACAAAGCCATCCACACGAACACAAAGACACTTCTATTCGTTTTATGTGGCGGAAGAAACAGAATTATTCGAAAACTCTTAAACAAATCAGTAACGCAATAATTAGACAAAATCAGTATCTCAAAGGAAATCAGAGATATATGAAAAATTCAAATAGTGTCATATGTGTAGAGGAAACCATCTAACTGATTATCCAATATTATCGAATTACTGAACCTATTAACTTGGATTTATTCAGTTTTTATAGTATACTGAACACTTAAGTATAAAACAAACGAATTTTAATTTATATATTTTGAAAGTTTGCAACATTTTAATGGGATAGAAATGCTTTTGTGAAACAAGGGCCAATAATCATATTCTTCGAGTCCTGAAAATGCTATAAAACCATGCGTAAATGTGATTTTTCTTTACGACGTAGGGTACTTGGCCACAATTTGCCAAGATGAACTAAGGATTCCGATGATACAATTTCTCACAGAAATAATTATGTCAAGAATTGTTAAATAGGGCATAACAGCATGTTGGTGAAAGAAAGACTTATTGGTTTGAAATGGCGGAAGTGATAGAACCTTCGCGATACACATTTCCACTAGCAGGCACCATTCACCGCAATTTATGGGTTTAAATTTATCGCGAAGAAAAATAAACTTGTTAAATCCTCGATTACCGGGAATTGAAACACCGAGCTACGGTACCTAGACATTGGACGTAATTCCACGTCGAGTCGTAAGTTCTTGCGGGTAGCTAGTTAGAGGCTTATTACTGGATCGTGTCGTGGATCAGGACAATCGACTATGTTTCTCAACAAGTTAAATCTATAGAAGTGAGTGACGGTGCGAAGTCGAAGCGCAGTTCGACCAAGCCTGAAACAGTTTATCGGCCTTTCCCCACCGTCCACGTATAACTTTGTACAATGTACAGTGCTTAAGACAATCGTTCCGTGGAAGCCTTGACTGCGTTTTAATACATAGTAAGTAGAAGGCCTGCTATGCAAAAATCGGCACAAAGAGAGCCTTCGACGCGAACTGCGGAACACCGGGTTAAAGAGAACGAAAGGTAAAACTCTTGATGTAACTGTAAAAAAGAATCCAAACTCTACTAATGGACAAAGGGCTTATTTTTCTACTTCAGGCTTCGTTTACGAGAAACTCCGTTGGGGAATAACAAAATCACCGACCTGCGACGTCTCGAGGACTCACCACAAATAAACCAGCCTTGCCTCGATCTTCCAGTTGCATTAAAACATTTTTCAGAGTTTTACTCTTTTTTTTGCAAAGGGTATTTATTAAGCGTCTCAGAAACGAGCTCAGTGCTATAAAAAGCTTTGCAGAAAGTAGCAACAAAGATGAAAAGTAATGAAAGTAGAAGCTTCCAGAATGTCGATTACAGAGATTTCAAATTGCGGGTTCCTCTCCATGCAATTTTTTATGTAACTGAAGATCGCAACGTTTATAAACGAAATATAAATGATTATTTTTTAATTCCTTATATAAACCTTTTTAGTAATAAAATAACGTAATACATTAATTCAGAGGACAATCACGCTATTACAACTACGTTTTATCCACCCACGCACTCTCATGCACAATTTGTTTTTTTTTTCATTCTAATTATCCCCTAAACGCTCGGTTTTCGGATTTCATTTCACAAATTACTTGTATTCGATGTAGAACTGCAAAAAAATGCATGCCAATATCCATATCGGAAGACTTCGTTTCATCTGGGTGGATCAATCGCAGTCTTCCGATAGTGTTACGGGGATAACATTTTTTTGGTGTTTCCCGACATGAAATACAAGTAATTCCTGAGATATAATACGAGGGCTCGGTATTCAGAGGAAAGTTAGAATTTTTTTTAGCTTAATAAATTTGTCTAATTGTGTCTTCCGATAGGGATATTGGGTTGAATTTTGTTTTGCTGTTCGATATCAAATACGTGAAATAAAATCCAAGAACTCAGCGTTTAGAGGAAAATTAGATTTTTCTTTAATTTTAACCAATTTTCCTTTATTTAATCGAACTTGTGAAATAGCAGTTTTCCGGTAAGGATAATAGTATGCAACTTTGTTTGGTGTTGTCCGGCAAGAAATACAATTAATTTGTGAAATACAATCCGAGCACTTAGGGGAAAATTGAAACGAGAAAAACATATTTATACATTAGAGTGCGTGGGTGGATAAAACATAGTTGTCAGCGTGATTGACGTCTAAAATAATTTATTACTTTATTTTATAGTTAAAAACTTTATTTCCGTGATTTAAAAAATAAATTTATATTTTCGTTTATAACTTTGCGAACTTCAGTTACATAACTTTTATATTTTTTTAAAAGGGCAAAAGTTTCAAAACGCCTTTAAAGTTCATGCTGTCGCATTCTACTATTTAGGGAGGCGTAATTAAAAGTTGTAAAAGGGACTACAAAAATATGTAACAAGCCTGCGAGAATTAAATTTTATGCGATTGAAAAAAAAAGTTTAAAACCAAATAATATTTGCTCGTTAAATGTCCCATTTTAGAGATAAACATATTGGTCCCTGACAACAATTCCAATTTTTTCAATTTCCTTTTATAATCGACACCCTGGCCTCTCAATATTTGAAAAACAGAAAATCTTTTCCATCTGGAAAGATCGGAGAAAAATATTTCCATGGTTTGTTACGTGGATCAGGCGGATTAACATAATACCTGCTAATGCCCTTTGGTATTCCTTTGAAAAGCGATATAATATTCTATGGATGGCGCGGCAGGTACGTTCCCGGAATGCCCTTCCGGGATTCGTTGGAATATATGTAAATTATTTTTAGTTTCTTCTGTAAGAATGTTCGATTTTTACAGATCTTTTATAAGTGTTGCCCTAAAATTTTTAAGTATTATTCTATTTACAATGAATTTCTGAACTAAATTTGCTGTTAAGCATATATAAACAATATTTCCCTGGACATGTCCCAACAATGAGAAATTTAATGTTATGCCCTTCAAAAATTTCAAAATTTTAAAGGGTGGCCGCTACAGTGGAAGAAAAACATTCCTGATCATTTCATGGTTCGAAAAAATTGTTCACACTCATTGAAGTTAAAAAACTCGAACTCTTAAAGGTGAAAATTTTATCATTTGAAGTAATCAAAACTGAACTGCACATTAAAGCACTCAAAGTGGAACTCTTGAATTTCAAACGTTTGAAATTAAAGCATAACAACTTTTTAATTCAAACGCTCAATAATTTACACATATAAAATGAAAGTTTTCGACACTTCAACTGTCGTTTATATTTGCTGAACTACTAAGGTTTTTGCGTTGAAACATTTCAATTTTTTTACGCATTATAAACGGAACGATTTCATAATTTGGAAAATTTAACAATTCAACTTTATATTAAAAGAAAAGTTGAAACCGAACTATTTAAAATTGCATAATATCATACGATATGAAATGTGTGATATTTCAAGTGATTGGATAGATTTTTCTTCTAAATTTTTTGTAAAACTCCCGTTCAAAAAATTAATTTACAGTCATGCCCCGGCCTCAAAAAGTTCCCGGTTCAGCAGACACCCTGTTTTAATTAAATATATATCCCATGCAATTTCACAAGCTGTTGAGCCTTATAGCACAGGAAATTTCGTTCACTTTCTTGAATTCGAAAATGGAAACTTGTTTACGAGTTCAAGCCAAAGGTGCTTGCATTTTAAGTTTTCCTCTCATATTGTAATGTTAGAATATTTCAGTTATTTTAGGACTAAATGTAAATAAAATCGTTTAGCTCGTTTTCCAATAAGTCGAGCTTTATAAAGAAAATGCTATTTCAGCCGATTTCGTCAACTGAATATCGCAAAAAGAACTTGTAACGTTTTCGTTAATTCAAAAGAAAACTTACTGTGCAAGCACTTTCAAGTTGAAGTTAATCGTGGGTACGCGTGTAAAGTATAAATATGATATTCGAATGATATAAAGTTATAGAACAATATAATTTTGTAAACATTCATCCATTCCTTGTACGAATTATTCTCTTTGCCCCGATAAAGATTTCAGACAGTAAACTGTAAAAAAATGTGGTTGAAAATTACCTCATTAATCATGGTAAAAAATGGCATAAAAATACCAGTAGTGATTAAGATGTTAAGTAAACCAAAAAAGTGTGAAATTAACACGTGATTCATACCCGGTAAGAAGGCTTGCATTGAAAAGTATTCGAAAATTTGTAGAGTGGACCAAGAACCGAACCTCAACGGAAATAGGCTCATTAGAGAAAATTAAATAACAAAGGAAAAAAGAGGGAGAAATAGAGTCAACTCTTTTCCTTATACTTCTGCGTCTTCTTTATTCTACTACGATCCAACATGTTTCGAGGTCATTTAGACCTCATCAGGGAAATTTTATAGCAAATTACCTTTGAAAATTTTTATCTCATGCTTTATATTAATTGGAAGATGTAGATATGATTTCCTTCGCATCCTGCGTTCAATGGTGACGTGACAATTATTGAATTCTTTTAAATACCATTTATGTCCAAGCGTTTTGAATCTCCAGAACAATAGGAGTTAACTCTTAAATTGAACGAACTGTCTACCGCTATGGAATTTTCCGTAAGACCAACCCGTTTCTAGCTCGTCCAGGGCTAAGGTTACAGAATTTTCCGTAACTCTAGCCCTAGCGCTGTACTTGACCGGGTTAGTCTTACGGAAAATTCCATAACGCTAGTCAGTACCTAAATTGAATCCCTTTCTGTACCCAGTGGCGTTAATATTTTTCTGAACACTTCTGGATACTCGAAAGCAACCATGCAATAGAACAATTTTTATTTTCCTGTATTTATTTACTGTTTTTTGAATAATAATGACATAAGAATATTGATCATTTTACGTTGTCAGGATTGATTTCTACACAGATAGCTATGGTGAAAAATAATTGTTTAATTTATCAGAATTTGTTTGGCCGCTCCGATCGGCTTTGAAATCTTATTATTTTCGCCGCCTAATTGCCTAATTCAAAAACGAAAGACAGAAACGACATTCGTAGGGACTGACATTTTTAAGGCCTTCGAATGAAAGCCTTCTTGCAGGGTAGTAAAACGTTTACAAACCTAGTTGTAATTTTCAACCACCTTTTTTACAGTGTATGATAAAAAGATTCTAAATTTTAAGCAGTTGCTCCAATCGTTGTTAGTATTATTTTTCATTCTGCAACTTCTATAAAGTTGCATTTCACTGTATGTTTCACTTATTCATACACACAAGGTTTTCACTTCACCTCTTCTAAAACTTTGCCCAGTCTTAGGAACTGAGATCACTTCACTGTGCACTGAACTTCACCGAGTACTCGCAAGAAATAAAACCATAAAAAGGAGTGGTCCGAGGAGCATCCTGGAAGTTTCGAGAAGGGTGAAGAAATGTTGTCCGAAGCCTTTCGTATTATAATCATTAATTAAAATCGAGAGCCCTGGAAAGTCTTGAGGGTTACGTGGGTAGGTTCGTAGTTCGATTCCGAGGGTAAACGGGTAAATGCTACCAGGAAGAATGGAAGTGGCGGCAGAACGAGATGGCGTAACCGCCCGCTAGCGGACTCGTCTCAATCCTCAGAATTTTTTCGCGATATACGTAACTACAGAAAGCGGTTTGCAAAAAATAAATCGTTAAGAGAAAAAGAAATGTGGGAAATATTTGCGAAAGAGAGCTATACTCTGAAATTCGAAATCGATCAGGTTGCCGAATGCCGGTCGAAACTTTAGGGTCTCGCGTGCGCTTGCCGCTATCGATTGCATGCATGCCCATTTTCAAAATGGCGAGGGCACCAACCCTGTACTATCCCAAGATCGCACGCGTGATTCGACAACCGGCGACAAACACCTGGAATCACTAAAAAATAGGCAATTTAGGTAGCAAACCCCCCTCCCTAGACTCACTAGTTTTTTTTTACGTAACATCAATAGTGAACTCACGCATTTATTGCATTGACCATAAACTAACAAAGAAAATGTAGACATTCTAATCACAAAAAAAACAACCACTTTTTGAGTTTTCGGAACAAGCTAGTTTTATCGGGTGAGATTTGGAAGGCGCGTCTCTCAAGTCCACGCGTACGCGAAATAGTGCCTATTCGATTAAACGCAGACTCACGAGATGCGAAAAAAAGAACTCGTCGCGTAGTGGTGTACTCACCTCGCTCGAGAGCGTCGTAAAAGGCACTGTGTGTTCCTTAATTCCCTGTCACAGATGCACGAAGCACTGATAAAATATTCCGCAGAACTGGTTAAAAAAAAAAAGTGTAGAATATGAACACACAATAGAAAGACGTAGAATGTAGGCTACGAATTAGAAAACAAGGGGGGTTGTAGGCTTTTCAGCGGAGGGTGTTCGCGAACTCATCCAACATCCACCTGGCTTGGTAACGCGCGACCGACTGGCGAAGCGAGCGCGACGCGCGGAGGGGAAGCGATGCGGCGGCAGTGGCGGCGTCCGTCGGTCGGACCGTATATCTGTCCCGTCCGGCTTTCGTCTGTCCGTCCGTTCTTCTTCTTTCTGTCACCAGTGCATTGCACGCCCGCACCCTGCTCTCTCTTTCTCTAACTCTCGTTAATCACTTCTGCAGATTTCTCCTCCTTCTTTCCCTCCTATTTCTTTCACTCCAACTTTCTTTCTCTCTCTCTCTCTCAACTCACCACGTTGTCGATCCAAGTAAACTTTACTCCGAAAACCATAAAAGAACGCACCTTCACGAGAACTGTAACTCCCTTAATTTCCTTGTCAGATGTAATTCACACCTCGTCACACAAGACCGAACTTCTAAAAAAATTTTCTTAGTTTTGAAGACACGAGACTACCCTTTCACCGTGAGCGCGATTCAACGCACGAAGTGCACTCGAGAACGGCTGAGGAAGGAATGAGCTCCGGGAAGCGCAGCCAACAGGAGCGCAATGGTCGAGCCCGGCACCCCGGGGTTTTTCGGATGGCAACCCTGCCTGAGCGACCTCGCCACGAAGGTGGTGTGAGAGATTCAGGGCGGGGCCCTTCTTGCAGAGAGTACCTTCCTTGGGTTTCTAGGAATGTCCATCAGGATCCTCTTTTTGCGCCGCTTGGTCTCTTGGAGAAAGTATTTTAAGAAGGTATCAGTGATTAAAATTCTGGATTCTGTCTATTTGTATACTAATTTATTTCTCCTAGGTAGAAATAAATTATTGAGAAGATCATTGTTATCAATTTATGACAGCTACGTCACTTGTAAATGAAATTTTTGAAGAGATATGAGAACCTATAACGAGGAATCTCTAACGAGGGGAACGAATGATATATGATGTCCAATTATTCAAATAGACTCCTTAATATGCTGGCATTTGTGCTCGAGTTCTGAAGATCCGAATATTTGAAGTGAAGGTTGTATTGAAAGCCTCAAAGTTTTCTAACCTTGGGGCCCTTTTTGAAGAAGATAAACTGTCGTAAAAGTGAGTGGAATGAAAAGTTAATATTATAGTTATTACTCATGGTGAGGCTAATACAACTTTAATTGCAAGGTCCTTGCTATGAGGTTTTCCGACTGATTATGGTAGTCTATAATCCTACGGATATTTTTAGACCAAAAGCAAACAAAAATCCATCGGGACCTTTTTGAAAAAAGTCGATGTTTATGATCAAAGTATTTAAAGGAAATTCTAAAAACTCAGTTGCAAGGTCCTTGTGTATGGGATTTTTCGACTGATGATGGTGGTCTGTAATCCTACGGATTTTCTAAGATCAAAAACAAAAAATCCATCGGATCCTTGTTAAAAAAAGTAGATTTTTGTGTTCAAAGTACATCAAAATAAAATAGTATCTAAAAATTTTATAACAAGGTATCTGTATAAGAGATTTTCCAACTGATTGTGGTCGTCTGTAATCCAACGGACATTTTAAGACCAAAAGCAAACAAAATCCATTTTGCCTTTTTAGATTCAAAATATTAAAAAATCAAAAAAAAAGTCTCAAATTGTAATTGCATGGTCTTTTCAAAGCCAAAAACAAAAAAAACCATCAGCCCTTTTTTAAAAAAATCGATTTTTATGTTCAAAATATTAAAAACACAAATATTCTAAAAATTTAATTGCACTGTCTTTTTATATGGGATTTTCTGACTCATTAGGGTAGTCCGTAATCCAACTGACATTTTAAGACCAGAAAAAAAATCCATCAGACCCTTTTTAAAAATAGTCGACTTTTGTGTTCAAAGTATTTAGAAAAATAATAATAAAAATTTAATTGCATTGTCCTCCTTGTATATTGCATATGGGATTTTCTGACTAATTAGAGTAGTCTGCAGTCCCACAGACATTTTATGATCAAAAACAAAAAAGTCCGTCGGAACCTCATGTAAAAATTCGCTTTCAAAATATCTAAAACTCAAAAAAATTCTAAAAATTTAATTGCAAGGTCCTTGCATATGAGATTTTCCGACTGATTGCAGTAGTCTGTATTAGTGTAGTCCAATGGAAATTTGAAAACCAAAAATACAAAATCCATTGGACTCTTTGCAAAAATTCTATTTTTATTTTCATACTAAATAAAAATTAAAAATCATAATTTTCACATATTTTTTGTTAATATGATAAGCTACACATTCTGCAACTTATAAATGTTAACAGAAAGCATCAATGTTCCAGAAATTTATAATTAATTAGTTTATATATTCAACAAAATAGTTTCTAAGGGGAATATAGTGAAAGGGGCCGTTGATATACCAAGTGGACAATTTTTTATAACTTTTACCCCCCCCCCCCAACTTCACTGTTCACGTGGGCTTATTTCATATTTTATGAAAATATGGATACATATTCTTGGTATTCAAAAACAAGGAAGTCAAAAGGAGCGCTGAACTGGCTGGAAATTCAGTTTTTCTTGAAGTCCAAACAAAAATTCGTGAAAATAGTCAGAGTTTTTCATGTTTTTTTGAAAAGAGTCCCCGGGGGGGGGGGGGGGGGGGGGGGGGGGGGGGGGGGGGGGGGGGGGG
>JAUMHM010000005.1:32932971-32945742 GCA_032362435.1 Melikaiella ostensackeni | reverse complement strand
TTTTTTTCGAAAAAAACGGCCTGGTCCGCAAATCTTGTTACTCTTGAGATTATGTATGCAAAAAACTAGACAAAATGTCTTCTTCGTTTGGACTCAGTTTTACATTTAGGATTTCCCAATGATTTCGAAGGCCCTTAAAGGTTTCGAATAGCATCTTCAATCGCTTTTCGCTGCGAACCATAAAGACCTAGATTAATTTTCAGGCCGGATTTGAAATCGGCATGAAAAAATCTGTTAAAAAATGTGTAGCATATAAAATATAATACCTAAGCGCACATGGTAATCAATAATCTAAATTTTATCCAAAAAATGTCAACTTTACCCCACTGTGCACCACACGGGGCGAAATCAAAAAGCAAGGTTCAAAATAATAATAATTCAAAATAAAAAATAATAAATGGTAATGATAAAACAAAATAATAAAAAAATAATAATAATAAATAATGATAAATAATAATAATATAGGGTTCATCCCTCTATGTTTTTCCTATCAAAAGATGATGAATTTTGAAACAAAAAATCATTTTACCCCACTGTGCGCCGCAGGGGGCTAAATCAAAAAGCAAGGTCCAAAATGATTTGCAAAAGCCAATTCTTGACCGATTTTAGATTTTGGTTTTAGAAAAATTCTCCATTGAATTTTAAAGAGGTCTGTGTTGGCAAAGTTTCGAATTTTTGTATGTTTAAACTTTTATGTTATTGCAAATGGCAAAAAAATGTCAATTTTTTCCTTTTTTCTTATCTTTCTGCAACAATTTTTCCTATGCTCAATAAGCTCAGTATCGCTTGGATTTGATGTGCGGGGTTACTTGGAACAAAACAACATTTTCATTTGTGAAATTAATCAATATACACAAGTTAAATTAACAAATAATCAATATAGTTAATATAACATAGTCAAAATAGTTTTTTTCCATAAATTCTCGTTAAGATAAGTCGCGAGAGATGCTTAATAATAAAAATTTGTCATTAGACATTAAATGATGATTTTATCAAAATTCTGTGAACAAATTACCAATGTGGACATTTAAAGGCAAATAAAAATAATTTGTTCTCTTAAATGATTCTAAATTATGTTGCCAATGATATTTAGTGTAATCAAAAATCAAAATATGTCATTAGATATTATTTGTTGATTTTTTTTTATCAAATTATATAAACAAATGACCATTGCAGACCTTGGACTCATTTGGGAAATTCAAAATAGCGCCAATAGTAGCATTAATTTAAAAAAATAGTAGCAAAATGGCGCTACGAATTTTTTTTTTATATTAAACCGAGGATTTAACTATTTTTAAAATCTGGTAGACAATATGCATCTTCCATGAAATCGCATGAAATCATTCAAAATTCTTTAAAATCCCCTAGAAGCTTTGAAATCCGGTGAAATCCTCTAAGAACCCCTGAAATCTCTGATCCTCTAGAAATTCCTGAAAAACTCGTCAATATTTTTGAATCCCTTGGAATCTCTAAAATTTCTTGAAATCTTATCATTTCTTTTGAAATCCTATGAATCCCTCAAATATGGTAAAATCCCTTGAAATCTTTGAAATCCCTGAAAACCGTAGAAGTTATTAGAAATTCCTAGAAGTCCTATTCATTAAATTTTATTCTCTAAAGTTCTATCCCTTATATTCCGTAAAACATCTTGAATTCTAATATCTTTCAGAATTCCTTCAAAAATAATGAAATCTTAGAAATCCTCTGAAAACCCGTAAAATCCCATGAAATCTGATAAAGCTCCTTGAAATCCCTTGAAATATTTTGAAATACTCTATTAAAGGCCCTTGAATTCTGTGAAAATCCTCTGAAATCGCTGAAAAACTCTCAAATATTTTCAACCCCTTGAAATCTATAGAAATTTCTTATAATTTTGTGGAACCTTTTAATTTCTTTTGAAATCCTATGAATCCTTCAAATATTGTAAAATTCCTTGAAAGCTTTTAAATCATATTAGATCTTACGAAATCACTTGGAATTACTTAGGAATTTTTAAATCTCCTGAAATTTTGTAAAATCCTACGAAATTCTTTGAAATCTCATGACTTTCCCCGGAATCTTTTAAAATACACTAAACTCTTTGAAAACCATTGCAATTTTTTAAATCCCTTAAATCTTGTGAAATCTTTAGAAGTCTTTTGCAATACCGTATCTTGAAATCTTTAATATCTTTTAAAATTCCTTCACAGTATTTTCAATCTTTGAAATCCTCTGAGATACCATAAAATCCATTGAAATCTTTGAAATCATCTTATATTATTGATACCCTTTCAAAATCGCTAGACATTTCTTTAAATCTCTTGAAATTTCTTGGAATCTTTTAAAATACCATAAAATCTTTGAAATCCTTTGAAGCCTATTTAAATTGTCTAAATCCTTAAAGTCCTTGGAGATCCTATAAAATTGCGTATGCGTGGTGAAATCCCTTAAAATACTTTAAGATGCCGTAAATTATCTTGAAATTAGTAATACATATCTCTTAAAATTTCTTCAAAATTTGTTCAAACTTTGAAATCAGATGAAGCCTCTTGAAATATCTCAAAATCCCTTGAAATTCTCTGAAATCCCTTGGAATCAGTTAAAATCCTTTAAAACTCCCTGAAATTTGTTGAAATCTGTTGAAATCTCATGAAATTTTTAAAAATCCCTTGAAATGCTTGAAAAGTTCTGAAATCTTTTTAAGTCTTTAAAATCTTTTATAATTTCAATTTTTGAGGTGGCGGATATGTTATTTTAGCCAACCTAGCAAAGAAGTTTGAAAATCTGTTTAAAGTCAAGGTGAAAAATTAGCTGAATTGTAAAAAAAGTGTCAAACAGTGTCAATTGTGGCGTGAGCCCGAATTTTTCTTTGAAGTCACTGATTGATATCAGTGAGGATTTTCACTGAAAATCAGTCAAATTTCACTGATTTAGACTGTAATATGTACGTACTCATAAAACAAACAAGGAATATCGAATAACAAATTTTTATGGCTAAACATATTTGGTGACACTATTTGAGGACATTCAATATAAAATAAATAGAAAAATATATGAAAAGATTTAAAAAGTGTGGGGGGGGGCGCCTAAAAATATAATGCCTAGGGGGGCATTTTCCCTCAAACCGGCACTGTTTATACCTCTTCAAACAAATTTCCCGCTGGAAGTTTTATATAGCTCAAAATTAGCTTGACTTCCCATGAGCTTGAAGATATGAATATATGATTTATGCAATGTCACAGGTAAAAATCAATAACTTTTGTTCAAACAAAAATGTTTATATATGATTTCCACTACCAGTTGTGGAACATCATAAAGAACATTTTCTGTAAATTTCATTTTAAAATTTCAAGAATTGGCTGAATTACAGCAAGTTGAAATCAAGAAAGGAAAAAAAAATTTTTTCGAAAAACGGGGTTTTCGGGTTTACTTCTAAAACAGCAAAAGCTACAATTTTCTGTTCGAAGAAAAAAGATGCGCAATCAAATTTCCTATAAGAATATGTACTTTCAAAATTAAAATTCGAAACTTGATTGAAAAGTGTCCAGAGGCCAACGCCATTCAGCGAGAAAAATGTAGAGACGGTTATAGAATCCGCCCCTCATTTGAAGACAAAAGACTTGCATTGAAGACTACGAGGGTCGTTTGATAAGTGAGGTAAATTTCGATTCGGACGTTTCAGTGCAGTGTTTGGCGAAATTTAATCGGAATCCGCAGGACTTTTAGCGTCGATTCGTGACTGTGGACGGAACCTGGATCCAGCACTATACACCCGAGACAAAGCAGCAGTCAAAGCAGTGGGTACTGCCTGGTGAAAAGGCGCCAAAGAAGGCAAAGACTGTTTTGGCAGCTGGGAAGATGATGGCCACAGTATTTTGGCATTCCCGAGGAATTATCGTCATTGATTACTTGGAGAAGGGTAAAACTATAACAGGAACGTACTTCGGTGGGAAGAGATTCTCGTCCAATGCAGAAGTAATCGACGCTGTAAATGCGTATTTTGCAGTCCTCGAGAAATCTTACTTTTTTGAAGGGATAAAAAAATTGGAGTCTCGCTGGGCTATGTGTGTAGCCCTCTATGGAGATTATGTTGAGAAATAAAGGCAAACTTTTCAACAACAAAAAATTGTTTACTTGCCTTTTTATCAGACTTATCAAGCGACCTTTGTAATTATCCTGACCGTTATTCGGTACGATCACTCTTCTCCGATTACCGATTGTAATTTTCTCCGAGGATCGTGCATATTTGGTCCGTTACTTCCGGTTTCAAGCTGCAAGTCTCGATTCTTCATTGAAGCTCCAACTCGCGAAATTACCCAAGCCTTGGAATAAAAAGGACGCCTCTTGAGTTTTTTTGATTGAAATTCTCGTATAGCCCCAGACGAGTAACGAGGCGCGGAGAATGAAAAACGAGTGCGGTCGAAACGCACCATTTCATTCTCCAATCTCGTTTCATTTTAAGCGACCCAATGACGTGGCACTAAGGGTCGATATTTTAGTCAAGTACGAAACGCAAGTTTCGAAATCCCCACATTACTATTGGAATTCTATGATAAGATACGCTTCAGTTTTAATGAAATTGGTATTTCATTACACCACAAATATCTAATTATTACTGCTCTTTCGACCAATCTATGCAGTTTGCTTCAAAAGAATGTTTCAATAAATTCTCAATGGTTTATCAGGGTGGCCGTTTTATTTGAGCAAAGAAATTCCCGGTTATTTCCCGGTTTGAAAAAATATTTCACGGTCATTGAAATTAAAAAATTCGAACTCTTAAAGCTGAAAAATTTTCATTTGAAGCAATCAAAACTGAATCGCAAGTTAAACCACTCGAAGTGGAACTCTTTTGCATTTGAAACTTTAAAAATTGAAGCTTAAAAATTTTTAATTTATAAATTTTTTATTCAAACGCTCAATAATTGAATATGAATTGAATGAGTTAAAAATGAAATATTTTAGACTGAAACAATACTTGAATAGAGTTCGAAATTGAATAAAAGCGTTTAATTACTTTGTTTAATGAAAAAGTGTGCAGTGAAAAATTAACTTTATTTTCTAAGAAAAATTTTCTCTCTTTTCTTAAAAATGCGATTATTTTGGTAGAGAATTCAAATACTTGGTTGAAAACTACCTTTTTTTGGGAAATTCATATTCTCTGGTAGAAAATTCAACTCTTTTTTAAAAAATTCGTCATTTTGGTTTGAAAATTCATATATATTTGTTAAAAATTTAATCGTTTTTCGACAAAAATGCAACTGTTTGGTTGAATCTGTTTTGGTTTATGATTTAACTATTTTATTGAAAATTTGACCCTTTTGGTTGAATGCAACTATATTTGATTCAAAATTAAAATCGTTTTTGGTGGAAATGTCGACAATAAAAAAATTTTCAAATGGAGTAATAAAATTTTCAGTTAACAAAAATAATTTCCAACCAAAAAAAAACCGAATATTCAACTATCGAAAATAATACTTTTTTTTTCTAAAAGATTTTCTATACTTCTGGAAAATTAACAACTTCCTAGGACATTCACATTTTTCGTTAAAAAACCATCTTTTTGGTTGAAAATTCAACTATTTTGTTGAAAAGTCGCCTTTTTTGATAAAAATTATTTTTGTTAACTGAAAATTTAATTTCTCCATTTTTGGTTGAAAATTTATCTTGTTGAAAATTAAAATATTTGGTTGAAAATTCATTCTTTCGGTTAATGATTTATTTTTTTGTTGAAAATTTAAATATTTTGTTAAAAATTCGTCTTTTTTTGGTCGATTTTTTTTTCAAAACAAAATTTAATTACTCCACGTTTGGTTTCAACTTGATCTTGTTTAGTTGAAAATTGAACTATTAGTCGGAAATTCATGTATTTTGTTGAAAATTCTAGTTTTGTTGGTTGAAGATTCATACCTTTGGTTAAAAATTTTAATATTCGGCAGGAAATTCGTCTTTTTGGCTTGAAAATTCAATTACCCAGTTAAAAGTTGAACTACTTTGTTAAAAATTCATCTATTTGGATAATGATTCATCATTTTAGTTGAAAATTCCTCTCTTTGGTTGAAAATTTCACCATTCGGTTCAAAATTCGTTTATTTTTTTGATTAAACATTAATTTTGTGAAATGAAATATTAACTTTTGAATTTTTGATGGAAAATTGATATTTTTTAGTTGACGATTCAACTATTTGTTGGAAATTCGTCTTTTATGGTACAAGATTAATCCGCTCGATCGAAAATTCAATTGTTTGGTTAAAAATTCAACTATTTTGTTGAAAATGCAATATTTTTACTAGAATGTTCAGGAAATTGAAGCGTTTTAAATTGCATTTAATATAACCTGAATTAGTTTTATTTATACGAATTTATTCCCATATTTTCGTGAAAAATCTTCTTATTTCCCCTATTTTTATAGTTGACAGAATGGTTTTTTTTGGACTCTTCTTGCTTCAGGATTTTGAATTGAATCAGTTACATTTTTTACCTTAAAAATCAGTAAATTGTTTAATTCCCTTTATAATAATAATTATTATTTATCAACAATTTTCAATTTCAAGAATTTCAAAAAGTTTATAATTGTTTAAGTCTTCAAAACTGCATTTTAAAACTCTTCAAACTCAAAATGTATTTTCAAAAAGGAAGATCTAAAACGAAAAATTTTCAAAGTAAAATATTTTAGAATTACGTATTGCAAAATAAATGATTTCATAACTGAAAAAGTTAACAGTTGAACTTAACATTTAAAAAAAGCTGAAATCGAACTTATTTCAAATTGCATATCATTTGATATGAAATTTTTATCATAATTCAAGTGATTGGATCAATTTTTCTTCTAAAAAATTTTTTAATTCACGGTCAAAAAATAAATTCCCGACCAAAACAAAAATTCCCGACCAAAAAATAAATTCACGGTCATATCCCGATCCAGCAGCCACCCTGTTTATTAACAGCTTACGCAGAAATAAACTCAGTATTTTAATGTTGAATCATGCAGGAAGCAACTTGTTATTTCAAGATCACCTTCACTTCTTGCAGACGATGATCCTCTTATCTTAAAACTGAATATTAAAAAAATCGTAAATTCTTGAGCCGTCTAGTCTATTCCAGTTACGCCACTGATAACGATTACAAGTGTAATAGAAACAGTTTGGAAAACGTATCTTTACGAGCAGAAATAGTTTTTATATATTATTATCCGTAAATGATTTCCATGATATTGCAAATGTTTCGTTATTTTATTATCTGTTTTTCTTCCGTTTGCCTCGCGTTTGCCTATAGAACCAATATTGATTCAATAATAAATTATTCTGCAATGAAGCATGTCACACTTGCGCTGATACAATTCTGAGACGATCTAAAAATGGTTGTTGAATGAGTCATTTGATCGTAAATTCAAGCTAATCGAGACACTGAAAGGAGACTCAGTTGTAGAAATTCTTTGTACTAAGCAAAAATGCCGCTGATTCACACCGTAATTGAAGAACATAGAACTTTGACCATTTAAGTGGCTGAGAGATATGTTCTTAATGATGTTGGAATGGAAACAGAATTTCGGCGCCTTAGGGAAACGTGACACCTATTAGACTTGGAATTTCACAAAATATGTTTGTCATCAGTAAACCTAATACTTGCAAGCAACGACAATTGAAAGGAATCTCCCCCATTTGATAAAGACAATAACAAACTTTATTCAACTGAAAAATTCATTAAGACGGGAAATCTAAATTTCTCTTTTACTGAATCATAAATAAATCGAAATTTGTAGGTAGATTTAGTACCAATCTATTCAGATTATTCAATTTTTCAACATAGAGCCGCAGCCCACCATTCTTTGACCATGTTGTTCAGATTGTGCTACTGATGTTATTGGGCTTTTTAATGATCATCTAGATTGATTTAGAACCAATCTATTCAGATTATTCCATTTTTTATCATAAACGCAGTTAATAATCCAAACAATAATACATTTCTAAAAATTACTAACTTCGATAAATTTGTATACTATATTTAAATAAAAATAAATAACTTTTGGTAAATTGAGTCAATCATTAATGTCTCAATTAAAAGAAATCTGAATGGTATTTATAGGCAAACCTGCAGATTGGAACAGATCTTCACTTAATGTCTCTCTTTTGAAATTTCTCAAAGATCGAAAAAAAACTACTTCCTTATGCAAGTTTTTACGTACTAAAATAGAACAAAAAAAATCCGTCTTTTTTATACTAGTGGAAACCCAACATGTTTCGAAGTTCGTTATATAATTTTTGAAGCAGTGGTTTACCAAGAAAGAAACTCAGGAAATATGTATTACTATCTATCTCTTGAAAAACATGAAAATTTTGTAAAAAATATAAAAAAATTTGGGCAATCGGTAAAATACGTGTCCCTTTATTTTGACTATAGAAAGATATATTCAAATACCAAATCATTCTGACTCTATAAGGAAGGCATTTTGTCAGTTTTATGCGGGGTAAACGATTTTTTAAGCCGAGATAATTTTTTTTCTGATAATATAAATTTTGAAATTTTCTCGTAAACGTTACAAGATATCACAGAAGAGCAAGAGACATATTTTATACAACTTTTCTACACGTGCAAGCTTTTATCTCAAAATTATTTTGTATCTTTCGTAGTTTCCTAGAAAAATAAACAAATTCGATTTTCTGAAAAAAAATTCTCCTGGCCAAAAAAATGGTTTAGCTCACATAAAACTTACAGAATCTCTTCCTTATAGAAGGCGAAATTCAACAAATACTTGGCAAAAAACAGTAATGGGTAAGTTACTTTTTAAAAGGAACTAGTTATCGCCATCGTTAACAATTCAAAATGTAACTTTTTCTTAGTTGCACTTCCCGAAAAAAGTAACTATCGTTACTTTTTTGGTTACTTTTGTATTTTAAAAATATATATACAAATTCAATTTTTTCAACGAAAGCGATAAATTTTCAAATAAAATGATGAATCTTCAACCAGAAAAAAAACATTTTCAACAAACCAAAAAAGGTGAATTTTTAATGAAAAAGGTAGTAGTTGAAATTTCAGCCAAAAAATATTTTCATTTTAAATCAAATACAGTTGAGCTGAACCAAAAAAGACGAATTTTCATTAAAATAAGTAAATTTGAAAACAAAAAGATGAATTTTCAACCAACAAGATAATTTTTTACAAAAAAAAGACGAATTTTCAATAAAATACATGCATTTTTTTAAATTGCAAAAAATAATTTTGAACGAAAAAAGATGAATTCATAACAAAAAATGTAATAGTTGATATTTCAACCAAACAAAATTTTTAAATCAAAAACAGTTACACTCAACCAAAAAACAATTTTTCAACAAAATAGTTGAATTTACAGTCAAGACAGAAAAAAAATCTACCAGATTGTTGAAGTTTCAAGCAAAAAAGGCGAATTTTCAACAAAAAAGTTGATTTTCAACCAAATACTTAAATTTGAAACCAAAGAGATAAATTTTTAATCAAGAACATAATTTTTTACCAAAAAAGGATAAATTTTAAACAAAATACATGAATTTTCAACTAAAAAAGATCAATTTTCAACCAAAAATGGGATAGTTAAATTTTTAATCGGAAAAATTAATTTCTAACGGAAAAGGATGAATCCTCGAAGAAAAATTTAATAGTTGATATTTTAAACAAAAACCAGTTTAATTTCAAATGAAAAACAGTTATATTCAACCGAGAGTAATTTTCATCAAAATAGTGGAATTTTTAGTCAAGAGAGAAATAAAATCAATTACATTGTTGAAATTTCAAGCCAGCGAGGCGAGTTTTCAACAAAAAAGTTGATTTTCAACCCAATAATACAATGTTTACTCAAGAAGATAAATTCTCAATAAAAAATGTAATGGATGAAATTTCAACCAGAAAAGACGAATTTTCAACAAGATTGTTCAGTTCGAAACCAATAAGATGAATTTTTGACAAAATATATTAATTCTCAACTGAAAAAGATCAATTTTTAACCAAAAATGTCATAGTTTTCAATTTAAAAAATTAATTTTCAACAAAAAAAAAGATGAGTCCTCAACTAAAAGTGTAATAGTTCATATATTTCAACCAGAAAAATATTTAATTCTAAATCAAAAACGGTTTAATTCAACCAAAAAACTAATTTTCAACAAAACAGTTGAATTTTAAACCGTATGAAATATTTTTCTTTGAAATCGTTCAATTTCGTATAAAGTAATTAAAATTTTAACCAAATAATAAAATTTTTAATCAAAAAAGATGAATTTCCAACCAAAATAATAAATGAAGTAACTCGAATAGTTAAATTTCAGGTTGAAAAAATTCATTATCAACCAAAGAGAAATGAATATTTAACTCTGAAATCAATTCATTATTTCTTTCCAAGTATTTTTATAAATTTCAGAAAATTTGGAATCTCAGGGTAAAAGAAAAATTTCAGTTTTCCTATATTGGGCTATAAATCTTTATGGCTTTCTGCCGCCACAATTTGAATAGTGAAAAAGAAAAAATAGTTGAAAAAGCAATGAAACTGATTGTCGTGAAAAAGACTTGTGAACTACATTTCGAAAGTAACTAAAATCGTAACGATTTTTATAGTTACTGTTAATCGAAAAAATGTAACTAGTAACCAATTCGTTACTTACATACAAAAGTGATTTCGTTACCACTATCGTTATATAAAAAAAGTAACTAGTTACAGTACCTAGTTAAAAGGAACTAGTTACTTCCAATCACTGCATCCCTTATATATTATTGTAGCAACATATTGCAAATACATTCCCATTAGCGTATATCACACATTATATATAATGTATAAACCAACTTGCTTCAAACTATTTTTGTTGATATTTTCAATCTCAAAAAAAAGTGCGGAGACAGAAGGAACTTTTTTTATGAAACTTTAAGGGAGTGTTTTTGATCCCCAAAATAAAGTTTTCATTGCTATTAGAACTTCGCGCAAACAACTTTTCTTTCGATGCGCCTGATTGCACACCAACCCAGCAGTTCATATCACCGAGTAGGATGATTCTTACCCCAGGATCGGAAGTATGTAGAATAATATTTAACTAGTCTCATATTATATCTTTTGCATCACAACTTTCACTATTAGCTGGAACGTACCATAGAATGCTACAATAAATAGCCTTCTGATTTGCACTTTCAATCTGACCCAAAATAATCTAGAAGATACAAATTTATACTTTTTGACTGGCAGCTTCGCTCTCCCTTGCATTTTCCGACCAAATTTTTTCATAAAACTTATGAAAAAATTTTTTTATGAAACTCCAGGGAAGTGTTTTTGACCCTCAAAAGAAAGTTTCTATTGCTATTATAACTTCGGCAAATAATTTTTTTTTTACACGCCATAGTGTGCAACACGAAGGTACCGACAGGGTACTTTGTCCGGAGATCCAAAACGAACGGTAACTGAGATAAATTGATTGATTGACGCTTAGAAAAAGGCTTGTTCATTACGAATACTTTGGTCAGCCATGAAATGGTTCACATGTACTATATACTTGGTGCAGAAGCGAAAGCCACCGTAAGAGATACAAGGGTTATGAGAGGATCTGAATGTGGAGCGGATCACTGCTTTATGGATTCAGAAATGAACCTAGGTCAAGGATGGATGAGAAAAAGAATTAATAATTCGAAGCAGGCGCATGTTGAAATAGAGAATTTGCAGAAACCAGAAGTAGTAGAGGGCTCATGGACAATACTACGGAATAGTATTTTCATGAGTGCATCTAAAGAGTGTGCTACTGCTGTTATAGGAAGAATGACTGGAGATGCTTGGTGGGATCATGAAATCCACGTGGCTGTTAATTAAAAAAAAAAAGCAATTGTACTCGAGAAATCTTAATAGTGAAGGTCTCAGAAACGAGAAGGGAACTAGACTAGAAAACAATTATAGAAGTAAGAACAGAGAAGCAAAGACGCTAGTCCAATAAAGCAAGGATTAAATCGAAGCACAAGAAGATAAAAGAATTAAAGATGATTTTGAAGGAAACAAAAAATGATTGTGGAATGTTTTAAGAAAATCAGGAAAGGAGATAGTAAGATAGTAGGGTAAAAAAGTTGATGAATATGTGTGCTGAGAACTAGAAGGTTCAAAATGATTAGAGATAGGTGATTATCGTACCCCTTTATAAGGGAAAGGGTGATGAAGCTGACTGTACTAATTACAGAGCTATCAGCCTTCGAAGTTCCGTGTTCGAAATATTCACCAAAATACTTATTGGTTAGGTCATGGGAATAACAAAAGGACGGATCTGGGAAATACAGAGTTAATTCATGCCAGGGAGATCATGCGTGGATCAGTCTATTCATTTTGAGACATATGATAGAAAAAAGTATGAGAGGAAACAATAGTATGTATCCATCAAACTCACCGGATTTGAACCCATTGGATTATTCAGTCTGGTCTATCTTGGAGAAGAAAGTTTGTTCTAAAAACTACACCAGTGTGAAATCGTTAAAACGCGACCTTTCTCATGTCTGGGATCAAATAACCGAAGAAGAGTTTACAGCCATAGTGGATAATTTCCCAAAACGCTTAAAAGCTTACGAGTATATCTCTGCTAATGGTGGACATTTCGAGATGTCCCTATAATTTCTTAATCATGTGTATATACTCGTATAAAGTATTGCAATAGAATCGTTTCAAAATACATCAAATTTTTACATTATTATGCACAAAATATATGTGTGGAAACATTTGATGCCCCTGTACCACCTTAATCAAAAAGTTTTAGGACTTTATTTTTAAAATCAAAAATACAAGTTTATTCATCATAATCGATATTG
>JAUMHM010000005.1:32920298-32931209 GCA_032362435.1 Melikaiella ostensackeni | reverse complement strand
ATCGATTATGATGAATAAACTTGTATTTTTGATTTTAAAAATAAAGTCCTAAAACTTTTTGATCAAGGTGGTATTTTGAAAATAGTTCTTTTACTAGAAAAAGTTGTTGAAACATTATTTTACTCACCAGTTCATCACAGGTTGTAATTAAATAATGCTTGCATGTTTGATGTTAAGAATAAAAAATAAAAATCTTTAAAAATATAAGTTGAAAATTTTGAAAAAATTTTGGTATAAGGATTTTTTGTTGTTATGCAAAATACTTGTATGACATCATGAAGCAATATCCTATTAATGTAATCTAACTTCAAGTACCTTTCGGTTAAAGTTGTTTGAGGCTCACAAATCGAGCCAACAAAAAAAATGTTGAAATTGGTTAATATTTGACCCTCGCGCATCGGTTTCAAAGTTTCAATTTTTGAACAATTTGTCTACCGATTCTCTACGGGCCACTAAGTCATGACAAATTTTTCGTAATTACAGTTTTTATGAGCAAAAAATAATATAAAATTACAAATTTGAAAAAAAAATTTGTGCTGAAGTTAAAATTTTTGAAAATCACGCAAAATACGTTTTTTGGGTGCGGTTAATTGTACATTTTTTGAAAAAAGTTAAAAATGTCGCGCTTAAAATTTCTTCAGCTTAAGCCGAACATACATGCAATTATTAAGATATCACGAAAACAAAATTTTTAATAAATTTTTTTTTGTCCTATCTAAATCAGGATTTTTGCCTTTTTTGGGCGAATATCGCACACTGCAGATCATGAAAGATATTTTTTTGTATAATAACAAAATTAATGGGATGTTTTTTTGATTCCAGATGAAGAAATTTCAGGCATCACAATTTCAATTTTTTTTAAAAAAAATGTGCAATTAATGAGATTAAAAAAAACGTATTTTTTGCACTCTTTCAAATAATTCTCACTTCAACACAAATTTTGTTTTAAATTCATCATTTTTAATGTTTTTTATTAACAAAAACTCTACTGCCCAAAATTCGCTCTAATTTTTTTGACCGTAGAAACTTTGTGAAAGAGTTGGTCAAAAATTGAAACCTTGACCCCTGATGCGCGAGGTTCACACATTGACCGATTTCAAATTTTTTTTTTGGCCTTGATTCGTCTTTAACGGAAGCAACTTATTAGTACTTCGCTGTTTACCCTTCAATAACCGCGTTTATTATATTTTCATCAAAACTTATTTTTAAATGAGAGTACTTGGTATAGTTTTTGATGCAGAAAAAAAACCGTTGACGATACTTTAGAATTTTAAATAAAAACTCCATTTGAAACCCGAAGAATTTTTCAAAAATGATGTTAATTTCCAAGAATTCAACATTTTGGTTTAAATCCCTATTCCATCCTTTCAAGTTACCTTGAGTATGAAAATGTAATTGTTTTGCGATGGTCACCAGGCTTACAGAATGTTATTCCATTTACATAAATGACTTATGGCCAGCAGAATTTTATATCACTGAAGTTCAAGTTCAATTTCCTTTGACTTTGCATCTGAATTTGTTCTGCTTGCAGTCTAACGAAGTGTTCTCTGCAAGAATTTACAAACTGTATGTTCTACAAACTGAACAGAAAAATGATAAAAATTAAAAAATTGTATAAAGATATCATGTTTTCTATTGCGAAATCTTGTTTATAAAAGCACAAACATAATATTAATATTTACCTGGTTGAAAATATTGCATGAAACTTTCATTACATTTTCAAACAAAATTCTGAATGTTTGCAGTAATTTAGTTAAATTTGGTTTTCCTCCAATGGAATATTTCAGCTCAGCTCGCAAATATGTTATATCTATCATAACTGCTTATTTTTATTTAATTCCTTCATTCATCACATTATTCCTATAAGCAAACTCAACTTGTAACAGGTATAATCGAAATTGAAGACTACATGTAGATTGTAGATAAAGTTTCACGAAGGTCCTTTTTTTTAAATAGTAAACAAGTTTTTCATGAAAATCATGTAATGTCATTTTTAAGCCTTATTGAAAAACTTCCTTTTACAAAACCCAAGTTGAATCCATGTACTTACACAATTTTTGAATGCCTACTAAACGTGTTAGCGAATGTCACCTTCGAAATTTACACAAATCTTTCATTCGACAAACACATTTTCTATTCAAGCTCTATTCTATTCTATTCTATTCACGATTGCAATTATTCTTTGCATTATAACCTTGTTTAGATATGCATTTTCTTCAAAAAGAGAACATAGAAAAAAAAACACCATGTCGTATTGGTATATATAGACGACAGATCAATGGGTCTCTTCAGACTTATTTTTACACAAATGCTGGCTAGAAAGTATCGGCAGCGAAGGTAAGTTCTGTCAAAATCTTGATTTTATAAACGTACTCTTCTTTCGTTTTATTATTTATCTCTTTTCTTCATTAGATTTAACTATTTCCATGAAGTGAGATTTGTTTCTGTAAAATCGATATTTTCTACTTTCAAAAATGATCTTTATTTTACTGTATGCAATTGCACCATTGCACCCACGGGGTAAGTTCTGATTTTAAAAAAATGATTTTTTTATTTTTTATCACTGTATCAAATTTAAAAATTGAGAAACGATTTTGTCAGATTCATGAATTCATGACGGCAGATGAAATTACGCAAGTTTTTCAAACAAGACCTGATGATGGTAATTAAAATTAATTTTTTGGCTCTTCAATATTTTGGAATGTTAATCTTATTGTTTCTCTTTTCAGACTAACGTGATTTATTACGTAAGCAAGAAGTATGAAATCCATCGTATCAGTTTTTGCAATTTTGTTATTAAGCTGATAAAATTTAATTACAAGTTTATTTTAATGAAATAAGCAAATGAAAATTCCTCAAATTTCAGTACCCGAATACGAGGTTGTTCCAGTAAAACACGCGATTCATAAAAAGCTGATAACTACATCGTTGAAACAAGATTCCACAATTCAAAAGTCACACTTAATTTAAAACGAACTGAATCAATTGTGGTTGGAAAACACACGAAAGTTTGGACAGCAAAGGAGAATGCATATCATGAACATAGAATAGAGTACAATTTAATTGAAAATGCAGGTGCCCACGATTTTTTTACGTTTCTCATCATTATTATTTCAAAGATAAAATCATGCAATGGCGAAAATAGTATAAGAAAAATATTTATATGTACAACAGGGTGGGGCAGAAAAACAAAATTATGGAAATCGATTACGGAAGAGTAGTGTATTAGGACCCTGAAGAAGTATAATTAATTTAGTGCCGATTTTGATTAATATTCTCTAGGCGATAATTCATGTTTGATGGACCCCCGTTTTCAAAAAACGATTATGAAATCTACAAGAATGGCGGAAGAATTTTTTTCGGTGTTTGAGGTTTTTCTACTCGTCAAAATACATTGAAAAAAAATTTGATAAGTCTGAGAAATCATAAATCTAAGCACAGTAAATTTTTGAAACTCTGAATTTCGTGTTTTTTTAAATTATCTTTTTTCGGCTGACTCTATAAGATATTTATAGCATTTGAGGCCTTTCTACTGATAAAAATTCATTGTCAAAAAAATTGATTCACATTCGAGTACAAACTTCTTGAATGAAGAAAAGATTTTTTGAAGCCAGTTGGAAAAATATTATTTGGAAAACACAAAACTCAAATTTTCAAAAATTTACTGTGCTTACTTTTATGATTACCCAAACTTGCCAACTTTAATTCCAATGTATTTTTACCAGTAGAAAAGCCTCAAAAACAGCTACTTTCGACCACGTAATTTTCCAGATACGGAAACCTTCACATTTGAGTGAGTATTGGGATTAGGAATCCGAAGAAATTACAAAAAAATCTATCTTTTTTTCAGTCATAAAAAATGTTTACTTGGAGTTCAAGTCGCTAATAGAAGTCATAACACTTTTTGTAATAAACAATTTTCAGACAAAAGGTCTACATCAGCAAATTTTTTTGTTCGAAAATTTGATGATTCAGTGATTAGTGAGAAATCAAAACGAAGCATTCCGGAAGTCGTGTATCCAAAAATAATGCTTATTATTGACGAAAAAATATATTCGTGAGTAGAAAGTATGAAAATGTTTACTGTTGTGCCTTTTGGCACGGTGTTGCTTTAAGGTACAGGTCTTTAAGGGAACCGGCAGTCTGTCTACATTTTGCTGAAATTATTTTGTTCGAGGTATTTGTAGATTATTATTTTCTTGGCTATAATATAATTAATTTCAATTAATATTATTTATTGATTCGAAAGAATAAACTACCATATATCGACTCCGTTGTTCGAGGTCCAAATGATGAATTGGATAAAGATGCTGCTATAAATGAGGTCGATCGTTATTTGTATAAAGAAAAACGATTTTCATTCAAGAAAGATTATGACGTCGCTCTTCTGATGACAGGGTAAGACACATTTTGTACATTTTAGTGATTCTATTTTTTTAAGCCTCAAATTATTTAAAATACTATACTTGTTCTCAGTGCAGATATGATCTGACCAAATCAGATGGAAATTCCTCTGTGGCAGGTACGATTATTTCGTAGTTTGTGAACATTAAATACAATATTATAGACTTTATAAATATCATATTTTGTGCTCGCATTTATAGATCCTATTTCATTATCAACTTAATGAAATATTTTCATAAATAAATATCGTGCGAGGAGAAATATTTTTAAAAATTTGAAAATTATAGCATTTAATATCTTTCACTAGGAACCGCGTATCGTAATGGAGCTTGTAGTCTTTTGCAAGGACAAATTGCGTCTGTAGGCTTATTTGAGAACAACTGTGGTTTTGATAGAATTATTACTGCTGCTCATGTGTTAGCTCACTTGTATGTATTATATTTATTATTCAGTGTCAGGTTTGATAATGCCTATGATAATCAAGACACATTCTATTCAGAATTTCGTAAGCTTTCCGGAGTTTCTAAAAATCAATCTCAATTTTTTTCTAAATTAGGTGCTCATGATGACAGCAAAGATTGTGGGGGTAATAATTACTTATTGAGTGGCGGACACGGACCCAACATGATCAATCCATTACAGTTCACAAGTTGCAGCCAAGAGCGTTTACTTTTTGCTTTTTCATTTCCAGTTTTTTAAAGTTTTCTTGTAATTTTTGGAAAATATTTCAATATTTCAATAATTAAAATATTATAAACTTATTTTAGGACTGAAGCTGCAGAATGTCTTTCCAACATTCCTCCTGAAGATAAACCAGTACCAGTGATCCTGCCAGGACAATATATGTCATATGAACAATGCAGAAAAAGAGGATATGCTGGAGTATCCTATGTGAGTTTCTTTAATAAGTAAAGAGCTACAGTAGATTGTAATCTGTATTTACTTGTCTCTTTTTTACTAGATTGCAACAGTTTGTACTAAAATGTGCTGCATAAATATGCCATCGACACAAGGTCATGTATTCGCTTATAAAGATCTTTGTCAACCAGCCGCAGAACCAGCCGCAGAAGGATCTCTCTGTGAAGAAAATTTGGTAAGACGATGTCTTACTACAAAATAAAAGAAGTTTTTTTTTTATGTCATCTCAAGGAATCACAAAAACGTTTTGTTTTATTTTCAGTATTGTTTGGATGGAGAATGTGTACCCAAATCAACGGAAAGTAATTATTAGCGACATCAAGGTCCCAAATTTCAAGGAAGAAAACCGGTTTCAAGAGAATTTTTCCACTTATCGTATATTAATTGGACTATAATAATTCATTAATGTAACTTTATCAATATATTTGAAGGATTTTAAGATTTAAGGATAATGCATACAATTCAAGATTGTAAGAATATAAATTCAGGTAAAAAAACTGAATGTTTAAAGGAGTATAAAATTCGACTATAAGTTTTTTTTTTATAGTTACTACGGCTTAAATCACAAGTGAACCCTATCAATAACAAACTAGTGGCATCTCTACATAAGGTGGTTTCTAAGCCAATAAGGAGAATTTGTATATGAGAGCATTCTAAAAGCTTTACTTAGTGCGTTGATCAGAATAGAGAACAAAAACAAAAAGAACCTCATTAGCTATTTAACAAAGCAGTAAAATGACCCTTTATCACTCTATCTTTTGCTCTATTGAAATTGTAACAATGAATATAATAAACTCCTACTTCACCACCCTTCAATAACCCTTCAATATTGACTTGATACTTGGCCTAGGGGCTTCTTTTGCATTCCGGTTTGAGAATCTCAAAAGGATTTTTGGCGCAGGTTAACAGAAATTAAGTTATGAATAATTTTCGTTTTTTTAAAAAAAAGCGCTATTACAAATACCGCCACCAACTTGAATTATCATTTCTGAACAACAACCCAAGGGGCCATCCACAAAGTACGTAACACATTTTTTGGCAATTTTTTACCTTTCCCCTACCTCATGTAAAAAGTCGTAACAAAATGGTTTGAATTCAATGAATGGTTTATGAGTTGTTATTAGAAAGAAAGAAAGAAGACTTTTATATTTATAAATTTATTAATTAATTTATATATTTATATTTTTTATAGAATGATGGAAAAATCAAAATTTTAATATAATTATAACGACGCGAAGTCTTTATAAAGTTATTAAAATCTTCTATTGTAAAATTACAAAACTTTAACGTTAAACTATAGTTTTCGATACATGACACAGTGGGACAGAAGCCCGGCAAAACTGGCCAAAAGTCGAAAAACTATCTAATTCGTATAAAATTCATTATCCAGGGGTTTTCGAGTCACAGATTCCAAATTTTGGATGAAAAAAATGAGAATTAAAAATGGACAATCAAATGCGAATAATTTAAACAAAATCTTCGTCACCATTTTGTACCCTATTTTGATTTTTGATACAATATTTGGAATCTGTAACTGAAGAAAACCCTGGAAAATGAATTTTATACAAATCGGATGATTTTTTATGAATTCTGATCACCATATTGAGTCGGCAATTTTTAATTCTAACTTTTGACCACGAATTTGTAATTTGTCACTCGAAAAACCCCTGGATGATAAGTTTTATACAAATTGGATAATTTTTTATGAATTTTGGTCACCGTATTGGATCTACCATTTTGAATTTTAACTTTTTGACCAAAAATTTGAAATCGACTGCGACCTGCGAGTCGAAAACCCCCTACAAAATAAATTTTATACAAATTGGATGATTTTTCATGAATTCTGATTGCCATATTGGATCGAAGATTTTGAATTCTAACGCTTTGGCCCAAAATTGAGAATCTTTTACTCGAAAAACCCCTGGATAATGAGTTTTATACAAATCTGACATTTTTTTTACAAATTTTGGTCGTCATTTTGGATCAGCCATTTCGAATTTTAACTTTTTGATGTAATATATCGAATCTGTAGCTTTAAAAACTCGTAGAAAATTATAATAGCATAATTTGTGGAATTTTGGCTGTTTTTCCGTTCCTGCATTTCTCGGTGAACTCCTCAGAGTCAGCACTCATGCATCCGCCTAGTACTATATTATTTAGGTCGTTGAATAAACAAAATGCGAAAATGTGCACATGCAATTTGTAGTAAAAACCTTAGACTACAAATCCCTGCTGTCCTTTTTTCGATTAAAAATGGAGCCCTGGAGAACCCGGACTCGGCAGTATATGTAATTTCCCACCTTTCCAGAATTTGAAAGGCCCAACACTAAGCCGCGTGGTTTTTTTGGGGGCTCCTTTTTCAGGGCCCCCAAAAGAACCACGCGCGCTATTGTTGGGCATTTTAAATCAGGGACCTTGAAAACGTGAGAGGAGTTAGTTGAAGTTGTGCAATCAACTATCTCCTCTCCCCTTTTCAAGGTCCCTGCTTTAAAATGCCCAACAACAGCGCGCGTGGTTCTTTTGGGGGTCCTGGAAAAGGAGTTCAGTGTGAATGGAGGGAGGAATGAGAATGAGACCCACTCCCCCCACTCACGCCGAACTCCTTTTCCATAAGCCCCTAGAAAAAACACGCGCCCTAGTGTTGAGTCTTTTAGAGCAGGGATCTTGGAAAGGCGGGAAGAGTTATGTAATGAAAGCTGAGCGATCAACTAACTCCTTCCTCCTTTCCAAGCTCCCTGCTTTATAATGTTCAGCACTAGGGAGCGTGGTTTTTTGGGGGCTCTGGAAGAAGGCGTCGGCTTCAGTGTGTGTGTGTGGAGGGAAGGGGGGTGTGAGGCCAACAAATCCCCTTTCCACTCACAACGAACCCCTTTTCCAGGAGGCCCAGAGAAAACCACGCGTCTTAGTGCTGGGCAGCTTGAATGAGGGACCTTATTAAGGTGGGACTAGTTAGTTGAAGTTGTGCGATCATTTAACTCCCTCCTCCTTTCCAAGATCCCTGATTTAAAATGTCCAGCATTAGGAAGCGTGGTTTTTTTTGGAGGCTCTGGGAAAAAGGTTCCACGTGAGTGTGTGTGTGTGAGAGAGAGGGGGGGGGGCAGGTCAACAAATCCTTTTTCCACTCACAACGAGCCCCTTTTCCAAGGGCCCCAAGGAAAACCACGCATCATAGTGTTGGGCAGCTTGAATGAGGGACCTTAGTAAGGTGGGAGGAGTAAGTTGTATGTATGTATGTATCTTTATTGCCTTTAAGAATACAAAATTTCTATGGCAAGAGAGAGCCACAATAAACGAAGTAAAATATGTATATATGACTGAAATTTAGTGATATACCATATGTACAAAAGAATTCGACTCTTACTGGTCAAGCACTACAGTTGTCTGTGATCATTCAAATAAGGACAAGGCCCTCATTTTCAAAAACGTGTTTATAAAGTTATACAGGTATATTGTGCAGAGAGTCGCTGGATCAGCATAAGATAATAAGAGATGTAGATTGTGGGAGGAGTTAGTTGAAGTTGTGCGATCAACTAACTCCTCTCTCCTTTCCAAGGTCCCTGCATTAAAATAGCCGACACTAGGGTGCGTGTTTTTTTTGGGGCTCCAGAAAAAGGGGTTCGAAGCGAGTGGGAGGAGGGAGTGTTGACTTCATCCCCTACCTACGCCAAACGTCTACTTTAATTGTGCTATCGAGTATGAAAATTATCGAATGATCATTATTTACGAAAAAAAGCTTTCAAAAAGCGTTAATAAACCGCAACATTACGTAAAATTCAAACTTGTCACTTTTGCGATTTTTATTGGGGACCCATGAGACTGGCTTAAAGTCATTCACCCTCAAAATTAATGATTGATTCATTTCCTTTTACGACTTTTGAACAATATACTAGAATACGAAATTATTTGTAATATATCATCGCGTTTTAATACTATATTTACATAAAACTAACTTTTCCCTACGTTAAATCAGTGGGATAATTCATGGTCTTTGCGCAACCCCTAAATACGAACCGATTTCGCTCAAATTTTAAGATCATTTTTTTAGGCATTCCAACTAAGCTGGGGGATGAGAGCAGAGAAATTCTAAAAAAAAAATCCCCCAAGTATAAATAAGAACCATCCTAATGTATATCTCCTAGATTACTAAGGGTGAGAATGAAAATGGGAATAAGAAGGCTAAGTACCGACAGGGTACTAACCCTCTCAGTCTCACATTCGTTATAGAAAAGTCCATCATACTGTGGCTTTCGCCTCTGCATCAAGTCATATTGATGCATATTTCCGAGTAGAATGATTCTTTTCCCATGATTGCAAGTACCTAGAATATCATTTAGCGAGTACAAGAAGGTATCTTTTAAATAACTACCGTCGCCATCAACTGGAACGTAGCATGCTCTAATAAATAGCTTTCTGAATCCCAAGTACAACTACATGAATTTGTGAAATCAAAGTTAGTCAAGTGATTAAGAAAAAAATATTTATCATGGCTGTTGCCAAGAAAAATCAAACTACTCGCGAAGGCTCTATTATAAAGGTCTTAGGAATGAGGAGAGGACTAGACTAGAAAATGATTATAGAAATAAAAAGAGGAAAGCAAAGATACTAGTCGAGGAGAGCAAGGATAAAATCAAAGCCGAAGAAAATAAAAAATCAGTCAGATCACTTGATTGCATTACCAAAATGCGTCCGTGACTGATGATATAAACCGGGATAGCCCCGTGCAATATATTCAGTTTGGTACAAATATCCAACTCAAAAAAAGTGCCTTCGACATATTGGGCTGTAACCATCTTAAGCCTGAGATATAATTTTTTATAATAATAATAATAATAATAATAATAATCATAATAATAATCTTGACTTCTAGTTCCATGGTCCTTCACTGTCCATCGACATACTTCACTTCTGGTTAATTGAGAGCGTTAGTCACAAGCATGCTCGCGTTTCTACGCTCACAGTTGTTCTTAGAACAAAGTACCGTGTAAGTCGTAAGAAACGGAAGACGAACTCGCCACTGCACGTGAAGAAAATCGGTTCTCTGTTCACCACATGTTCCGCGGTACCGTTGTCGACCTCTTGCCTCGGTTGCCCGTTTTCATTTCCTCTCGACATTATAACAGATCGACTCGGCGTACATTTTTCCGTCTCGAATAGAGGTAATTCCTATAAATACAACACGACAGCCATCGCCATCTTCTGTTACAAAAGCAAAACACCATACCACGTGAATTGAATAACGATTTGTTAGAGACCTTACTCAAACGGGAATCAAAATAAAGTGACTTGAGATATCATGTCCAGGGTTACTACAGAAGGCTAGTTTGGTAGTCCAAGCGGTGTACTTAAAGGGCATAGTCGGGTAAGGGGTGGAACAATAAAAAAAAATGAAAATCGCGCATACAACATTGC
Source organism: Melikaiella ostensackeni (assembly GCA_032362435.1). Taxonomy (NCBI): domain Eukaryota; kingdom Metazoa; phylum Arthropoda; class Insecta; order Hymenoptera; family Cynipidae; genus Melikaiella; species Melikaiella ostensackeni. The sequence continues at coordinate 32,920,478 of JAUMHM010000005.1, read as the reverse complement.
GCACCGTTATGGTGCACTGCTCCCGACCGCACACTTTGGAACACAACTCTATTACATTTTTTCATGGTTAAAAAAGTTGTTGAAATTGAAGATAGCATTGTATTTGATGTAACTGATGTAATTAAATACATCATAAGTAATATTTCCTTCATAAACGTCTGCAGTTAGCCTATCCAAATT
>JAUMHM010000005.1:32884543-32902758 GCA_032362435.1 Melikaiella ostensackeni | reverse complement strand
CACTTGTTTCATTTAATAAATCCTTTGTTCATCTTGATATTTCGAAATTTATACGAAAACCTTTTCCCTATTAATAAGGTAATTTTAGGGCAAGCACGAACAGTATGTGCACAAATTTACAATTTAGAATTTAAATCTTTTTGTTGAAAATTCAACTATTTGGTTAGAAGTGGAACTATTTTCTTAAAAATTAAATTTTTTGGTTGAACACTTATCGTTTAAGTTGAAAATTCATCTTTTTGGTTGAATGTTTCACTATTTTATTGAAAATACATATTTTCGAGTTGAAAGTTCAACTCTTTTGTTGGAAATACGTTTTTTTTTTGGTTGAAAATTTATATTTTTTTAATTTAAAATTCAATTATTTGGTAGAAAACTTATGTATTTTGTTGCAAATTCGCCTTTTTTGGTAGAAAATTAATCGTTATGGTTAAAAAGGCAACTGTTTTTTTGATAATTAATCTTTTTTAATTCAGTATTTAACTATCTTGTTCAAAATTCATCATTTTTGATTGAATTCAACCGTTTTTTATTTAAAATTTTAATCTTTTTTGGTTAAAAGTTGAACAATTTTGTTAAAAATTAATTTTTTTGGTTTGAAGACTCATCGTTTAAGTTGAAAATTCATCTTTTTGGTTGAAAATTCAACTATTTTGTTGAAAATACATACTTTCGTGTTGAAAATTCAACTTCTTTGTTGGAAATTCGTTTGTTTGTTTTTTTTTTGTTGAAAATGTATCTTTTTTTTTAGTTGAAAATGTATCTTTTTTTTTTAGTTGAAACTCAACTATTTGGTTGAAAAATAGTATTGTTTCGTCTAAAAAATTAATCGTTTTGGTTAAGAAGGCAACTGTTTGGTTGACAATAAACGTGTTTTAGTTGAGTATTCAACTATTTTGTTGAAAATTCATTTTTTTTGGGTTGGAATACCAACTATTACATATTTCGTTGAGAATTCATCTTTTGTGGTTGACAATTCAACTACTTGGTTGAAAGTGGAACTAATTTGTTAAAAATTCATTTTTTTGCTTAAAGATTCATCGTTTAAGTTGAAAATTCATCTTTTTGGTGGAAAATTTAACTATTTTTCTTAGTAGACTTTTTCAGTAGATAATTAATCTTATGTTTAATTTAATTAATTACTGTGTTTAATTTAGGAAGTTTTGTCAAGTCATTACAGAATATTCTTAAATATATTAATTATCACCATCGAATGACTAAATGAATTAATAATACTGAAAACATAATTAATCATTTCTTGAATTCCTTTCTAAACTACATGAATTTGAATAATAATTGAAACAAATTTTTACTTTATCTTCATACTCAAAATTCAGTGCATATTTAACATATTAATACTTTGAATAAAAGATGTTTTCCTGAGAATGGTGAAAATGATATAAAGAAGTTTGGTTTAAATCACTATAACTCCAGTACTTTAATAGTTATTTTATAAATAAAAAATCTTTGTTCTTCAATTTTATACTACATTTTTTAAAATTTAGCAAACTCCAAAAAATTCCCTGACTTGAAAAAAAATTTCCTGACATTTCCAGGTTTTTCCAGGTATATGAAAATTCCCTGACTATTTGTACGGAAAAAAGTGCTAGAAAATTTTAGAAAATTTACTGGAGTAATGCTAGACTTTTGGATAGGCCGTCTTGATCAAGTCTCTTATACTTTTTATGAAGAGGTCATCTATTTTCATGGAAGATTAAAAAAAGGCATGCAAGTATTCAAGCACTGTTAAAGAACAACAGTCCTGGATTTTTTATCAGACAGTTCATAGCAAAATTGTAGAAAGTTATAACACGGTTATAAAAAAATTCTTCATATTTGTAGACTTTAAGTTATTTTCCAGTGCATGGAAATTCTTCAATTTAAATTTGAATAACGATTTTCATTATGTTAAACATATTATAACAATTATTACCTGACATTGAGATCTTTTAAGGTTAGATAAAATAGTATAAAAAGTGATCAAGTTAAAATGAAAAGATTCTTTTTGTTAGAAATAATGAAAGATAAACTGGATTTTTTAATAATATTAAAACGAAACGAAAAGGTCTCTTGTCTGTTTCTAGAGTTCCAAACTGAAGAAAGAATTTTATTTTTCAATTGATTTCTGTAAGTAGTTTTCTATTGTATAAAGAGATGCAGATAGAAAAAATTAATCGTAATATTTTTATACAGGTTTAAAAATGCTTACATTACACAATTTTAAATGAGAAGTAAGAGAAATTTAATAATTTTATCTTGAAAATGTTTTAAATCGAATAAAATTAAAATTTTCACTGTTAAACAATTTCAAATTTAAACCTTTAAAATTGAACAATTTCTATGTTATCAATTGTAAACATAAGTTCCTCAGATATGAACAATTTTATATTAAATATTTTAAGCACGTAAATAATGAAAATTTAACAATATTTTAGAGTAAAAGAAAAGCGATTCTCAAATAAAAACTTTTAAATTTCATGATTTTGAATTGTAATCGTAATTTCAAGTAATTTCTGATAATATGAATATATGAATGAACATAATACATTCTACAAGAATGACAAAATTATTGTAAACGATTTAATTTCACAACCTATTTAAAAAGCTTTTCAGTTTTAAAGGAAGTTTAAAATCGTTTAATTTTAAACGCTTCATAGTTTTAATGGTTTCGTTTCAAGTATTTCCAATTAGAAGTCAGGAAATTATTTTTGACTTTATGTCTGTCTGCAGGATGACATGAAAATTTGTTAACACGCTAATTTTCAAAGGATTTGATGAATAAAACCAGCCTTTGACTTTTTTTGAGACCCACTATGAAGATCAGTTTCGCTAACGAAGTTAATTCAATGAAAATTCAAAAAAGGATCCTGTACAAAATACATGGAAAAGTGGCTTTCGGTAGACTTACAAACTTTCCTAATGACATTTTTAAATTCAAGGAAAATTAAAAAGGTTACAGTATTTTTAAATTTTTGAAAAAATAGCAAAATCCCACCAGAGTAATCAACGCTTATTTTTATGAATAAAATGTCATAATCTTACTTTTAACTTCGACTTTCTTAAAAGAATAAACCTAAGCTTTTTCTTGAGACCAAAATTAAAAAATTGAAATCAATTGAAATTAATTGAAGATTAAAAAAATTTTGAATTAACCAATACTTCACTAACAATATTTAAATAACAAGGGTCTATGAGACATAAGTTACCTCCTCCAAATCAGCAAATAAAAATCTGTAAAAATCTATAGAGACAGTGAATATCTACAGATACGTAAAAAAATTTGCATCCATGAAAATATTAAAATTACGAAAATAAGAATTTTTCCAAACATATTTTACTAACTAGAATGAATCATTTATTAAATCATTCAACTCATTTCAAAAATGTTTAGAACTCTTAATATTTAAACATTTATTTTTATGGATATTTAAATAATTTAACTTTTTAATATTAGAAAATAAAAATCCAGGGGCGTGAACGCGTCCTTAGCGCGTGTGCGTTTACTGATAGTAATAGATTAAAAAGTGTTCCTTATTTCTTTTCATTCCAAAAAGATTTACATGAAAACCATCTTCACATTTAAAACTTTAATAAATAAGTTTATTTTATTTTATATTCTGTGGTTACTTATTATTTTATATTTGATAATTTTTTTTGTTTGAAAAAATTGGACTACTAATGTTTGAACAGTTTCCTTACTTATTTACAAAAAAATGTCTAAAATCATTTTCAGAATATTTGAGCAAAAATAAAACTTTTTTGTTCTTTTTATTTTTTTCGTAAGATGCACAGTTTTCAAGTTGCAACGTTATATGATATTGTTTTTTCAACAAAACTGACATACATATTTGAAAAATGATATCGCAGAAACTATTGCTAAAAAAATTGAAATTTGGGCACAAATTTACTCTTACTATACTTTCCTACTCTTACTATACTCTTAGAAGAAAAAATCATTATTCTGATATAGAGTCGAAAATATTTTTCATAAATTGTTATTAAAAAATGGGTATTTCTCATAGGATTCCTTTTAAAATAACCATTTTTTAATAACAGTTCATGAAAACTATTTTCGAATCCATCACAATAATTTTTTTATCTTTTAAGAGTGTAAGCTCAAGCAAGTTTTTGCCCGAGATTCAAATTTTTTTGACCAATAGTTTTTGAGATATAATTAAGAAAATATGTCACTTTCATTAAAATGAATTGTTTATAACGCTGAACTTAAAAACGATAAGTCTTATGAAAAAAGTACATACGACAAAAAAGTTGTATTTTGTATTGATTTGTTATTAATTTTTTCAATCTGGAATAAAATTCTTTAATTTTCAAAGATAAAAATAACATAATTTAATTCTCAATCAGCAATTTTATCAGGTGTCGTCATACTATGAAATTATTTATTTATACTGCATATGGAATCAGCTGAAGAAAAAAATTAAATAAATTGTTTTAAAAATTTTGGTTTGAATTGAAAAATATAATTTTTAAATTATTTAAACTACAATTTGAAAAAAATTATGCAATTTGTTATGTAATATAAATGAACAATTACATAGTAGGACACCTGCTACAGCATTTCAACACCTGCTTTGCTTAATAGCTAAGTCAGCCTCCTTCTCTCTTTGTGTATTTTATCTTTTCGCTGCAGAAGGTCAAGTGCATTTGAGACTGTTAATCAGTAATTCAAGTAACACAATTTTCACTGACACTTTACACAGCACCAATCACATAATTGTTTAATTTGAAAGGAAGTTAAAATTGAGAGATGAAAGGCACAACCGAGTGTAAAATTGAAAAAGGGAATTTCTTTTTATTTTACAAGAAATTCCTTTTTCCAATTTTACACAAAGGGAATTTCTTTTTATTTTATACGAAATTTCTTTTTCCAATTTTACACTCGGTTGTGCCTTCCATCTCTCAATTTCAACTTCCTTTCAAATTAAACAATTGTGTGATTGGTGCTGTATAAAATGCCAGTGAAAATTGTATTACTTGGTTTACTGATTAACAGTCTCAAATTCACTTGACCTTCTACAGTTTACTGCATGTTACGTTGCATAATCATAAGACCCTGTTGCCAATACAAAAAGTTTCTAAAAACAATTTTAGAACTTGGGTCATTTAAAAAACGTCATCTTTCAAAAAAGCAATAAAGATGTCACTCAACGACTAAAAATTATAATTCTCTACTAAAATTCCATGTGCCAAAGTAAAAATTATCATTCTTCACGGAAATCCCCTGCCCTAAACTCAAAATTTTATTTCTTAACTGAAATCCCCTAAGCCAACTCAGAATTATAATTCTTTTAGAAAGTTCCCTGTTCTAAATTAGGATAATTGTAATTATTTTCGAAAATTCCCTATTCAAAGTGAAAATTATGATTTTTTTCACAAATTCCCTGTTTAATGCAGAATTAGAGTAATAAAATATATGAAATCATTTTTAATTTGCATATTAGTACATTCGAGAGAAAAATCCCGGTCACTGAATCAAATTCCCGGACATTCCCCGGTTTTTTTCGGTGAACGAAATTCCCTGTCATTTCCCGGTTTTCCCGATTTCTCGGTCAGTTATACACCTTCGTATCGGTAGAAAGTACGTTTTTTATACGACAAACTGATACACTGGCGTTTTTTTCCTAAATAAATTATTCAAAACAATTATATAAAATTTTGGAAGCAAAACAGTGTTATTTCAAACTCTTACATCCTACACTTCATTCCCAAATTATTTTTACAAAATTATCCTAATTTGGTACGGTTCTGCAATATTGCTAATTAACATTTTTCAACTATATAAATGGTTTATAAATTTTCAATTTATGACCATTTGTCGTTACCAAATATCATTCCAATGATAAATCACGACTTTGATACAAAATAATGTATTTATACAAAAAACTGATACTAGAATATTTTTAAAAATTAATTGTTTATCACAATTATATAAAATGTTCAACGCAAAAAAGGTATTATTTCAAACTCCCATATCTTTCTAAACTAAGAAAAAAAAGTTCATCATAATTTGATACAGTTCTGCACAACTGTTAATTAACATTTTTGAAACAATATTTTTTGCAACTTATCATTCTCATCTAGAAGATTTGGAAAAAAAGGTCATCCTTCTTCCCCAACGGTTATACCCAAATTTTTTCAGATTTTTCCGACAACTGTTAGTATGAAAAAAAGATTGTTTATAAGAATTTAAATACCTTTAAATCTTGCTTCAAGGATTTAATAAGATAAATCTGACTAGAGTATTATTTATAACAATGAAAATTCATAAAAACGCAGGCTTCTCTGAAAACACGCTACCCTTGATTAACAAATTAATTTCTCGTAATCAATTAGTCGCAAAGGGTTCTAGTAGGGGTAATTTCAAAGGGATTTATATACCCTACATGTTAAAAACATGTTAAAAAATCGTTTCAATTTTCACTTTATGTTAATTAACAATATACGCACAATTCTGACTGAGTGTACAGGTCTGACTGAGTGTAGAGGTCTGGCTGAGTGTACGGTTTCAGTATTTCATTAGAAAGTCTACGCAAACATTCAAGGCAAAAAAAAATTCTGGATATATTTTGTTCCAGCAAATGGCCTTTTTTGTCTTAATTTGACTCGACTAAAAATAAGACTTTAAAGTAAATTGACCTGAAAAAAGAAACTTTTAAAATCTAGATCAGATATTCACTTGGAATTAGAAAGGGCCCAGAATAACCTTTTGTCGACCCAATTTCGGGGCGATTACTCACCCAGCTAGAAATCGATCAGTCGACAATCTACATTCTACTTTCTTATGTAGTCCGCTCGATATTGAAACGAATGCAAAGAATTGAAAACGCTAAGCTAAGTACTTGGATGTTACAGTCGATTTAAGAAAACACACCACTAAAATTGTTGTAAAGACCCTCTTTATCGTCTTCCTGGTTTTGCGCAGAGATTATTCCTCGACCTTTCTCCAATCACGTCGATGCATCTGCGCAGATGACCGAAAGGTTAAGGAAGAAGTACAGCTATTATTTGCTCTATGGTCGACGTGGAGTCGTCCGGGAATTGCCATCGTGAGAAATCTTTATCCCCGTTTGCATTGTTTTTCACATGCAAAAATGTCCTCGGCACAGAATGCAGTTGTGCTTTCACAAACGGGCGACAAAACTACGTCGCACGTTTATTCGGATTTCCACCAATTCCTTAGGTTTTTAATTCTCACATGCTATACCAGTATACCTTCTTCTAACATGAGTAGTCATCATCATGAGTAGAATCATTTTACTGAAAGCTTGATAAAATGTAGGAAAATTAATTACAAATGAAGAAAAATTTGTACCTTAAAATGTCAAATACGTGCGTGAATAATTGCATTTTAGAAAGCAATTTTCGATAATTATTCACCGCCGAGGTCTTCACCTATTGGGGCATTAGTGAAGAAAGTCAAAGGGGAAATAAAATGAAGACTGATGCAATGAGAAAATTGAACGACGTCCCGCCGAGCCGATCCTGAACGTTCGACGCATCGTTAAACGCCAAAGCAAGAGGGGTATTTTTTCTAGGAGACAGACCACTCGGGGCGATAAGATCGTTGATAACGTACTTCCGGTAATGGCAGCAATCTCTTCGCCGCGACCCATCGGGTGAAGAGGCCCGGGTCAATTATCTGGAATCATGACGGACAGCTGACGCATTCCTCGCGCGATTATCGTCACGATGATTCGGTCGGGTATCAATGCTCAAGCGGGTTTGCATACCACTGCGGACGCGTTATTAAATATTGATACGATCCTCGGACGAATACCTGCGTACACCGGTGATCTCATATTTCTCAAGAACATTGATCTTAAATTGTATCTAGCTAGAATGTCTAGTATCTACTCTTTATTTGTTTATACTCTCTCCCTTTTACGGGTTTAAAAGTCTTTGCAGAACCATTATACGTTTTCTTATCGACAATCCTTATGTAATAACTTATCAACTATTTCTTACATATCGTTTTAACCACTATTCTTAATCTTAGACGCTTGCGACCTTACTCGCACATTCCAATCTCTTTGTCACCTGCAGCTCGTTTCCTCCTCCTGCTTCGAACCAAAATCCTAAGTAGCAGAACTTCTCAACTAACTCCATCACCTCGCTATATGTTTTCCATTCGTATTCTACACTTTCTATTTCTAAAACATGTCATCTTAGTCTTGCATTCGCCCTTAAATCGATTTCTCTCACATATTCTTCGAATGCTCTTATCATCAGATTCATCCCTCTTTCATCATCCGCTACTAGAACCACATCATCTGTGTATGCTAATGAATACAGTTTTCCTATTCCCAATATCATTCCCTCTCTTACTTACCCCCCCCCCCTTTACTTATTATCAACCGCTACTAGAACATGCTCATATGAACAGAAAACCATTGGTGTGAATTTTGTTGCATCCCAATTTAAACAATGTAAATTTTCATTGTGCCTTTGTTTTCGTGTCTAATTTGTGTTGCAATATTCATAACAACACCAATCGGCATTTAACAGAGTAAATTCCCATTTGTGGAAAGCAAGCTTACATGAGCAACCTACTGATGAACCTGCTTAAGACCCTCTTAAAGGATGAAGAAGAATTTAAATCGATATATGTTTTCCGTTTCTGTTTGCTTTAATGACAATCACGCCCGATTTTTTCGTACTTTGAAACAAGCATTCGTCGAGTGTGTTCGGAACAAATGCAGATGTACGGCAGTCACCAGCTAGGGTGGAGCTTCCGTTTCCTGTAATGGACGTGCCGTGTACGAAGATCGACTTTTCCGTTTACAGCCATTCTAACAACGCTCTCGTGTACCTCAGCAATAAATGCTGTTCGTTTCAGAAATCCACGCTTCTATTCTTTAACGTTCTACGAGGGTCGCTTGATAAGTAAGGTAAATTTCCAGCCAGACGGCGCCAAAATGAACTTTGTAGTATAAGGCCAAGAAATAACTCTTCAAACTAGCCTCTACCAAGCTTTAGCCAAAACCAACGCTTTGTTTGCGTTTGGCATAGGTTTGAAGTGAACGTGTCAGTAATTTTCGAAAAAATAGAGAAAGAAGAGTTGCGTGTAGTGGTAAAACATTTTTATTTGAAAAAATGGACGGCCGCGCAGATCAAAGCCGAGTTGGACGAAGTTTACGGGGAGACTGCTCCTTCGTTAAAGACGGCTTATTTTTGGATAAACGAATTTAAATGTGGCCACATCGGATATTGTGCAAAAACTGCATTATATGTTTATGGAAGATCGTCAAATCAAGGTGCGTGAGGTTTATAATGCTATAGGCATCTCGAATGAACGAATCTATAACATTTTTCACGAAAAACTGGAGGTTAAGAATGTGTATGCAAGATGGGTGCCGCGATTGCTGACTCTGACCAAAAGCGCAACCGAAAAGACGTTTCAGCGCATTGTTTGGCGAAGTTTAATCGGAATCCGCAGGACTTTTTGCGTTGATTCGTGACTGTGGATGAAACCTGGATCCACCACTATACACTCGAGACAAAGCAGCAGTCAAAGCAGTGGGTACTGCCAGGGAAAGCGCGCTAAAGAAGGCGAAGACTGTTTTGCCAGCTGGGAAGGTTATGGCCACAGTATTCTGGGATTCCCAAGGAATTATCCTCATTGATTACTAGAAGAAGGCTAAGAATATAACAAGAACGTACTAAGCATCATTATTACACCGCTTGAAAACCGAGCTACAAAAAAACGGGCACGATTCACGCACAAAAAGTGCTGTTTTATCACGACAACGCACCGGCTCATACCTCCGCAATCGCAATGGCAAAAATACACGAACTAGGCTTCGAATTGATTCCTCATCCATTCTATTCTTCAGACATGACTCTGTGAAACTTCTCTCTATTCCCTAACTTGAAGATCTGACTCAGCGGGAAGAGATTCTCGTTCAATGAAGAAGTAATCGATGCCACAAATGCGTATTTTCAGACCTCGACACATCTTACTTTACTGAAGAGATGAAAAAATTGGAATCTCGCTCGACTAAGTATGTAGCCCTCGAAGGAAAATATGTTGAGAAATAAAGGCAAACTTTTCAAAAAGAAAAACTTCACTCGCTTTTTTATCAAACTTATTAAACGACCCTCGTATGATCTATATCAGACGATTGATCTCATTTCTCATGACTCAGTTCGTCTCACTGAGATTCAACCCCCCGAAGGCCCTCAAAGAGGGTCGGTCGTGGGACTGGTTCCTATCAACCAACGGAACCTTTATCCCCCGTCGTTAACCACTTTATTAATTTACGAGGGATAATGGCCCAAGCCAAGACGCATTCACCGAGGTTAATGTTCCTTTCCATACCACCAAGAAGAGTGTACCGGGTACCCGCTTCTTTATGTCATTTCTTTTTCGACTCGTGAAAAGAAACACGAGATGAGACTGCGTTAAGCTGATGACTACCACGAGCTTTCCTCCGAATATACTCCCTAGAAATCAATTCGTTTACTGGTCATGCAAACGCTTTTAATGCTCGATTGAACAATCATACGAACATCACATCGTTCACTGCATTTCCGACTATCTGTAACTCTTATCTAAATTGATTTCCATCTTTGATATGTGGGGAATGTGTGACCAGCAGTGTTCAACCTTATACGTGTGGCGCGAATTTTGGATTATTCAGTACCGTCTTTTGGAGAAAAGCGTCCCTAGGCTAAAAATTTGCAGGTCCCCCCTCCCTATCCGCATCATAAGTGATTGAGTATGAATGGTCAGCAAATTATAAATGTTTTGCTTTTTAGAAGCGGACTGAGATTCGCCAACCGGCCCGGTAAGTCATGCAGACCGGCCCTAAAAGCGGTTGTAAGCAATTTTTGGAAAGCTAATTCAAAGGATTTCAGCAGACTTCTACGATTTCCAGGGATTTGAAAGGATTTTAACAGATTTCAAGGGATTTAAAAGTATTTCAAAGGATTTCAGCAGCTATCAAATTTCGGATTTCAAAGGGGTTTAATTATTTTAAGGAATGTTTAAAGTTTTCAAACGTTTTATGGAATTTTAAAACATTTTAAAGATTTGAAAGCAGTTTAAGGAATTTCACAAGAATTAATTAAGAAATTTAATATTAATTCAAACCCTTCAAGGGATTTTCAAACAGATTAAAAATTTTCTTAAAAGATTGCAACGATTCCAAGGAACTTCGGAAAATTTCAAAGATTTCAAAGGATTTTTTAGCGATTTCAACAGATATCAAAAAATTGTAAACATTTTACATTGAGTCTGTTTCCACAGCAACAATTTTTGCTGCGGTAGCAGAAACGGCTAAGCTTGTCAACGAATCAGCAGCGTCGGTTATAAAGAGAATGCCTCTGGTTGGCAGTTGAGCGTAGCAGTTTCTGCTGCCGTGGCAAAGTTTGACACGGTGTAAATAGGCTTAATGTTTCTATAAATTTTAAAGAATTTCACAAGAATTGAGGGATTTCGTAGGATTTCAAAGATTTGAAGAGATTTTCAAATATTTCAGGAGATTTCACAGGATTTAAAAAATTCAATGAGGCTTTAAACAATTTCCTTGAATTTCGGCAGATTTGGAACAATTTGATAGGATTTATAAGATTTTAGGATTTTTCAAAAGACTCCAAGGGATTTCAAGGAATTTCATCAGATTTCATGTAATTTCACGGCATTATAAGGGATTTTATAACAGTTCATTGGATTATAAAAAATTTATTCACAAGAATAGAGAAATTTCGTACGATTTCAAAGATTTGAAGATACATTCAAATATTTTAGGAAATTTCACAGGATTTCAAAAATTCCATGCGGTTTTAGAGAATTTCCTTGATTTTCGAAAGATCTGGAAAAATTTTATAGGGATTACCAGATTTTAGGATATTTAAAAGAATTCCAATGGATTGCAGAGGAGTTGCAAATATTTCAAAGGATTTTGAAGAAATTTCAACAGATTTCACAGGATTTTATACGATTTCCGAAGAAGTCAGTAATTTTAAGGTATTTTAAAGGCTCTCAATAAAGTACTTTGATGAATTTTGCAGGACTTCAGAGGACTTCATAGAATTTCGAATATTTCAAGGGATTTTATATTTCAATGGATTTTAAAGAATTTATTCATAAGAATTGAAGGATTTCAAAGATTTAAAAAGATTTTCAAATAATTCAAGGTATGTCCAAATAATTCTAGGTATTTCCAAAGATTTTAAAGAATTTGAGATACTTTAAAAGATTTCAAAGAATTTTCTACAATACGAGTATTCAAAGAATTCGAAGAAATTTCAAGGGATTTCAAAGGATTTTAAAGATTTTAGGGTATTTTGAAACATTTCAAGAAATTCTCAAAAGCTTTACAAAATTTAAAGAAAATTCAAAATATTACATGGGCTTTGAAATATTTTAGGGTATTTTAAAAGATTCCAAGAAATTTCCCAGAACGTTTATGATTTTATTCGATTTCGACAAATTGCATGCGGTTTTAAAGAATTTTGGCAGGCTTGGAAGAATTTTGTAGGACCTATAAGGTTTTAGGATATTTTAAAATATTCAAAGGAATTTTCAACGGATTTTATGAGATTTCTGAGGATTCCAATGAATTTGAAATCATTAAAAACTATTGAAACCAAATAGTAACCCCCAAAGTGACTCTAACAAAAAAAGTGACTAAAAGTGACTTAATGTGCATTAATAACGTGACTTAATATTCTTTTAAATTCAAAAGAATTCGATTAAATTAATAAGAATTCTGACAGAGTTCCACATGAATAGAAAAGAATCCAAAATAATCCATTGATTTCAGTAAAATTAGAGCAAATTTAGAAGAATTCAAGGGCATTCTAGAGGATTCAATGAAATTTACGAATTTAGGATTAATTAAAAAGAATTCAGGATGAATTTAGAATAATTCAAGCGAATGGAACAAATTTTTTGAAATTCAAAAAAATTCAATGAATTCAAATAAATGGGAGTGAATAGAATTAATGAATTTAGAATAATTTCAGAAAAATCAGAAGAATTAGATCAAATTCATAAAAATTCAAGTTTATTCAATTGAAAAAAATCAAGGAATTTTATAAAAATTCAGAATGAATTCAAAACAATTCAAGTTAAATTCAAAAGGATTCAAATCAATTGAAAAAATCAAAAAATTCCGTTTATTTCAGTAAAACTGGAGTGAGTTTCGAAGAATTCAAGGAAATTCAAGAGACTGACGAAATTCATAATTTCAGTAAATTTAACAAAATTTAAAAAATAAAAAAATTTCCATAGAATTAAATAAAATGGGAGAGAACAGAATTCAGGGCGAATTTAACAAAATGTAAGCGCAATGAAAACAATTCAAAAAATAAAATAAAAACCAATGAATTCAATAAAATTCGAGTGAATTTGAAGCAAATTAGGAGATATAAGAATTCAATGAAATATTAAGTGAATTGTAAACAATTAAGAAATATTTTTAAAATTCATTAAATTTTAAGTGAATTTGCAACAATTCATAGGAATTAAAAAAGATTGAAAAGAGTTCAGGATAAATGAATAAGAATTATGGCTGAATTCCAAATCAATTGAAAAAAATCCAAAATATTCTATTCATTTTAGTCAAATTAGAGCGAACTTAGAAGAACTCAAGAAAATTCCAGAGAATTCGATGAAAATCATAGAAATTCAAGAAGAATTCAGGGTGAATTTAGAATAAACCAAGGGAATGAAATAAACCAAGGGAATGAAACAAACTCTATTGAATTAAATAAAAAACATTCAATTCATATAAATGGGCGTGAACAGAACTAGTGAATTTAGCGGAATTTCAGGAAATTGAGAAGAATTCGAAAAAATTCATAAGAATTTAAGGTGAATTTCAAAATATTCGAGGTGAATTTTAAAAAGATTCAAGTGAACTGAAAACAATTCGTAACTATTTTCATTACGTTTCACTACATTTATACAATTCATTACATTTGGAGTAAATGTTCAAAAATTCAAGGGAGTTCAAAAGGATTTAGAAGAGTTCAGGATAAATCAATAAGAATTCTAGGTGAATTACAAATGAATTGAAAAAATCCAAAATATTTCATTGATTTCAGTAAAATTAGAGCGTATTTAGAGGAAGTCGAGGAAATTCCAGAAAATTCGATAAAATTCAAAATTCCAAATAATTCAAAAGAATTCAGGATAAATTAATAAGAATTCTGGGTGAATTCCAAATAAATTGGAAAAAACCAAATATTCCATTCATTTCAATAAAATTGGAGTGAATTTAGAAGAATTCAAGAGAATTCGATGAAATTCATATGAGTTCAAGAAAATTTTTTTAAAATTCAAGCAAATGGAAAAATAATTTTAGAATTCAAAAAATTCCATTGAATTAAGATAACTGCGAGTGAATACAATAGGTAAATAATCTGATAAACTTCAAAAGAATTCAACCCAAATTTAAAAGTCTTCAAGGTGAATTTAAAAAAAAATGAAAATTAAAAAAAGAATGGATTTCAGTGAATTTCTTGGGAATTGCAAAGAATTCAGGTCGAATTCAAATGATTCAATAAAATGAAAGAAAAGGTATAAACCTGGACTCGATAGTGGTTAGCCCATGGGTTCTCTGTTTTATTTTATTGAAAGAAAAATGACTAAAAGTGATTTTTCCATTTAAAAATGTCACCATAGTGACTTTATCTTAAAAAGTTACAAAAAAATGATCTGAAAAAAGAAGTGACTAAAAATGACTCATGTGACTGTGTGGTAACCCTGTACTTTGAGGTAACTTCTTGATATTTGTTTGAAACATTCGTACAGGTATAATATCTAATTCTTCAATGATTGCAAAAAAATGGTTTTTCTATAATTCCCCAAAAAGTGCCAGTTTTCCCACCTGTTTTCTGTGTAAAAAGTGACCGATTTGTTGTCGATGACGTGGCGCATGCGCAGTGTCGACCTTTCCGAACAACAGTGACAAAAGTAGACGGAAACATTGAAAAAAGTAGACGGACGCAGCGAAAAAAGTGACGTACGATGAAAAAAGTAAATAAAGTGCGAACTACTGTACGAACCCCCAAGTGAATGTGAATTCCGAACTATTGCATTGTATCTAATTCCACCAATCCCAACCTTCTTGACCAAACATTGCTACCGACTTACTGTTACGACCATATTATTGCCATGGTTTTGACAATTGCCCTTTATCTCGTTTTTAATTATTCCATTTTTATTGAAAATTTATATTTTTTAGTTAAAACCCTAACTATCCGACTGAAAAATGATATTTTTTGGTTTAAAATTCAACTATTTGGTTGAAAATTCATGTATTTCATTAATAATTCGTCTTCTTTGGTAAAAAAATGAAAATTCTTGGTTTAAATGTAAATTTTTTGGTTGAAAATTTAACTATTTTGTTAAAAATTCAACTTAATTTTTTAATCTGAAAATGTAACTATTCCATTTTTGGTTGGAAATTGATGTTTTCAATTGAAAATTGATCTTTTCTAATCGAAACTTCATATATTTTGTTGAAAATTCGTCTTTTTTGGTAGAATAAAATCTTCTTGATAGAAAATTCATCCTTTTTGGTTAAAAATACAACTGGTTGGTTGAGGATTCAACTATTTGGTTGAAAAATCGTCTTTTTTCGTAAAAAATTCAACTGTTTTGTATATAATTCGTCTTTATGGCTTAAAAATTCAACAATTTTGTTGAAATTTAATGTATTTTCTTGAAAATTCGTCTTTCTTGGTAGAACATAATCTTTTTGGTTGAAAATTCATTTTTTTTTTGGTTGGAAAATTTAGCTGAAAGTTTATTTACTTTGCTGAAAATTCAAGTATTTTGTTAGTCATCATCTTTGGTCAAAAATTTAACTGTTTTATTGAAAATTCGTCCTTTTGCATTGAAAATTCATCTTTTATGGTAAAGGTTGTAATTGGTTGTATATTCAAATTTCTTGGTTGAAAATAAACTTTTTTGTTGAAAATTCAACTTCATGGGTAGAAAACTTAATTTGCCTCTAAAAAATGTTTCTTTTTAGCTCGAAAATTAAACTATTTTGTTCAAAATGCAACTGTTTATGGTTGAATTTTAATCTTTTTTGTCTGAAATTTCTACCATTTGGTTGAGAATGGATCTTTATAGGTTGAAAATTCAACTATTTGGTTAAATATTCAACTATTTTCTTAAAAATTTACTTATTTTGTTGAAAATTAAACTACTTTCTTCCAGTCATCTGTTGTGGTCAAGGCCGTGGAGAGAAAATTGGGGCCCGGGGGTAGTAACCTACGGTAAACACCCGCAACCCTCCCCCTCTCGTCGGTCCAGTTTGTGATCGAAAATTATACTGTTTTGTTAAAAATTCATCCTGAAAGGTTGAAAATGAACTTTTTTTTGAAAACTCCAATGTCTTCGGAAAAATTCGTCCTTTAAGCTTAAAAATTTAACTGTTTGGTTGTTAATGCAACTGTTTGATTAAAAATTCTGTTTTTTTTTAAAATTCGTCTCTTTGGTTTGATAATTCATCTCTATTGGTAGACAATTTTTTTTGGTCACATAGGCTGATTGGCAACTAAACTCACTAGAAATGCGAAAAAAATGCTGAATAAACATAAATTCCATGTTTAGCCAACGGCTACGTTACTTTCGGGGCAAAGGGGGGGGGGGATTAAAGATTTAATTACGGTTGTCAAGGAGAAGGGACGGAGGAATCAAAAATAGCCCAAAATTGGTAACGTAGTTAATGGACCCTTAGGTTAAAAGTAAATCTTCTCATTTTTACAGTCGATTTACATACAGATGCAATACTTGACTTATTTATTTGTTAAAAACCTATCCAATTGTCAACATACATTCCAGGAAGAAAATTAGGGAAACTTTCCAAACTAAAATTCTCTGGCGCTTAAGTGGAAGCAAAAGCGATTTCAAAGTAAAGAATCACTCATTTACTAATAGGTTCAGTTTGTCTGAACATCTATTTGGTTTCTGTACACATTTGCACAAGTCCAAATATTTCTTTCGATTTTTTTTTCCTTTCAGTTGTCAATCTACTTTTACTTTCAGCTGATGGCACACTCTCGCCTTCTGTGCACTTGCATTCCTTTGCAGAGAAGATATTTTAAATACCGCAGGAAGTTGAGTGGATCATAAAATCTGAGGTACATTTTGCAATTTTCGTATCGCAAAAGGTTGCTCTTGGAAGAAAGAAGCCATAAACTACGTGCAAGTTCGGGAGCAATATTCTCTACTGTACTTAAGGATCAAGACCACTCGTGCATTTGTATGTACATATATATTTCAGGGTCCCTGAAGACCATGAAGACGAGGGGAAAAGCCTGAGAACGTGTGCGAGGAGAATGGATCGCAAGGATGGTCAGAGATGTCCTCTTATGGTAGCGTCTTCGTCTTGGCTCCTCCCCGTCTTCAGGACGAAAAAAGAAGAATAACATAGGCGAATGTCACGTGTACGTGCGTGTGTGACGAGTGCAAGAGTTGACAATAATTCTTATTTCTTAAAGATCGAAATGAAATCTACTTTTTTCTGAAAATTTTTTGCTTACTGAAAAAGGAACACCCAAAAAGTTCACAAATCAAAACTAGACTTAGATAATAATTCCATTAGTTTTTTCAATATTGATATTATTAGAGATCTAAATAATAATATCACAAATTGGTTCCGTACAGAAACTCACTCAGGTAGACTACTAAATTTTTATTCTAATCATCCTATGCAATATAAGATTGCAATTATAAAAAACATAGTTGATTCTGCTACACTACTTTCCGATAAAAAATTTCACATTGATAATCCAGAGATTGTTGAAAAACTATTATGTTACAATAATTATTCTAAAGAATTTACTGAAAAACATATTAATAAAAGACTAACAGAAATACATAAAAAACAAAAAAACATTCATAACATCCAGTATTACAATAACCAACATAAAGGTGAAAATAAAAAATTAGTAATCTACACCAAGATTCTAATTACTACAAAAGATGATTTGCTAAAATCATTACTATCAAAGAAGAAGGAGATAATAGTTTAAATAAAATTACAGATTCAGAACATTATAATCCAGCTTACAATAGATTACTTGATATTCTTTCTTAAAATATACCAAAAAAAATTTCATAGTATTAATTGAACAAAAATAATATTTCTAATAAAAATTTTTCCCTTCCAAATCCTAATTAATGAAAAAAAATCTTCATATACGATAGTTTTACGAAATTTCATGTCAGC
>JAUMHM010000005.1:32868488-32884443 GCA_032362435.1 Melikaiella ostensackeni | reverse complement strand
GGTGTTGATCTCGGGACAGTGATGATGAGCAGACTAGACACCAGCATGAAGAGCAAAGGTCTTAAGATTAACGCAAATCTAGCAAAAGTTATCGTGTTTAAAAGAAGGGGTGAGAAAACAGTATGCAACATTGTCTTAAGCGAAGAGAGGATAGAACAAGTTGATGAGTTCATGTATCTTGAAAGATTATTTACTGCTGACAGAAAGATACATAGTTGCAGAGATATCCAGACGTATACACGAGGGTAGAAAAATTATCGGTTGACTCTTCCTTTTTCTCCCTCCCTTTTCTTCTTTTTTTTGTTGTACATTCATTGTACATTTGTCTCTAATGAACCGTAAAAGTGGGTAGTTTCGAAGTCTATTTTCGATTTGTGAACTTTTATAATGTTCCTTTCTAGTACACACAAAATTTTCATAAGAAAGTAGATTTCATTTCGGTCTTCAAGAAAGAGTAAAGTAATCTGCTGGTATCGACAGACAGCCTCTATGATTTTTTCCGTGTACCGGTTACCAGCAGGTCAGTGTGTGAAGTAACAAGAGAACCCCAGAAAAGTGACTCTGTCAATAATTGCTGGGTAAGCATGCATGGACGTAAGTAGTCGACAGACGATCATCTTGACCGACTCTGTGTAAAGAGTCTTGAAGATAAATGTCCGAAAGTAAACACTGTCTGGGTGACCGCCCCTTAAAGTGCCTCTCAGGATCGAAGTGGTATAATAAACGTTATATCATATAGCTCAAAGCGATTTCGAGTACGAGTGTACCTACGCCTTCCTCCTCGACAAATGAATGAACACACCCACGCGACATGGCGGCGACATGTCGATAGGTCGTTAGCACAGTGGGTATCTATGTTCGATTAGTAAGCGGGCGGAAAATGCATTGAAATTGGGCGCAAGGCCATTCGCATTCCGTTTCCGTGACAGACCCAATGGCTGCGTTCGTTGACCGTTCCTGGCACGATTACCGAGCTTTCACCACCAAATCCTACGGCTATGCTGTCACAAGCACTTTGCTAATGCATTAATCTATCCAAAACGAAAATAAATTCCGAGTACTTTGACCCAGTGTGTCAAAAAGAGAAAAGTGTGTGGCACTCCAGGCATTGGCTTACAAGTTAATTAAAAAATGAACGAGTGAAAAGTTGATGAAAATGGGAAACGTGTGAGTTTCACAGTGTTCCGGCGCTTCTTTGTTTGAAACAACATTTAAGCTATGAGCCTATTGACACCGCAGCAATTTTTTCTACGGTAGCAGAAATTGCTATGCTCTGCAACAAATCAGGAGCGTCGGTTATAAATATAAGGTTTCTGATTGGGTACGGAGCGGTAGCAGTTTCTGCTACAGTGGCAAAAATTGCAGCGGTGTAAATAGGCTTCATGTACCAGTTTACATGCGAACATTGATTTCTCTTGGTTTCGATGAAAGCAAATCATATGTTTTCATCAATTATCTTCACTGTTAGAAGTGTTTGCAATTTAAATTCAAATTCAAATTTCAAAGGAGATCAATCGCGTGTGTTTTCGTCCTTGAGATTCTATTCTATTCTATCATTATCTTGGGAAATTGTCTTTTTGAAGTTAGTCGGATAATTCTGTATCTACATAATTTTTAATTATTTCATTTGGGCTTTGTCCATATCCGAAACATTCTCAATCTGAAAGAATCCGAAGAAAGTTTTCAATTTTCATCAAACCTTTTCAATCCATGTGAATCCATGTGTCAACTGCAAATTCAATCCGAATGAACCCAAGGCTCATCTGGAAAGACTTTTGAATCCTTCTGAATCCGTGGAAGTTCTGAAAATTTAATCCGATTGAATCCGACTGAATCCAAAACCAGTTCGAGGGAATCGAAGTGAATCCGAAGCCAACCTGAATGAATCCCACACCAATCCGAAACAAATTTTCATTTCTTCTCAATCCGAATGAGTCCGCGACTTCTCCTGATCAACTTTCAATCCTTTTCAATCCGTACGTCCAATCTGAACGAATTTAAGGCTCATACAAAAAGTCCTTTCAGTACTCATCAATTCCCATGCGGAAAAATCTTCTGGCGCTGGCTCGGCCCAGACCAGACCGTCTGGTTTCTTATCTTGACGCTGACCAGACGGCTGGCCCGGGCATGGCTAAACGTGTAACGATTTTTTTGGCTAGCCCTAGGTCAGACTGTCTGATCAGCCGCTAGTTACTGACTGGTCAATCACTAGTTAATGACTGATCAGCCGCTAGATATTGTCTGGTCAGCCACTAGTTAATGACTGATCAATCACTAGTTTTTATCTGGTCAGCCACTAGTTAATGGCTAATCAGCCGCTAGTTATTGGCTGGTCAGCCGCTAGTTAATGGCTAATCAGCCGCTAGTTATTGGTTGGTCAGACACTAGATAATGGCTAATCAGCCGCTAGTTTTTGTCTAGTCAGCCACTACTTAATAACTAATCAGCCGCTAGTTATTGGCTGGTCAGAAACTAGTTAATAGCTAATCAGTCGCTAGTTACTGGATGGTCAGCCGCTAGTTATTGGCTAATCACCGATAGTTATTGGCTGGTCAGTAGTTAGTTAATGGCTGATCAGTCGCTAGTTTTTGTCTGGTAAGCCACTAGTTAATAGCTAATCAGCCGCTAATTATTAGCTGGTCAGCCGCTAGTTAATGACTGATAAGCCGCTAGTTTTTGGCTGTTCAGACAATAGTTAATGGCTGGTCACTTGCTAGTAAATGGCTGACCAGCAACTAGTTGGAGGCCGGTCAGTCGCTTCCTGGACTCTCTTGTAAAGTTGTAAAAGAAAATAATTTGACCCGATTGGGAACGATTGAGCAATAAATACCAATTGCTTGGGACGAAACTTTATTTTTTGAATGACTTGGAAAAAAATCATTTTTCACTATAAGTGTATTTAGCTGATCAGTACCAAAAGTGGCCCAGACCAGAATGTCAAGATGATAAGAAAAAACATCTTGTTTTGATAGTGCGAATTTCTTATTTTCTATCATTTTCGAACCCCTGTAACTTTTGCGAAATATGTCCAAAAAAAATTTGCTGATCAAACTTAGAACATTTTTTTGTTCCAGGATAGATTATCAACGCCAGTCCTGGGCCAGATTACACCTTCCAGACCGAACTCAGAACTTTTTTGGTCGGGGTGACCGAGGACCATCCACCTTCAGATCCCCTGAAAATGTTTTCAGTTTTCGCGTATCTCTTACCGTTTTTGTGATAACTCCAAATTTGTTTCAAATTAAAAAAATCTTTTTTCTGGGGTTTTTATCGATGGTTGAGGGACTATTCCCTTAATGAAATCCAGCCAATTTTGTTAGTTTTCTCTTATTTCTATCCACTTCGATATAGCTCAAAATTTTGAATTTTGAAAATCTTTTTACCGGATTACTTCTGGGTAACCGAGGGCCAACCCTCTTTTAACTGAAAGTATTTTTTATGCACTTGTAACTCAAAATTCATTTATGAAAATCCTTTTCATCCTATTTTCTATATGTTAAGCTAGTTTTTTGAAATTTACTTTCATGAAAAAAGTGGGTACTTTATATCATATTATAATCCAAAGATATTTGAAAATATAAATGCCATAGAATAATGCACATAAAATATTCAAAATCTCGACCTAAACTGGGAGTCACTTCACACATATTTAATTTCAAGATTCTGACATGATTTTAGGATAAATAATTCACCTACAATAACAAAAAAACATGATCAAAGAAAAATCCAAGGTGAATTAAGCCATTTTTCAAAACGAAATTAATGAGTAGAGTGGAAGCTCAAACGAGCATACTTTGATATTATCGTGTTTGAATTTGATGTATATTTTGCATTGAAATTTAGTCAGATTTTTCTAACAGTGTACGTTCAAAGATGTATGAGAAAATATTTTTAAAACACATGTTTCATATGGATGGTAAATAACACCTTTAAAATGAAATAAACCACCCCTAAACGTAAATATATTCGCGTTTAGGGCTACTTTTTCTCAAGTCTGAATCTGATTTTTAGGGGAGAAAGAAACATTTTTAATGTATCATACACGAAAATATGCATTATAATGCATATTTTCTCGTATGATACATTGAAACTTTTTTTTCCCCTGAAAATCGGAATCAGTCATCAGAAAAAGTAAGAAAATGAAATAGTACAGAAAAGTTGAGAAACCAACCACAAAATTTCAAACAGACACTTCTTTTTATAAACCAAAAATTAATTTTCTAGCATTTTGAGTAGAATAATTTAATTTTTTATAATCAAAAAATTTTTATGAAACGTACATGCCTGTAAAACAGCCTTACTAGTTAAAAACTACCCATAAGATATATTTATTGTTAAAAGGGTGTTTTGTGTCACTTAACGGTGCCATGTATGTTATTCTTAAATGCACTGGAACCTAAACCACTAAAAGCTTTAAATATTTACATTAAGAGCTCAAAAATAAATTTCTTGTTTACAACTTTTTAGGCAAACATAAATTATTTTTTATGTATTATATGAGAGGACACGAATTTTTCACGTTTAGGTGTGGTTTACTTTATTTTAACGGTGTTATTTACCATGCGTAATTCCATACAGTTCGTGGCATTTTACAATATTTTTTCATGCAACCTTATACGTATTGTAGATGAAGTTTGTTACATTAAGTAAGAAATCTATCGCTACAATTTTAAAACGGGTAGTTTTCGACCCATAACGGTGTCTTCTGTCAACTTTTTTACATCTGAAAGTTTTCGAATAAAATTTAAAAGGGGTTGTTTTTAATCAAATAAAATCTTGTAAGACTATATGAGAATAACTGACTATGAATTAACTTGCACTAAAAAATTGTATTTGCTTATAAAGCATGAAAGTATAACTTACCCTGTAGTAGCTTGAAGAGAAGTAGAGCGGTCGTAAATTGCAGATATGAATGTTCCAGAGAAGCTCCTGAAAAGGTTAAAATATGCTACATTAATATGACTGTACCATAAACATAAAATAGGTTTCATGACATGTGGAACAGGAAAGTTCAGCTGAAACACATTACGTATCTACAAAGAATATATATCGACTAGAGATAGAATACACGCTTTTGATAAAGTGCAGGATAAAATCGCGATTTATCATACCTTTCAATCGCTATTTTCCACTTGGTTTCAACAGGCTGAATATCATGCAGGGCTGGCACAGCCTAATTTACTTGAAAAAAAGTGACCTATTTAAACCAAATATTGCCAAAAAGTGACTAATTTCTAACCAAAAAAGTGACTCATTATTATTATTTAAAAAAAAAATTATATCTCAGACTTAACAAGGTTACAGCCCAATATGTCGAAGGCACTTTTTGAGTTGGATATTTGCACCAAACAGAATAAATTGCACGGGGCTATCCCGGTTTATATCATCAATCACGGAGGGATGGTATGCACGGTATATATGGTATATATGGTATACGGACATATGGTAAGGGTAAGTAAGGGATGTGTAGGAGAAGGGATAGGTTTTAAACCAATCTGAAAGTCGCGTATTGTTCACGCGGGCCCATTAGTATCCAAAATCTTTCATTTCAGACATCACTCTTATTCTTATAAACAATTGTCCTCCATACACCCCAATAATTGCACACATCTATTGCTTCTGTTACATCCATACATCGTTCCATGTACGTTCTTGTATTTCTACGACTTCGAATATTCATTCTCTTCAAGGTCACACTCACACATTCCAACCATTCTTTCTTCGGTCTACCTCTGGATACGTTACCACTCACTATACCTAAATACACTTGATTCGTTAAACGTTCTCCATTCATTCTTTCAACATGACCAAACTATCTCAGCAAATTTCTTTCTCTCTTGTCAACCTATGTTTGTTCTACACAACATTCTTTGAGAATCCACTCATTACTGACTTTGTCCATTAGCGTTACCGCACATAATCCGCCGGAACTGAATGCCAACCAGATTCACTTTACCCCTATCATTTCCTTGATACGTCCAGGTCTCGCTACCTTACAGCACAGTGGATGCAAGCACACAGTTATATATTGCAATTTTAGCTTTATTCGTTACATTTTTATTTCTAGTAATAGCTTCTACACTGCCGATAATCTTTCTACCCTTGTTTATACGCCTCGATATCTCTGCAGCTATCTTTCCACGGGCAGTGAATAAACTTCCAAGATATACGAAATCATCAACTTGTTCTATGCTTTTTTCGTTCAAGGCAATGTTGCATACTGTTTTCTCACCCTTTCTTTCAAACACGATAGTTCTTGTTTTATTCGCGTTAATCTCAAGACCCATACTCTTCATGCTGGTTTCCAGTCTGCTAATCATTCTCTGCATATCGTTGACTGATTCTGCCGTCACAATCTTATCATCTGCAAACGCCAGTCCACGTACTTTCACTGTCCCGAGATCCACACCTTCTTCGTCCAAGAAAGCCATTTTTAGATATTTGTCCATGTATATTGTATATATTGAACATCCAGGAGGACATAAAGCAGCCTTGCCTGACGCCCTGCTTAATATCAAACCAATCGCTCAGTTGTCCACTCACTCTTACACTCGCTTTACTACCACTATATATTGCTTTCACTGTTTTTATAAGCCAACCATTCACTCCAGACTCTTTCATGACCTCCTAAAGTTTGGATTTATTCATCTCATCGAAAGCTTTTTCCAGATCAATAAATGCAAGAAAAACTCTTTTGTTTACTCTTAAACTTGTTTCTACGATCTGTCTCAAGCTAAATATCTGATCCGCACATGATCTCCCTGGCATAAATCCACAATGGAATTCTCGATCATTTCCTTAGTTATTCCCACGGCCTTCCCAATAAGTATTTTGGTAAATATTTTGCACACGGTACGTAGTAGGCTGATCGTTTTATAATGAGTAAAGTCGCCTTTATCACACTTTCCCTTGCAGATTGACATGATCGTTGCCATTCTCCAATCATTTGAAACTTCACCATTCACAGCACATATATCCATAAATTCGCTCAGCCACACGAACGAATATTCGCTACCGCTCTTAAGCATTTCAGCGTTGATACCATCCACACTAGCAGCCTTATTTTTCTTTAATTTCTGTATCATGGATATAATGTCGTTATCGATTCTTCTTCCGCTACCTGCAACGGGATTGTCTAACATTTCCTCTTCAATGTCAAGGTTATGCTCCATAACTTGACCTTCATATAATTTATTGAAAAAATCTCTGATACAGTCTTTAACTTTGTCCGAATCCCATACCATTTCACCATCAGAATTCTTGATTCCGACTACATCAGTGCTAGTACTTCCTCTCCTAATCTGCTTAACCCACTTTCAAAATAATTTCTCATTTCTTTCAGAATCATTTTACATTTTTTCATCTTCTTCCGCTTTGACTTCATTCTTGCTTTCTTTGACTAGTATCTTGACTTTTCTGTTTTCATCCCTATAATCATTTTCTATTCTAGTCCTTCCATCATCGTTAAGACCTTTAATCATTAACATTCTTGAGTACGCTTGCTAATTCTCGTTGACAGCCACAGGGATTTCATTATTCAACCAAGCATCTCCAGCCTTGCTTCCTAAAATTCACTTAAAGGGACTAATGCGCGTTAATAATGTGACTTAATTTTCTTTGAATTCAAAAGAATACGACTGAATTTTTAAGAATTCCAGGTAAATTTAAACGAATTCAAGATAAATTCCAAAGAATTCAAAATTAATTCAAAGGAATTCAAATAAATTGAGAAAATCCAAAAATTCCATTAATTTCAGTAAATCTAAAGTGGATTCAGGAGAATTTAAGAGGCTTTGACGAAATTCATAAAAATATGAGTGGACAAAACAAAATTTTAGAAATGAAAAAATTTCCATGGAACTAAAAAGAATAGGAGTGAACAGAATTCAGGGAAAATTCAACAAAATTCAAAAGATTTGAAAAAAAATAAATAAAAAACCAATGAATTTAAAACAGGGTTGCTACAAAATGAAATTCAAGTGAATTTAGACGAATTTAAAGAAAATGATAAGAATTCGGTAAAACTGATAAAAATTCAAGGTGAATGAAAAAAATCAAGTGAACTGAAAACAAATCAAAAATATTTTTAAAATGCATTGAATTCATTAAGTTTGGAGTGGATTTGCAGAAATGTAAGGGAATTCAAAAGAATTTCAAAGAAGTCAGGATAAATTAATAATAATTCCGGCTGAATTCCAAATGAATTTTTAAAAAAATTACAAAATATTTCATCGATTTCAGTAAAACTAGAGCGAATTCAGAAGAATTCAAGGGAATTCTAGAGAATTCAATGAAATTCGTACGAATTCAAGATTGATTTAAAAGGATTCAGGGTACATTTAGAATAATTCAAGTGAATAGAAAAAATTTGTTAAATTTCAAAAAAATCCATTAAATTCAGATAAATGGGAGTGAATAGAATTAGTGAATTTAGCGGAATTTCAGGAAAATAAGAATTCGAAGAAATTTATTAAAATTCACGTGAGCTTAAAATAATTAAAAAACATTTCCAAAATTCATTGAATTCATTAAATTTGGAAAAAATTTACAAAAATTCGAGGAAATTTATAAGAATTCAGAATGAATTCAAAACAATTCAAGTTAAATTCAAAAGGATTCAAATCAATTGAAAAAAATTCAAAAAATTCCATTGACATCAGTAAAATTGGAGTGAATTTAGAAGAACTGAAAGAAATTCAAGAGACTTTGACGAAATTCATAATAATTTAAGTCAATTGAACAAAATTATAAAATCAAAAAATTTCCAACGAATTCAATAAAATGGGAGTGAAGATAATTAAAGGAAAATTCAACAGAATTTAAGTGCACTGAAACAAAAATTTAAAAAATTATATAAAACAACTAAAGAATTGAATAAAATTCAAGTGAATGTAGGAGAAATAAAGAGAATTCAATGAAACTGATAAAAAATTCAGAGTGAATTTTTTAAAATTCAAATATTGAAAACAATTAAAAATATTTTTTTAAAATCATTGAATTGATTCAACTTGGAGTAAATTTGCAGAAAATCAAGGGAATTCAAAATAATTTAAAAGAATTCAGGATAAATCAATAAACATTCTGTCTAAATTACAAATGAATTAAAAAATATATACTCCATTGATTTCAGTAAACTTAAAGCGAATTTAGAAGAATTCATGGGAATTCCTGAGAATTCGATGAAATTCATACGAAGTCAAGATTAACTGAAAAGAATTCAGGTTGAACTTAGAATAAATCAAGCGAATGGAACAAATTTTTGGAAATTCAAAAAAATTCCACTGAATTCAGATGAATGGGAGTGAATAGAATTATTGAATTTAGAGGAATTTCAGGAAAATAAGAATTGGAAGAAATTCATAAGAATTCAAGATAAATTTATAAGAATTCAGGGTGAATATAGAATAATCCAAGTGAATGGAACAAATTTGTTAAAATAAAAAAAATCCATTTTCCCTAACCTTTCCCTGACTTATTATCTGATTTTCCAAGAACGTTCTAAATTTGTCCTTCACGTATAAAAATGACACTTGACCCGTAGCAACCCTGTAAAAAAATTCGAGTAAATTCAGCTGAATTCCTTAAAATTTCAAGTAAGCTGAAGACGATTCAAAACTATTGAAGAAATTAATTGAATTTATGAAATGTGGAGTGAATTTACAAAAATTCCAGGGGATTTAAAAGACTTGAAGCGATCAGGATAAAATGAATAAAAATTCTGGGTGAATTTCAAATGAATTGAAAAAATCCAAAATATTCCACTGGTCTCAGTAAAATTAGAGCGAATTTGAAAGAATTCAAGGGAATTCCAGAGAAATCTATTAAATTTATACGAATTCTAGATTAATTTGAAAGAATTTAGAGTGAACTAAGAACATTTCAAGTGAATGGAATAATTTTTATTTTAATTCAAAAAAATTCCATTGAATTCAGATAAATGGGAATGAATAGAATTTCAGGAAAATGAGAAGAATTTGACGAAATTCATTAAGATTCAAGGTGAATTTTAAAAAAATCAGGTGAACTGAAAACAATTCAAAACATATAAAAAAATTGATTGAATTCGTTAAATTTTGAGTGAATTTAGAAGAGTTATAGGATTATTCAAAATAATTTGATGAATGTTTAAGAATTCAAGACAAGTTTAAAAGAGTTTAGGGTGAATTTAAAAATAAATGAAAGAAAATAAATAAAAAATTCATTAAATTGAGTAGAATTGAGTAAATTTTGAAGAATTCAAATGAATTCAAAAGAATCGTGGGCGAATTAAGAAAAAAATCAAGATAATTCCAAATAATTTATACGAATTCAAGATGACTTCAAAATAATTCAAGTGAGTGGAACAAAAATTTCAGAATTCAAAAAATTCCATAGAATTCAAGCAAGCTCTAAAGGCCTTCAAAAACAATTAAAGCTCTAAAAAAGATTGGATTTCAAAGATATCAAGGGTATTCCCAAGAATTCAGAGTGAATTGAAATAATTCAATAAAATGCAGAAATAGATCTAGACCTGAATTCAATAGAGGTTAGCCCTTGGGTTCTCTGTTTTACTTTATTGAAAAAAAATTGACTAAAGGAATCTTTTCATTAAAAAAAAAAAAAACTATACAAAATGAAACATTTTAATCAATTGTAAAAAATTTGGGGAATTCTCCCTGCTCCTTTTTGGGAAAATTCCACATTTTATACTGAAAATACGTTTGCCCAAAAAATTAGGGAATTTTCCCCAAGAAATTGGATAAATTCCACAAAAATTATGAAATATTCTCCAAAAGTTAGGGGATTAAGTGATTTCCATAAAATTTAAGGAATTTCTTACCTTCACATTGCGATTTTTGCCAAACAGTTGGAAAATTTTACGATAAATTTAGGAAAATTTGTAAGAAGTTTGGGAATTAATTAAACCCTCATATAATGTAGGGAATTTTTTCAAGTTTGGTGAATTTTCCCAAAAAATGGAAAAATTTAGGATAAAAATTAGAAGATATTTTCTACGAGAAAAAAATTATGTTATGATTTATTCAAATATATATATATATATATATTAAAAATTGGTCAAGCTTTTGAACAAAAGATCCTTGCTAAAAAGTTCAGGTAAACTCAAGCCCCTTCCCTTCCCCAAAATATCTTGGGAAAATTTCCCCCAAATTTTTTGAAGAAAATTCACAAAACTTTGGTGTAATTTGCGTGACCAACATTTTGAGGAATTTTTCCCAAAAAATTTTTACATTGTAGAAGTATTTGTTATTTATGAAAATAATCAGAGGAATGTCTTGATGTTAAAAGGTTTTTGAACCCTACTCAATTAGAGTTAAAAATATGTAGTATGATGCATCAATTGAATTTTGTCGTGATTAGCTGGGCCCTTTGATTCATGACCGCCTACACGTTACGTGACACATTTGACAAGAGCCTATCCACTCACTATGAATTCCGTTCGCCCAAAGTTTAGGGTTCGTGGAGGTCGGCAAATTATGTGGAGAGTGTATGTGTATAACGACATTTCCAACCTGCCATTTTTAAATGACTAAACTTTTACTTCCAAATTAAACCCACCACGCGCACAAAACCACGTTTCCGACGGAACTCTGGACGGCTGGCGCATGAAATTATATTTGTTAGGTACTGCTTTTCCACACTTGATACTTTTACATATATGCATATTGAATTCTGAAAATTACGTCCTCTTTAACATTCATAAAATCTAGGTAACTGTGAGATTGGTAATATTTTTATATCATGTTGATGATAAAATTCACTATTTGATAAATGGACAAAATTGGGTTGAAAAAGAGAAAAGAACATCTCAAAAATGATTCACGACACTTGTTCTAAGCTTTTAACCCGGTATTTGCAGATTCATGTAAGTACTTCAATGTACCTTTTGTCCTCGGAAAGGCGTCGATATTTCTCTCATCGATTTAACTGCTGAAACGAGGACAGAACAGCAAACAGAATGAGAACTAGAATTTGGATCAAATGATACTCAAGGAAATGGAACTAAGGTTCGATGGCTGATAGTTGCATATGAAACATTTTTGGATATTACCGAAATTTACATGTAATGAATCAAAAAATCTAACCATGCTAAATGCAATATGCTTATAATGTAAACATTAATTATAACTGCAAATTGATCTACCCTATTTACTAAAATATTCAATAGCACAATCATACATAGACAATTTTATTGTAATCTCCCACATCAGTACATCTTTTTGCGTGTTTTGTCATCCACGCCCATTTGCTTCCGGTACATGTGAAGAATATCGAACAAGAATTATACTGCGAATATCGAGTCATACTTCACTCTTATCTGACATTTGTTGAGCCATTGAATGGATTACTCTATGGCGAATTGATATAATGCCCACACATGTGCAATGTATCGATATCTCGATTTGAAATTTGAAACGGTGCGATTTTATGGGTCTGAATCTTGTGGGTTTGGGAAGAATAACGACTGGGATTATCCCGAATGTCACATCTACTCTTAGACTATTATTCTGACCCCTGCTTTCCCAAATGAACCCTCCAAAATTGGGAACCAAGCACAATCAATTTCAGTTACCGATTCTATTAACTCCCACACTTTTTAGCTTTGGGAATACATTGCTATGCACGGAAAAAAATGAGATTAAAGAGTTGGATATTCAGTGCTAGAATCGTGTAATGATTACAAAGTTTTAGGAATAGATACAGAAAACAGGGAAAGAAATGTGAAACTTCACACTAATCATTACAAAATTTTATTTCTTCTGCATAAAACCTTTACTTCTAATACTTTAAAGTATGTGTATACAATTCATGCGTTATTACCAACAATTGACGTACGTAAACCTTTGAAAAAACGAAACTAAGGTCTCTCATAAAAAGTTTGTTTTCTTAAAAAAGAATAGAAAGCATAAGTTACTAAATTTTCTAGTATCAACAACAGAAAACTACATATATCGTGTCTCAGTTGTCGGAAGGATGTCTTAATCGAAACACAGTTGATAATGTTCTATTGGGAAGCTTGCCATGCATGATGCCATGAGGACATACCGCAAACATAGCATCTAGAATACCAGTTTGCAGAGAGGAGATGATTGCTGCAAATTCTCGGCAGCTACGTTTTTTCATCTAACTCGACTTTTTCTGTTTACCTATATTATATCTCTCTTTCTATCAATTTACCTACATTATAGGTAAATTGAAGTAAATAAAATGAAAAGTGACTATATTGACCCGTCAACACCCGCCGCTCGATGCCCTTGTAAATTCTGGACTGGACTCTGTACAGTGCGCTAGAGGAGTCAAGCCATCGACAAACTGTAATGTCTTTAGTTGCCTAAAGAAGTTAATGCCACGATTACGCATGAATCAATAACATAATTTCAATCCCGAAGTTTTGTTACAACGTCAGTTCAGTAATGAATGCCTCGACTACCAGCACCAAAGACCCAATTTTCCACTCATTTTTCTCCGTGTGGAATGAATTCTCTCATAAGCAAAGGATGTATTTTATCGAATGGGTAGTTGTGGTTGATTTGTTGAATAAAGGCGCTGTAAACTTCTGGTTGTACACTATGGGAAAACACTACACCAATACTCTTCTCAAAGTATAGTACCTATACATAGTATGCAAAGCACGCACGTGCGTGCAATGGAACGTACCCGATGTGTACGCACGATATGCATCTGAGATTCTTTCGCATGCTACAAGACCAATTAGTCGTCCTAGTAGATAGCAGTACCAAGCAGAACTGTATACTGCCAGTCCAGTTACTCGCAGTAAAGAAGCCATTGTTCAATAGGAATTAACGAAACTTTAAAAGACCCAGTCATTCACGACCGACTAATTACATTCACACCTTCTTCTCTCCAAAGTTCTCGACCTCTTTTTACGCGGATCGAGCTGAATGCTTCATCAGCGATACTCCAATGTGCACTTTTTGTGCTAAGAGCGCTGAAAAGGGTTTTAAGGTTGAGTTGAGTCGTGCACTTTAATTATAATTGAAGGAGTTACTGTAAAGGGGTCACTTGAAAATTTCTTAACCACATTTCTTATCAAATCATCTATCAAGAGGGAACTTTACAAATTAGCTTATGTTAACATCCTGCTTTTGATATCAATAATTTCATTCAAGCTCCTCTATTTTTAAGAGTCTGAAGAATATCAATCATTGCTTTAACACACGAGATGGTACGTTTTTGCAGATTTTGGTTTTCTGGTACAGTTAATTGGAGAAATAACCTCCAGAATGGTATTTAGTATACGACCCAGCAATATCATAGGTAAGATACGTGATCAGATTTACTCTGAAGCGTTTGTTCTGAGGCACCCTGTATAGGACTATTCAACACGGAGGCGTCACGTACTTGTACCAGCAATCAACTTACGAACGAATCCAGTCTGTAGCTCGTTAATTGGAACTTAATTGGTTCCCTCAAGCCGTGGTGATTTAGCGTTGACCTGAAATAACGATACCAACGAGGACAATAGCGTCATTTGCATCAACGGTAATTCGACTCGATCTTATTCCTCGCTACAACCTCAGGCCTCGGACTCACTTCAGAGATCAAAAATAGTGTCAATAGTGTCACAAATTTGAAAAAATAGTGTCAAAATAGTATCATAAAATTTTTCAAGTATCAAACTTACATATAAATGGAATTGAAGAATAGAAGGAGGTCAAAACATTTTTTCTCAGCCTTTTTCGAAATGCAGTGTGTACCGGATTTGCTTCTTTTTGTAACTGGCCTGACTATTTGATTTACTTGAAAGTTTTCTTTATGGACATCCTTTTTGTTTGTTCTCAGTTCTACCTTGTTATTTTTTCCTTGTTCATTCTTGTTATTTATTCATTTACCATCCTTGTTGTTTTTCCTTGTTTATCCTCGTTGTTTGTTCCTTGTTCATCCTTTTTGTTTGTTCCTAGTTCTACCTTGTTGTTTTTTCCTTGTTCATCCTTGTCGTTTATTCTTTCTTCATTCTTGTTGTTTGTTTCTTGTTCATCCTCATTGTTTGTTCCTTGTTCATCCTTTTTGTTTGTTCCTAGTTCTACCTTGTTGTTTTTTCCTTGTTAATCCTTGTTGTTTATTCTTTCTTCATTCTTGTTGTTTGTTTCTTGTTCATCCTTGTTGTTTATTCCTTGTTCATCCTCGTTGTTTGTTCCTAGTTTATCCTCTTTGTTTAATTTCTTGAAAAAATCCTTTCTCGTTTTTCTAATTCAGGTTCAGCAATATTCGAAGATTTTGGGACTGCTTCTACGGATCAGGACACCAACCACTTTTCACCTCTTCGATTCAATTTCTTTAGATAAATTATGGATGTCTATATCCTTGAACTGATGTTCCTTTTTCAATTTCTCAGCAGCGAAAATCACTTAATTTGCCACATGAGCACCTGTAAGATCCTTCCGATTTGAAGCTTCTTTTAACTCTTTCTTAGCCTTTTCTATCAAACAATTCGAACTCTTCTCTTTTAAATCTCTTTCCTGTTGAATAGTTTTAAATTTCTGTTCAAGCTCATTATCCTTCTTATTTTCCACTTCAAACTTCTTCAAATTTTTCAATTCTTTATCGAGTCTTTCACTTTCCCTCTTTTCAAGGGAAAGTGAAAAAATAGGGGCATTGATCCCGTGTAGAAATCTTAATGTGGGCCTGATGGGATTCTCGACAGTTTATCCCAATTTTAGTGTGGCCCTGACCAGGAAAACTGAGTAGAGCTTAACAAGAGTGTAACGCTTTCGCACACACACAACTGGGCAAATATGACAATTTTGTTATAAAATCATTTGCTTATAACGTCTTAACTTGTAAACAATTCGATCTACGAAGAAAGTGCAAGAGGCAAAAAGTTTTATTTTTACTCAGAGATGTTGAAAATGATTTTAGAAAATTTGTTTGTCAATAAATAATTAAATTGGTAAAAAAATTGGTTTAAACAAAAACTTACGATTTCGAAAAAATA
>JAUMHM010000005.1:32856263-32868388 GCA_032362435.1 Melikaiella ostensackeni | reverse complement strand
CGCCAAAATGAACTTTGTAGTATATGGCCAAGAAATAGCACTCTTCAAACTAACCTATACCAAGCTTCAGCCTAAACCGACGCTTAGTTTGCGTTTGGCAAAGGTTTGAAGTAAGCAGTGACAAAACATTTTTATTTAAAAAAATGGACGGTCGCGCAGATCAAAGCCGTGTTAGATCAAGTTCATGAGGAGTCTGCTCCTCCGTTGAAAACCATTTATTCTTGGATAAACTAATTTAAATGTGGCCGAACCACAACTAAAGATGAAGCGCGCTACGGACGCCCAATTGAGGTCACCACATCGGATAGGGTGGAAAAAATTCATCATATGGTTATGGAAGATCGACGAATCAAGGTGCGTGAGATTTATAAGGCTGTAGGCATCTCCGTTGAATGAGTCTATAACATCTTGCACGAAAAACTGACAAGATGGGTGCCGCGATTGCTGACTCCCGATCAAAAGCGCAACCGAAAAGACGTTTCAGCGCAATGTTTGGCTAAGCTCAACAGGAATCCGCAAGACTTTTTGCATCAATTCGTGACTGTGGACAAAACCTGGATGCACCACTATAAGCCCGAGGCAAAGCAGCAGTCAAAGTGAGTACCAGTGAGTGAGCAGTGAGTACCAACTGGTGAAAGTGCGCCAAAGAAAGCGAAGACTTTTGTCAGCTGGGAAGGTGATAGCCACAGTATTATGGAATTTCCAAGGATTTATTCACATTGATTACTTGGATAAGGGTAAAACTA
Source organism: Melikaiella ostensackeni (assembly GCA_032362435.1). Classification (NCBI taxonomy): domain Eukaryota; kingdom Metazoa; phylum Arthropoda; class Insecta; order Hymenoptera; family Cynipidae; genus Melikaiella; species Melikaiella ostensackeni. Next base: position 32,867,642 of record JAUMHM010000005.1, on the reverse strand, counting down.
TAACAAGAACGTACTATGCATCATCATTGTACCGTTTGAAAGCGCCAAGCTACGAAAAAAACCGCCACGATTGTCAAACAAAAAAGTGCTGTTTCATCACGACAACGCTCCGGCTCACACCTCCGCAATCGCAATGGCAAAAATAAACGGACTAGGCTCCGAATTGATTCCTCATCCACCCTATTCTCCAGACTTGGCTCCGTGAGACTTCTTTCTGTTCCCCCAATTGAAGACCTGGCTCAGCGGGAAGAGATTCTCGTCCATTGAAGAAGTAATCGATGCCGTAAATGCGTATTATGCCGACCTCGAAAAATCTTACTTTTCTGAAGGGATGAAAAAATTGGACTCTCGCTTGACTAAGTGTTTGACCTTCGAAGGAGACTATGTTGAGAAATAAAGGCAAACTTTTTAACAAAAAAATTGTTTGCATGCTTTTTTACCAAACTTATCAAATGACCTCGTAGATATCTCTTTTTTATGGTATCATTTTTGCGTGTCCTGTTTTTGAATAGGATAACTTCACGTTGTTGAGACAGACTGTTGAGGCAGTTTTTTTAGCCTCATTTTAATACCTGAAATTAGCCCTAAAATAATTACTCTTTTTTAAAATTTTCAGACAATAGAGACAGTATAAGACTCAAAATTAATCAAATCTTGTTATTTAAACAGGGTATCTACCCGACGGATGACTTTAAATTCCCGGCCATTTCCCGGTCAACTTCAAAGATTCCTGTTTGGAACAGGGAATTTTGGAAAAGGTTATAATTCGGAGTTGGAAAATCAGATAACTCTTGGCCATAAGAATCAAAATGATTTAGAATCTTAAGCCTGATTTGGAATGATTTGGAACCTTAATGGAAAATTAATCTGATTTGGAACAAAGAATTTTGTGAAATAATTATAATTCTGAATTTGAACAGGGATTTTTTTTCAATTCCCTTTTTCCAAATTAGAATTATTTTCTAAAATTTGCGTTCCATTTCAGAAATTCTCTGTTCCAAATCAAATTATAATTCTTTACAGAAACTGCCTGTCCTAAAGTAAAAATTATAATTCTCAACAAAATTTTCTGTTCTAAAGTAAACTTTAAATGAAAATGATAATTCTTTACGGAAATTCGCAGTTCTATCTCAGAATTAGAAGTATTTACGAAAATTTCCTATTCCAAGTCACAATTACATCTATATTCCAAAATTCTCTTATCCAAATCAGAATTATATTTATTTACAATATTATCTATTACGTATAATTCAGAAATACAGTAACTCCCTGTTTCTAAAACTTGGAAAAGGGAAGGTTCAAATTCGGGCAAAGTTTAATTTGCAAAAAAAAAGAATTTTAAAATTCAAACAAATTTTGATTTGGAAGAAAAACTTTCAAAACCTGACGAATTCTGACTTGGAATAGGGACTGTTCTTGTAAATTCCATTTTTATAAATCAGAATTAAAACTCTTTTCCAAAATTCCCATTCATTGTCAAAAATTCCCTGTTCCAAGTTAAGTTAGAATTCTTAACGAAATTTTCTGTTCTAAAGTGAACCTAAAATGAAAATTATTTATAATTCTTCACAGAAATTGCCAGTTCTATCTCGGAATTATAATTCTTTCAAAAAATTCTTTACTAAAATTCCCTGTTTCAGAATAAAAATTATAATTCTTCACGGAAATTCCCTATTTTAAACTCAAAATTATATTTCTTCACTGAAATCCCATGTCCCAACACGGAATAATAAATTTGTGGAAAATTCTCTACTAAACCTCCCTGTCCCAAAGTAAAAATTATAATTCTTAACAGAAATTCCTTGCCTCAAACTCAAAATTATATTTCTTTCTGAAATTCCATGTCGCAACTTAGAATTATATTTCTTTACTAAAATCCCCTGTCCCAACTTGAAATTATAATTCTTTTAGAAAATTCCCTATTCCAAATCAGAATTAGAGTAATAAAATATATAAAACCACCTTTAAAATGCATATATTAGTACATTCGAGAGAAAAATCCCGATCTACGAATCAAATCTTGGTCGTTTGGTTTTCCAGATTTCCAGAGTGATTTTTACGTTTAACCGTTTACACATTTAACTTGTAGAAAAGTTCATTCTTATAAATTTTCCATAGTTTTCGACTTCTTTTTTTATTTAAACTAACTCCAGTTGGTTTCAATTTATGTCTTTGGCTTTGAATATTCATCTGAAAAACTAAACTGTGTGAAGTTAGTTTAAATGGAAAAAAATTAAATGAAAACGATGAAAAGTTTAACCGAGTGAACTTTTCTGCAAGTTGCATGTCTAAACGGTTAAACGTAGAAATTATTCAAATTATTTAATCGTTTGACCGGTCTAGCACGGAGCACTAATTTAAATATGTCATAAGAATCTAAAAATTAATAAACAGAGCTTTAAGAATCCATTAATCATAGTTGAGTGGTCGAGTAACAAATGAAACTTTAAAAATCCTGAGGTCATTAATTTAAAATAGGAATGGATTTCCTTCATCTGCGCCGCTACCTGTCCGTGAAATCGAAAAATGACGAGCATTTAATAGAGCGACAGGGAATTTTGCCTCGAGGCTAGCATTTTAACTACGATGTTGTAAACGTATCGATCAAGGTAATAGTTCGATCGCTTGTTAAGCCTTTTTTTACATTTTTGGTACTACATGTTTCAGACACTGCAAAGATAACAAAAAGATACGGAATAACTCTTGAAAGAATTTTAAATAATTTATTCTGTGGCAGAAATAATTTTCGTCTAGACTAACACATTATATTTATCAAGGTTCATGGTAAGTGGTAACCAAATCAGTCTAAATGGAGCCTTCAAGTTGAAATAATCAAATCATGTTTTAATATGGGTATTAAACACAGTTATAATCAGACTATAAGATTAAATCATTAAAGCAACAGTCAGTGTTAAATTTTAGCCATCAATAATTGATTGAATGAAAGATTCGTGCACGATTAATCACGCATAACGCGATTAGTCTACTAGAATAATATTCATTGAACCAAGATAAGCCGTAAACTGAAACGAAAGGACTTCAATTGAAACGGCAAATAACACTAGTTTACAAATTTTTTATTCATCTTGTGTACCTGAAAGAAACAGTGTTTTCTAGCCTAATTTTGGGTCGCTGAAAAAGAAAATGACACTCATTAATTTTTCCGAAGAAGCGTTTTCGAGATATTTGCAAAAAACGTGTTTCGTGGCTTTTTTTTAGTTACTGGCAGAAATATCGAGAACGGTCGATCCAACTGACATGAAATGTATATCATTCGAAAGGTGTATGTTCTTCTTCTTTCCGACGATATACTGTTTGTGTCAAACGGATTAAAATTTATTGGGTTATAGGTGATGAAATTCGAAAAAATGGAACAACTAAAAGTGAGTTATTTTCAAATAAGGTCGAAAAATCCATTTTTTTTTTAGTTTCATCGCCTGTAACCCAAAAAATTTTAATCATAATGACACAGACAGTATATAGTCGGATAGTAGAAGATCGTACCTTTCGAACAAAACACAGTTTATGTTAACTAGATCAACCGTTATCAAAATTTACGTCAGTAATTGAAAAAAGAGCTCAAAAACACATTTCTTGCAAATATCTCGAAAACTCTTCTTTGGAAAAATAAATGAATGTCATTTTCTTTTTCAGCGACCCACAATTAGTCTAAAAAACCCTTTTTTCTCCTGGTACATTTTTAGTGTGAACTAGTGTGATCAAATAACCTCACATAAATAATTTTTATAAGAATAAATTACAATTAAAAAAAAAATAGCAAAAATATCTTTGCTACTTCGTGATTCAATTCACAATCATGAACGTCATCAAAGTGAAGAGGATCATCGCATGTAGCTTTACTATCCATGTTCCATAGTCGTAGGAAACGGAAGTGGCGATTAACGCCTAACCATCCGGATAACTGGTTTGCATAAGCGTCTAAGGTGGAATATCGATGAAAGGATTTACATTGTACGTGCTCTTGTCGACATGAAATGCAGTGGAAAGAAAACAAACACGTCATAATGAATATAAAAGAAGCCTGGGATGAAAATGTGATTTTAATTTCAATTTGTAAGCACAGCCTATGTATATACAAACTTTTTAAATCAGCATTGGCAAGGAAAATTTGAAAGAAAATGGAACAATTCAAATGAATAATTTCACATTAAATTCCAAGGTGTTAAATTTTGAACCAGAAGTGAATCGAATTATTCAACAGTGGAAAAAAATCTGACATCTACGTATGTATAGGAAGATTTACTGTTTCTCTATTTAGTCCAAGCGGTACACTCAAATTCTGCTTTAAGTGTTACACAAAAGCATGAAATTTTATGTGAGGATTCCTTTTGGCATTAGAAAACTTCTTAGGAGTGCCGAAAATTCTTTTTTTTTTTATATGGTGGCGGATTTTGATTGAAATGCTGTACTTTGCTGTGCAAGAAAATGGAACAATTTAAATGAATAATTTCACACTAAATCCTAAAGTGTTAAATTCTGAACCAAAAGTGGATCGAATTGTTCAACAATAGAAAAATAATTGAAATCTACGTATGTATAGGAAGATTTAGTGTTTCTCCACTTAGTCAAAGACGGTAAACTTAAATTTTGCTTCGATTGTTACAAAAGCATGAAATTTAGTGTGAAGGTTCCTTTTGGCATTAGAAAACTTCTTAGGAGTGCCAAAATTTCTTTTTTTTTTTCTAATACAGTGGTGAATTTTGTTTGAAATGATGTACTCTGCTGTGCAAGAAAATGAAACAATTCGAATGAATAATTTCACATCAAATCCTAAAGTGTACAATTTTGTACCAAAAGTGGATCGAATTGTTCAACAGTGAAAAAAATGTTATGTATAGGAAGATTTACTGTTTCTCTATTTAGTCCAAGCGGTACACTCAAATTTTGCTTTAGGTGTTACACAAAAGCATGAAATTTGGTGTGAAGGTTCCTTTTGGCATTAGAAAACTTCTCAGGAGGAAAGCCAAATTTTTTTTTCCTAATATGGTGGCGAATTTTGTTTGAAATGATGTACTGAGCTGTGCAAGAAAATGGAACAATTTAAATGAATAATTTCACAATAAATCCTAAGGTGTTAAATTTTGAACCGAAAGTGGCTCGAATTGTTTAACAATAGAAAAATAATTGAAATCTACGTATGTTTAGGAAGATTTACTGTTTTTTTATTTTGTCCAAGCAGTACACTCAAATTTTGCTTTAGTTGTTACACAATAACATGAAATTTGGTGTGAGGGTTCCTTTTGGCATTAGAAAACTTCTTAGGAGTGCAAAAATTTCTTTTTCTTTTTTTAATATGGTGGCGAATTTTGTTTGAAATGCTGTACTCTGCTGTGCAAGAAAATGAAACAATTTGAATGAATAATTTCACATCAAATCCTAAGGTGTTAAATTTTGAACCAAAAGTGGATCGAATTGTTCAACAATGGAAAAACAATTGACATCTACGTATGTATGTATAGGAAGATTTAGTATTGCTCTATTTAGTCCAAGCAGTACACTTAAATTTAGCTTTAATTGTTACAAAAGCATGAAATTTGGTGTGAAGGTTTCTTTCGGCACTATAAAACTGTTTTTATTTTTAAATATGGTGGCATTTTTTTGAAATGCTGTACTTTTGTAACTGATAAAGATATTTCACTTTTCTTCATCCTAGTGAAGGATTTTACACTTTTTCGAAATCCGCCGGAAAATTTAAAGAAAAATGTAAATGAACATTAATTTTCGATTTTTTTGAAAATCAAAAATTCTCATTTAAAAAAACATATGAGAGATGCGAAAAAAAGTTTACTCAGCAAAGTTGTTTCTCTTCAAAATATCTACAAAAAGTTTCATTACCACTTTTTGATATTTTGCAAAAAAATGTTCTCGTTATTAAAAAAAAAAAATTGAAAATTTTACAAAGATAAAGTGATGAAAGATTAAATTATCTATGTCTAATGATATTATTACTGGAAAAATGTGAAAAACAATAGGGTAGGGTATGGTAGCGGTGCGGGGCACGATGGATATTACAAATAACGCCCATGTTTGTTGATTTTTGTACTATTTTTTTTACATTAAATGCCTTCTTTTGTTTGGAGAAATAGTGCTGCAATGTACATATTGTTTTAAAATACATATCAGAAGAGTAATTATGAAAAAACAGTTTTGGCAGGAACAGATGGAAAAGTTTTTGTTAGAAATTAAGTACTTACAGCATATTTTAAAAGACTTGAAGCCCGAAAATTATATTTTTCAATAGGTGAAGTATTTGTTTGAACTTCCGATATCATAAATTGGTTCTAAAAACATTCTAAATATATTCAAATTAATTAAATCTTGCAACATCATATGCGGGGCACGACGACGCCCTATGTATTTCAGGGCGTAAAAGGTTATAATTGGGTTTTGCCACATACTTTACTTTGATTCATACGAGAAAAATTAATTTAGTGTTAAAAATGTCTCGAGTAATTTTTATTCGTATACTACGCTTCCAGAATTATTATAATGTATACTTTTCATTTCACAAATGTTTATATTGTTTGAATAAATTGACAGTAATATGACGTCCGCCGTACCCCACTGTATGGGGCACGCCGGTCGAGATGCAACACCCATGAATTATTTAAATGTCAAATAATGATGTAGTTAAAAAGCAGTTTTGAGGAATACCATATGTTCGCTAATAATGTGAGCTTCATCTTCAAAAATACAGACATGAAAATCACCTTTCAATCATTATTTATGGGATATTTAAGTCAAAGCGCGCCATCATTCTCCACTCTCCCATACCTCACACGTATAGTATTTAAAGAGACAGAAAGCAAAAACAGTACTTTTTTGAAAAGAGCATATATTTCGAATGCGGTCGAAAATATTGAAAAGTATTACATTTGATAAGTATTACTTTTTTGTACCTCGCGTATTTTAGAAAAATTAGAATTTTGTACTATCAGAGAAATTGCGGCCATTTTGGCGGCAATATTTTCAAATTTACCGTCGGATTTTGAAAGAGTATGAAAGCCTTCACTAGAATAAAAAAAGAAAAGTTAAATACCTTAAGCAGTGACATAAATACAGCATTTCCAAAAAAAATTTGCCACCATATTTTAAAAAAAAATGTTTGAAACCCCTTCTAAAATGTTTTATAATGCCACAAGGAATATTCACACCAATTTTCATGCATAAGGACCTCTAGCTTATACGAAGCGCACAATCGCATAATGTCTTAAAATTAGGTAAATAACTCAAAACTCCTATGTTTTATAAAGTTTCCATGACAAGTATAATCAATTTAACATCGCATTAAAACGTATAATTTTATTTTCGTCGCATAATTCTGAAATCTTAGCATAATAGCGCATAATTTCATATTTTCTGCGAAATATACATGTAAAAAGTTGCAAAATATCTATTTTTCAATATTTACATGTCAAAATTCGTCAGTAAATATAATATATAACATTTATAACTCATTTTTGATACATTTTTTTAAATCAATTGATAACAAATTTGTATTTTGAATTTGGCGAATTTTTCCATTTTCACTAAGGTTTTACGTATTTTTTTTTTTTTTTTAAGAAATACATTTATTAAGGCGGAGCATAAGTGCGCCAATTAATTAAATCGTTTGAATCGAAAAAAAAGTTATGCTTTGGCATTCGAAAGAAGTACAACTAAAATGGTAGAAATCGGTTAATGTCTGCTGTTCGGTTTTTGAATTTGAAAATTGAAAAAAAAAAAACAATAATAAATTGAGAGCAAAATTTGTTAAACAAGTTATAATGTTTCAAAAATGTGCAAGAGAGATGTTTTTATTTAATTTACTTAACTGCAAATTTCAAAAAAAACTTTTACATGTCAAATTTCTGCTGTCGGAATCGAAGAAACATGTCATTATTTTGTGGTTGTAGAGAAAAAATATGTTTGTCGTTTCTAAAGTGTTAAAATCGTTTAAAAAAAAGGCAAAATTCACAATTTGGAAACTTTTTAAAAAGAACGAAATTTTATTTTGTATACCTGGTACCTTGACGCTTTCAAAAAATGGTTGGCTGCACAACAAAATTCTTTAAATGTTTTATTTTTCATTATTGTTCAATATAAAAACTGTAGCCAAAACAGTCGTTATAATTTTGTAGCCAATAGGTAAAATTTTATGATTTTCCAAGTTCAAAAAGCGAAAAAAGACAACCACTTTTTTTCTTTTTTCGGGTGCGATACTATAACTTTTTATTTTTGCTCGGCTTAAATGATTCGATTAATTTCAGTACTTTTCATCCACTAACTTATACTCTTCTTGTTTTAAAAATTGATATTTCGGTATTTTTTGGAGTTGAAAAATGCATCTTATGCGTTAAAATTTTTTTTATTTTTACGGCGCATAATTCGATTTTTCGTCGCATAATTTCGCATAATAATCAGTTTTTCAGCGCATAATCCAGACATTTTCAGCGTCAGAAAATACTGTCCTTATTCTTACATTTGTAACAAGCAGAGGAAAATTTTCAATATCTTTAGTGTGCGTATAAGCAATGAGCATTCTCCATATGAGCATTAGCAAAATAAAACAAGCTTAAGGGGGGGAGTCTCAAGTAAGCTGTCATAAATAAAGTGATTTTTGAAAATTTAAAAAAAAAGTGATTTACGTTTAAATCGTCTTAATTAACTTGTAAATCCCTATCTTTTATCCTCAAAATATGCGAAAATATATACTAAGGGTTTCACAAAATTTTATCAAGACACTTAAAAAAAAAAATTCTCGAAAATCACTTTATTTAAAGTCTAATTTTGATTTGTGAACTTTTCGGGTGTTCTTTTTTCAGTACACCAAAAATTTTCATAAGAAAGTAGATGTCATGTCGGTCTTCAAGAAATTTTAAGAGAGAGACATTAATCAAGGATTTGTTCCAATCTGCAGGGTTGCCTATGAATACTTAAAATTTCTTTTAATTGAGATGTTAATGGTTAACTCAATTTACCAAAAGATATCTATTTTACTTAAATACAGTTTACAAATTTGAGGAAATTAGAAGTTTTTTAGAAATGTGTTATTGGTTTGGATTATTACCTTTTTCTTTTTTGAAAAATGCAATAATCTGAATAGATTGGTTCTAAATCAACCCACAAAATTTGATCTTGGCACTATGATCTATTTCCTTTATTTCCCATGTCCCGTGTACATAAATCTTATAATAATTTTACAGGTTTTTTCAATTTTACAACTAATTTAAATGTTAACCTGGTACTTATCATGAAATAAGGTTGCCATAAGGTTTTACGTACAATTTTCAATTTCACAGCTAATTAAAATGTTAACTTGGCACCTATCTGAAAATAAGGTTGCCATAGGTTTTACATACATTCAGGTGAAAGAAATTATACCCTCGTTATCTCCAAAAAATGGTATTCTCGGGAAGATGCCATATTAACAATATGTGCATATTATGTACCATTGACTACTTTATTTACATTTTCTCTAATCTTATGATTTTTTACATATATTTTTGATTTCAAATATATTTAATATACTTTCAGTCTAGTATGCGTTTAGTTTTTCTAGGTATATTGTTAAAATAATTAAAATGTCATCTTGACAGGGCCGCCTTAACCAATAGGCTAATGTAGGCTATAGCCTCGGGGCGCACAGTTGAGCAAAACGTCAAAATTTGTTTCAAAAGAGTCTAGAGCCCAGAATTTTTAATCGATTTTGATCTTTTTTCTTTGGAAATACGCTTGAATAAGTTTTTAAGGGAATCATAATAGCCGATTTTTTATTTTATTCTTTATCGCACTTCTGTGTTAATAAATAAGTTTTTTTTTAAATTGTCACTTTTACAACTTTATTTTTGATCTTTCCGTTAGCAATCGTCATAAACTCGGCGTCAATCAAAATCAGAACAGTGTCATTTAAGGTAAAAGATTGATTCATGAACGAATTTTCAACAAAATACATGAATTTTTAGGAAAAAATATAAATATTTAACAAAAAATGGAATAGTTAAATTTTCAGTTAGAAAAAAAGACTTTCAACCAAGAAAAAAACAAATTTTTCAGCCCCCAAAAAACGAATTTTTAATAAAATATTAAAATATTCAACCAAAAGATGAATTTTCAGCTTATATGACAAATGTTTAACAAGAAAAATAATTTATAACAAAGTACTTGAACTTTTAATCAAGTAGTTGTATTTTTATCCAAAATGATCAAGTTTCAACCAAGGAGATAAATTTTCTATTCAAAAAAGCGACTTTTCAAGAAAATATTTAAATTTAAAATCTGTTTTGATTGAGGATACAACTATTTTATTAAAAATTCGTCTTTTGGGATAAATTCAACTGTTTTAGATTTGAAATTAAAATTTTTGTTGTTGAAATATCAACTATTACATTTCTGGTTGAGAATTCATTTTTTTTTGGTAGAAAGTTCAACTACTTGGTTAAAAGTTGCACTAATTTTTTAAGAATTAATTTTTGTTTCCTTGAAGATTCATTTTCGCTGAAAATTCATCTCTTTTGTTGAAAATTGAACTATTTTACCGAAAAGTAGTTTTTATTTGTTGAAATTTAATTTTCTAGCTGATAATTTATCTATTCCATTTTTGGTTGAGGATTCAACTATTTTGTTGAAAATTCATCTTTGTTGGATGAATTCAACTGTTTCTGATTTAAAATTAAACTCATTATGGTTAAAATATCAACTATTTTCGTAGAGAATTAAGCTATTTTGCTGAAAATTAACTTTTTGTAGTAAATTCGTCTTTATGTCTTGAAAATCTAACAATATGTTTGATTTTTTTTCATTCTTGACTCAAAAATCACTTTTGGTTGAAAATTAATCTTTTTTGGTTGAGGATTTAACTCTGTTGTTGAAAATTCATCAACTACTTGGTAAAGAATCTAAATATTTAGTTAACAATTAACATTTTTTTCGGAAATTCGTCTTTTTGGCTTGAAAATTCCACAATTTCCAAAAATTTCATCTGTTTTGGTTAAAAATGCAACTGTTTGGTTAAAAGTTGACCTTTTTGTTGAAAATTTGTTTTTTTTTTTTTTTTGGTTGACATAATTTCTCTATAAAATTGAAAAATTTTGATTGGTTACAGTAATTTTTATTGTGCACTACTAAGGGTGGAATACAAAGAAGATTTGCTAAACAAATTTTAAATCGTAGAATCATCATCTTCGAAATTTACGTCTAAAAATCAATCCAAATATTTCATGAACTAATTTTGTATCTTAGATGCTACTGTACTGATTTTGATTGATTCCGAGTTTATTTAGGATTTTTGCCGAATGATGAAAAATAAAGTTGTAAAAATAACGATTTTTTTCACATTATTTGTTAACACAGAAGTGCAATATAGAAGAATTCTGAGCT
>JAUMHM010000005.1:32831313-32841369 GCA_032362435.1 Melikaiella ostensackeni | reverse complement strand
ACTCGTGATTTTGTTCCGGAGTTTAGTCGATTTTGCTCAGGAGTCCCATAAGACTACGTGTTAAACTGACACTTTTTCAGTGGCGATTTTTTCGAAAATGACGTCGTCAACCGTAGTATTTCTTCTTTCCAAATGATTTTGGCATACTTTATTTAAATAATCACCAAGATTCAGAGCCCTCAGTGATTTTTTTTGAAAAACGCCCAATCCTCCTTAGAATATGGGCTTTATGCCATGGAAAATTATTATCATGGAAACTAAAAACAATACAAATTTTCTTTCAAGGTAATTTTATGCGCGAAATTTAAAAAAGAGAAAATTCAAATTGAAAAAAAAATTAGACCAATTTTTAATTTTTCATACATTTTTAATATCAAATGGGTACCTCGTAAATTTTTTAGGCATATACTTCTGCATACATAAACTTAATTTTTTCTATTTTAAAAACGCTTGAGGAGGTAAACGATGTCAATCGATTTGAAAAAAATTTAACATTTCAGCTCATCAAGAGGTAACAATTTTTTACTATAAGAAATCGATCGCACGAAATTCACTGTTTTACGGCCCACCGTAGTCTACACACGTGGATTTGACAAGCGCCGTCATCAGCAAGGCAAACAGTGTTGCCAAATCGTCAGTACATTCTTGCACTATATTTCTTGCGTGAATAAAAATATTATTCTTTGGACAGTTATATCTCTTATACTAAACTCAAGAAAAAATTGAAATTTTGTAAAATTTTGGAATTATATTCTTCTATACATCTCTAGTTTTCAACCAAAATGGTAAGAACCGTTAAGACGGTACAATTAAAAGTGTATAAATTTAACTCGTTTTCTGTATGGTACCCATGTAAAAGGTACTGTTTTCAGTAGATAATATCTACCTTCACAGACTCAACATTGGGTTGGAAACCGTTAAGTTCGTTGCACACTAATCTCCTATATATATTGAGAACATTCAAGAAAATTCTCAAGAATAGTGCAATCTCGCGTGAACTACCTTAATCGCCTCTGGATGCTTTTTTTGAGCTACAAAAATAATTTTTACCCCACCATTCACGGGCTGGGTTGCAGCCAAGTGCATGATGGGGGAACGTACAGCTTTAGGTGGAATCCGAACCACCAGAACTACCCCAATGAAGCACAAAAACTGTAAGAATTTTGACTTTTTTTATACGGAATCGTTTGGTGGTGTTTGGTAGTCAACTTTCCGCGTTTGGTGGTCAAAACTGAAAAAGTTATCGATTTTTCAAAATTGGTGTTCTTATTTCACGGTTGCACACACAATTTATTATTTTTCAAAAAATCCTTTTCGTACTGTTTGGTGGTGTTTGGTAGTCTACTTTTGACATTTGGTGGTCAAGAGTGTAGTCAATATAGAATTTAAAAAAAAATAACATGCACAACAACTTTAATATTTTGGAATCTTTTTCGTTATTCCCTTCGGAATCATTTGGTGATGTTTGGTATTCAATTCTAAACGTTCAATAATTGAGAATAACAAACTTGTGGAACTTTTAAAACATTAGTCCCGCCCTAGAAGTTGCTACTACACTCTGCATGGCCTACTTTAATCTTAAAGTTATTTTCACGTTATTTTGCAGCAATTTGCAAAACTTTTGCAGCAGATTAATTATTTGTCGTTGGGTAGCGTTTGGTCATAGATTTTGATACTGAAAATTTGACAAAATATCTTCAGACACAAAGCCTCTTCTCAGTCACCTTAAGTGCATACGTTCCGGCAATCATCCTTTTGCCGAGAAATATAAATTCAAAAAGTTCTCTATCGTGAACACTCTAGTGTAGATAACAGTCCCGGGAAAGTATTTCATACTATAAAAAATAGTACATAATTATCATATTTATTAATTAGCTTACATAACTGATCATTATTTTATTTGATATGTGGTAGTTAATAATAACTTCATTTGTTGATAATTAATAGTAATAATAATACAGTTCGTCGTTTCAAGTAATATTTTAGTCAATTCATCTTGATAAAGTAAATGTATTTGGTAATTATGCTATATAATATTGCTATATGCTTCAAAATTGAAAAAAAAACAGTTACAAACGAAAAAACCAAAAATTGGTAAATTTGCGAAGATAAAAATTTTTGTTCATAAGTATCTATAAATATGGTATTAATTTATATCAAGTAAGTACCACCTTCTTTTGGAAAAGATTTGGATAAAACATTCTTTTAGTGACAAGTGGCGCAGGATGCCGAAAACTCAGTAATAATGTAAACATCTAACATAAACTGTAAATAATCTAAGACCAAAATTTTTCATTTGTTCGCCGAATATGGTATCACATACCGTTCGCATAATTTTCTTTACATTAAGGGGAGAAACTGAAGTGCTCTTATAGTAAGTAACACATGCCCTCCAAGGCTAAAGTCTGACTTATACTATTATTTAATGATTTTTGTAATATATTTTAGGACTATAATAATAAGAATAATAATTATATTTCTATTATCACTTGTTTAGTCGAAGGTTTTTGACTTTCTTCGTTCCCATGGGAATTGTCATAGTCACTCCCAACCCATAATAAAAGGCCGTGTTAAGGTTCACCAAAATTCACAAACATTTTTAGTGAGGTCAGGGAAACCGGAAAGGGCGGCTCCACCAAAATTGGGTAAGCGTAGACCAAAATCCACTTTTTTCACACTATTAGTTGATAAAAACTTACATTGACAAATATTACATTTTGTATAATTGTTAATAATTGCGATATGATTTCGTCGACAACTTTTTTTTGGTATTGTAACATTGCATATATTAGAGTGGCCATTCAACATTTAGATACAAACTTTCAGTCGGCTGAATTTTCAAATTCAAGCCTTCCGAACTAAGCAATTTAACATCTGTTTAGAATTGAAAATTAAACGGCAATAAAAATTGAACAATTTGAATCTTAGTCGTTCAATACCAATTCCAAGCTTTTAAAATTAGATGATTTCTGAATTAAAAACATTTTTAATCATTCAAGTGTAAAGAAAAAGTCATAAAAATTGAACAATTTTTATTTCGACGTTTCAAAATAGAAATATTTCAAACTGAACATTTTCAAACCGATTTAATTCTAAATTAAAACAATCAACAATTTCACGTTTAAGCAATCAAAATTCGAAAGATTCTACAGCAATTGTAGTTGTTAAACTATTGGGATTTTCAATTTTGAAAATGTACAAGATTAAGTGATGGAAATTTGAAACTGTCTCATTATTAGTTAAAACAGTGCGTGAACTTCGATGTTCGATATTTCCGTCTATCCTCGCGGAAATTTCTATACGCGTCAAATTTTGACCAATTCTTATTCACAGTCTGGCTGACATTTTCATCGAATTCATTAAAAGATCAGTCAATGAAGGATTTGAGTAAAAAAGTCCGCCATAGTAGTAGTCTGTAAACTGAAGAATAGCTTCAATTTCTTCCGAAATTTCTACTTTCGGTTTTGGGCTTGGCATCTGCGGACTAAAACCTGAACATCAGGTAGAACCCGTCTTCAATAACTTACAGTTTTTAAGCCGATTTAAAGGAGTCATTTGATTTTTGGATAAGTCAAAAAAAATGTTACTTAAAACGATGAACTGTATTATTCTTACTATTATCAACAAATAAAGTTATTATTAACTACCACATATAAAATAAAATAATGATCAATTATGTAAGCTCATTAATAAGTATGATAATTATGTACTACCATATTTTTCATAGTATGAAATGCTTTCCAAGGACTGTAATATACATTAGAGCGTTCACGACAGAGAACTTTTTGAATTTAAATTTCTCGGGAAAAACGATGATTGCAGGAACTTATGCACTTAAGGTGACTGAGAAGAGACTTTTTGTCTGAAGATATTTTGTCAAATTTTCAATACCAAAATCGATGACCAAACGCTTCCCAACGACAAATAATTAATTTGCTGCAAAAGTTTTGCAAATTGTTGCAAAATGACGTGGAAAAAACTTTGAGATTAAAGTAGGCCATGCAGAGTGTTGTAGCAACTTTTAGGTTGGGACTAATGTTTTTAAAGTTCCACATCTTCGTTATTTTCAATTATTGAACGTTCGGATTTGAACACCAAACACCACCAAACGATTCCGAAGGGAATAGCGAAAAAAATCCAAAATATTAAAGTTGTTGTGTAGGTTTTTTTTTGAAAATTCTATATTGGTTACAGTTTTAACCAACAAATGCCAAAAGTAGACTACCAAACACCATCAAACGACCACCGAACAGTACGAAAAGGATTTTTTGAAAAATAATAAATTGTGCATGCTACCGTGAAATAAGCACACCAATTTTCAAAAAATCGATAACAATTTCAATTTTGACCACCAAACGCTGAAAGCTGACTACCAAACACCACCAAACGATTCCATACAAAAAAGTTGAGATTCTTTTGGTTGTTGTGCTAACTTCACGGGGGTACCAGAACTTTGGTAAAAATACATGGAAAAATTTCCACAGGTACCGGCTCAGGTATCGAACCCTGGACCTCCACTCTACGATTTTTTCGTGTATTCCTCTCACTTTAGACGTGAATATCTCTGGGCTGAAGAACGATACAAAAGTGAACTATACTGCATGTAAACGTGTGTTTATTCCTGCGTTGATTACACTTTGAATGGTTATTTTACATAAATATGTCGAGGAATTATCATCTTTTATTTGCTGAAAAACACCAAAATAATGCCCTTTAATTACATAGGCCAACTTTGAGCAGCTCCTGCATTGTCAAAGTTACCTCAAAAATTTTTTAAGGAATTTCGTTCATTCTTAAATGTATTAAGAATCCATATTTTTTTTAAAAAATGAAATATTTTCATAAACGTGACTGTTAACATAGTTTTTAAGCAATAAAATTATCTTGAATGCTACTGCACCTACGATGACGAGACAAAGTGGTTCATGTTCTAAAAAGCGAAAGTATGAACATCATATAGATTTCATAATAAAAATGTTCATGAAGAATAATAATTTTAAACATCGGATCTCGCCAGAAAGTCTCCACCTCGTCGGGCTTAGGTGGATTCTTGACAGAAACAGGGGGATCGCTGAAGAGGCGTGATAGGTCAGCGAGAAACTGTTGATTCTCCCTGACCCACCCCTCCCTCTTCCGTATTCTCCTCCGTGCATCAGATAACACCCGTACTTTGTCAACAATTGTGCAGGTAAAACTGATCAAGAGCATTTGAATAATTTAACTGAAATTTTTCGTAGACCTGAATCAGTGGGTATGAAAGTCAATCCAAGTAAATGTGATTTTTTTGAGAAAAAATGTGAAATTCTGGGTAATACTCTAAATGAACATGGATTACATCCTTCAGAATCTACGATTAAAGCCGTTCGCGGTTTACCAGAGCCAACAAATCACAAATTATTACAAGCATTTTTAGGGCTTCTTAATCATTATGAGATGTTTATTCCAGACAGAGCCAGATATGTAAAGCCTTTGTACGATCTTCTGAATAAAGAAAAATGAGAATGGACGGATGAGTGCTAGACAGCGTTTCGTTGGTTCAAAGACCAAATAATATCTTATAAGGTATTAACTTTGTATGCCCCAAATGAACAACTAGTACTAGCCTGCGATGCAAGTCAATATGGATTATCAGCGATTTCGTAACATAGTTTTGAAGATGGTAGTGAAAGGCCAATAGCGTTTCCCTCTAAAGTCATTCCGAAAAGGGAACTGCATCTTGCAATCATAGATAAAGAGGCAGGTGCTATTGTATTTGGATTGAAGAAATTTTATCAATATGTATACGGGGCCAAAATAATATTGAAAACTGATCACGAACCGTTAAAATTTTTACTTCGTCCATTAAAGAATATGTCAGTTATGATAGGAAATAGGTTGCAAAGATGGGCATATTTTCTTTCGAGCTTTACGTACACGATTGGCGTTGTAAAATCGAAAGCTAATGGTAATTGTGACGCGCTCTAGAGATTGCCTATAGGTGATGATACACCTGTCTTTGAAAAAGAATTTGTTAGTTTAAATTATGTCGAAGAGGGAATTCCGACTCTAAATTTTAAGAAAGTAGCACAAGAAACATTCAAAGATAAAGAGTTATGTAGAGTAATGAAATTTATACAACAAGGTTGGCCACGTGATACTGAACAATTGACAGACTTCGAAAAAAAGTTTAATTTAAAGAACCTAGAATTAACAATTGAGAAAGGTTGCATCCTTTGGGTAAATAGAGTAGTTATTCCAAAGAGCCTTCAAACATGAATTTGGTCAGATTTACATGCTTCACATATGGGAATTGTAAAAATGGAGAAGATGGATAGATCTTATTTTTGATGGCCTAATCTTAATTCAGAAATTGAAGAGATTGTAAGCATTCGTAAAATATGTTCACAATCAAGAAATGATCCTTCAAAAGTATCATTATCGAACTGGCAATGGCCAAGTAAACCGTGGTCAAGAATTCACGGCGGAAAATTTCGTAAGACCTTTCAAGGATAAAGTAGAAAAGATCGTAAAATCTGTTAATTCTGTTGAATATGCTGTAAATTTATTTTTATTTGATCATTGCACCTCTGAGCCTGGTACTACAGGAAGATCGCCTGCATGGCTTATGTAGAAGCGTGAGTTACGTCATCGATTTGATCTACTTAAACCAAGCATTGAAGCTTCTGTTCGAGCACAACGATTTGCACATCAAAATGCAAAAGTAACAAGTCGAAAATGCGAATTAGAGATAGGAGAGACTGTTTTTGTCAATGATTATAGTAAATACACCAAAGGTAAAGTGGAAGCAAAGATCGTACGACGATTATCTCCGGTTACATAACAAGTAGAAACAAAGAATGGTTCAATTTGGAAACGCCATATTAATCAAATTATTAAAAATAAAAACTTTCAAAAGGGAGAAAAAGGGACCGTAATTGAGAAAGACCAGGAGGTAAATTTAAGAAGATCTGAAAGATTAAAGAAAAAGAAAAAACATTCAGTTTCAAACAACAGTTTCAAGTTTCAGTTTCAACAGTTTTCAAAGCTTTGTTTGTATTCTAATCTCAAATGGGGAGAATTGGAGTATACTTGAGTTTGTAAGTATGAATGGAGAGGGGTTGAGCTCCGTCTGAGGCAACTCAGTTGATCTACGACAGGCGACCTGCAATCATACGATTGTACTTATCACACACACCTTTCCTTAGTTAATAAACACTTTAATAGTCCATAACATTGTGTTTCATTTACAATACGTAGGACACTACACTGCTCTTCGCCTGCGGCTTGTTCATGCAACGGTTAGGGAGCATTCTGCGATCATATCCTCTTCCCAAAAGGTACAAAGCCTGATTTCGCAAAGATTGTTGCGAGACATGCTGAAGCTCTGGGTGTTTCTCGTACCACAGAGCGTGCATACGTGCCATGAAGTCTTCGAGAATAGGGATTTTGCTGGCATCGTAGCAGTCCAGCAGGTCATTCTTGAGTCGGTCCGTCCACTTAATGTGAGCACCTTGCCGGTCCGTCGTCGTATTTTCATCCATATTACTTTCAGCAACCCCAACTCTAGGGTGATCGGCACCGTTTGCCGACCCATTGTCGGGTGCTCTGCGTGCCCGATCTTCCTGAACCGCATCTACAACATTTTGGTGGTTTCGGGTTATTATGTTGTTCCCACGAGCAGTTAGGGAAAGGGTTCGTCCATCCTTGTAGAGCCCCGCTTACAAGGATATAAATATATTATAAATGCTAATATATAAATAATATATTATCTTCGAAATATCTTCGTTGAAATTAGTTTTTGTACTATATCATACATTATATCCTTATTTGTTTAATTCATTTTCAAGTATGTAATATTTTATAATACATAAGTCCAATACATATAGACTCGAGGAGTTGAACATTCTTGAAATATGGTGTACATCAGGGTACAAAATAAATAAAATAAAATAAAATAATATAATAAAAATAAAATAATAAAATAATAATAAAATAAAAAAATGAGGGTACGCAAAGTTTTAAAAATGCTATGTGCACATGGAAATGATTGTCCCTTTTTAAGGAAAACAAAATCCATAAAAAATTGAATCCAATTGGATGAAATCTTGCAATCTTGAAACCGAAAAGTTAAATTTTCCAAACGGTATCATTTGCAGTTTTTTCCTGCTTGTGACTGAGTCACTGCAATTATTTGAATGATTTTTCTAAGTTTATTTAGATTAACACTGATTTACATAAGAGTGAAAGGCTTGCATCTGAAACTTATTTAGTTTATCAAAATAACTTAATTAGATAAAACAAAAATGACGCAGCATTATTTTATTTTGTCAAACAAGTTTCGGTTCACTTGTAATTTCGGTGAATTATAACAAAACATTACAACTAAATTGCTCTTCGAGTTTTTGATGTCTGTAAGCAGTGTAGGCGATTGAATTTATGGGATGCTCTATGATTCTATGGAACAGCCTCTTACCTGACTTGAGGGGCTGATACCAGAAGATATAACACAATGCTATATTATATTTTATTCTGTCGTTCTATCTCATCGTTATATTATAATGTATGATAAAATCCTAGTTTTTCTTGTTTCTTTAAACTAGTTTTTGCCCGCAACGTTCTTAAATCATTTTTGTTCGGACGATTTTTTTAACCCGCTTTTGCTATCAGCCCCTCAATCAACGTACGATATACAATACAATTTCACGAATAATTGTACTATAAATAAATTGTATACCAAAACGTATAGATATTTTTGCATAACTTATGAATTTCCCTTCGAGTGTATGTCCACGGCGTCCACGCCTTTGGTCCAGGAAAAATGGGTCGAGACTCCACGCTGCTTGCAGGAAACTGACCTTCGTAACGGTCATTAAGGTCCATTACATTTTAACGGCAAAAAAGAAACTTTAATAACAAGAAGTATTAGAAATATTTAAACAAAGTCATTTTATTATTTAGTTTTTATAAAGAGAATTGAGCTTCATTACAAGTTTCTACGACAATTAGAAGCTAAAAAGAAGGCTCTGTTTATAATTGTTTACAGCAGTATAAGTTATTATTCTATCTGAAAATATCTCACGCTACTTTCCTGATGCAGCTTTACATTATTGATGGACAAAATTTCATAAGATCTTATTTCAAACCGCTAAAGATATACACGTCAAAGTATGTGCATTCAAAAAGGTTTATGAGTTAGTAAATATGAACATTTGATAAAATTTTCTTCATGAATGTTGAAGTAGACTCGAAAAGGAGTATCTTTTCTGTGTTGAAAATTTTTGATATAATTGCGTGCTATAAAGATAAACAGCTCTTCATTTTTTCCTATTTCTTTAATCGATGTTTTCTCGAAATTGATGACTTTTATGAAAAATAATTATATCTACAAAAATATTCACCTCTCTGAGTAGTACAGTTTTTGTTTCAAGCTTTTTCCTGTGCAATCAATATTTTCCTCATTTCAAGACCGAACCTGATTAGGTGCCGCGCGCACTTTGTCGCACTCTGGCAGGGTCTTATGCTCCACTTTTTTCTATGGCTTTTTGCACATCGTTCACTTTTTGCATAAGCAATAAATGGAAATTGATTTCAAGAATTTATCTTATCACATTATTTTTGTCAAAATTCCACAACTTTGGCGCGCTCTGCCGGCACTTCCTGTGCCAGAAAATCCTCTGGCAATGCGCAAATGCACTTTCTAACATCATATTATATATGTACACAAATTTTCATAAACTTACTCATGACTTTACTTACCTATATAATTTAGCAACTTTGATCACCTGCCTCCGCTTACCTGGAGCTGACCGCCCAGCCAGAGTTGCGCTTTCACGTTCATCATCTTAAGACGGATCTTTCCAGGTGAAAATTTTGTGTTTACCCGATCATCGAAAATTTTGTGCATGGGCTTACCGTCTATGCCATGGCATCACGAGATTCAACGTCTCTCTCCTAATAGCGCGGAACGTTCCGGGAACGTTTCAGGAACTAGCCGCTGGGACTTTCGGAACGTTCTACTGGAACGTTCCAGGCACGTCGCTGGGCCGGGTGAAATGTCGGCCCTCTTGGAACGTTCCA
>JAUMHM010000005.1:32796884-32813229 GCA_032362435.1 Melikaiella ostensackeni | reverse complement strand
CCCATGAACCTTACATTTTATCAAGAAATCTTTCTGTAATGCAGCTGATCTCAGTTTTTTACTGATTGAATAAAAATTTTTGATATTTTTTACTGGTCATCAAGCCCAAATTTCATCAATTTCCTTGAAGTCTACCTATATCTCAAGATATTAAACGAAAGAATCCAAGATACTGAACTGAAATACAACGAGATATTAAAACTTAATATCATACTATCATAAAACTTAATATTATATGAAATTACGCAATTGTTAATAATATAGATTTGAAATTTTTGTTGAAAACTTTAGGAATACAAAATTCTAAATCTGTTCGAAATTAGACAATTTTCAAATTGAAGCGTTAAAAAATGCAATCGTTCGAAATTGTACTGTTTTAAAACGAAAGTCCTAATGGTTAAGCAGATCACCATTTTGGATTAAAGCTTTATAAATTATTTTCAATTTTCAAATAATTTCAAATTCATATATTTACATTTAGACAATACCCAAAAATTAAAAACGTTTCAAACTGAATACTTTTTAACTGCAAACTTGAAACAATAGCCTTTCAAAATTTGTCTGTTGTATTTTTTTTAGAATAGACAATTTTTATCTGAATTGGAAGAGGAAAAACTTTTAAAAACATTTTAAATGATTTAAAGTCATGCAAATGTTGTACATACTTCCAACAAATTTCTTAAGATTGAAAGGCACAATTTTTTTATAAAGGCATTTTTATTGAGCTGGAAAGGAGGACGATTTTGTTCTCTAAATTGGAAGAAGAAAATTTTTTATAAAATTTTAAGTGAGTTGAAGGTAGACAAATTCTGTACTTTTGACATTTTTTTCAAGGTCAAAAGGGGGAATTTTCATTTTTCATTTTCTTTCTGAATTCTAAGAGTAAATTTTTTATTTTTAACATTTTTATTGATTTGGAAGAGAGAAAATTTTGACTTTTAACTACTTTCTGAAATGGAAAATGGACATTTTTTATTTATAACATTTTTACTGAGCTTCTAGGGAGAACATTTTGACTTTCATTATTTCCTCAATTGGAAAAGGGAATTTTTTATTCTTAAACTTTTTGTTGCAGTTCATTTTTTATTACATTTAAACAATTTTAGTTTTAAGGGCTTGATTTTTTTTATGACAGGAAAAAATGGTCGTAATCCGGCAAAAAACTGGAATTTTTTGTTTCATTTTAGCGGCCATCCTGTATGTAAGGTACTGATCTAAAATATCTGAAGTAAAAAAATAAAAAAATATGTAAAATATAATCTAAAAGTCAGATAATTTTATAACAAATGAAACTAATAGTCAAACTGGGATATTTAACTTCAATATTTTAGATTTTATACTTTTAATATAGACAGATATTGCCCTTTAATATCTTGTATGTTGCATAAAAGATATTACATATTATGCCGTAATAACTATATGCTATGGTTTAATATCAAAATTTTCAACATCTATTTTTCATTACATATTTTTCTACGTGTATGGACAACAAAATACTTGGTTGACCCAACCAAATTTTTTAGTTGTTTTAACCTTGACTCAAAATCAAGGATCACTGCGGTTCAGTAGTTGAATTTTAGGTACAAAACGAGGATTTTTTCCGGAAAAAGGGGCTTGAAAGGGATTACATTTATTATCAGAAACTTTTTATTTAGTTAATTTTCTAGTCATTTTTGTGTCTTTAACATTTTTTTAGCTAGCTTTGAAAAATCTGCTGAACACTTCAGCACTTTCTACTGACAAAAATACACGAGAAAAAAATTCGAAAAGATCACAGACTGAAAAACAGATTAACAGAATTGAAAAAAGCTGATGTCTGAAGTTTTTTAAACGTATTTTTCTAAGTATGTAAGCTAGAAAGAAATAATTTTAAAAACACAAAAATTACTATTAGGAAAACTTACGTTTCCTGTTTTTGTTTCCTTGGACTTCTACATGTTTTTCTAATGTATTTTTATCAGTTAATAGCTCTCAGATGTTAAAAAAAATTTTAATCTCCGCTAAAAAAGTTTAGTGTAAAAAAAATGTATTATTATTCACAAAAGTAAAAATATTACAAAGATAACAGTCTTTTTTAAATACGCAGTTTGCTAACATGTAAAACTCAGCGATATAATTTTCCTCTTTTTCTTGTAAAATACAACTATTTTTGATTGAAGAGTCTACTATTCTATTTTTAGTTGGGAATTCATCTTTTTCAATTAAAAATTTTATTATTTGGTTTAAAATTAACTTTTTTGTTGTAAATTCATATTTTCAGACTGAAAGTTTTACTTTTCTGTAGAAAATTCGTGTTTTTTGGTAGAATTCAACTATTTTTTATTAGAAATTCAAATCTTTTTTTGGTTAAAATATCAACTATTACATTTTTCATTGGGACTTGGTCTTTTTTTTAATAAAAATTCAACTACTTGGTTCAAAATTCATCTTTTTGGTTTAAAATTCCACTGTTATGTTGGAAATTAAAGTCTTTTCTGGGTGAAAGTTCAACTATTTGATTGAAATATCAACAATTTGGTTAAAATTTTTTTCTCTTTCTTGACTAAAAAATCTTTCTTGATTGAAAATTCAATTCCTTTGTTAAAAACTCGTCTTTTTGGTTTGGATATTAACCTCTTTTGGTTGAAAACGTAACTATTTGGTTGAGAATTCATCTTTGCTGGTTACAAATTTAATTATTGTTTTAAAAAATGAACAATTTTGGTGAAAAGTCATCCTTTTTGGCTAAAAATTTATCTTTTCGGGTTGAAAATTGAACTATTTTGGCACAAAATTCCTACTATTTAGTTAAAAATGGACTTTTCTGCTGAAATTGCACATCTTTGTGTCAAAAATTAAACTATTTTGTAGAAAATTCGTCTTTGCGGCTTGAAAATGAATTTTTTTTCTTTTTTGACTAAAAAATCTGTCCTGGATGAAAACTCAATTCTTTTGATGAAATTTCGTCTTTTTTAGTTGAAAATGTAACTGTTTGGTTGAGAATTCATCTTTCTTGGTTACGAATTCAATTATTTTGTTGAAAATTTAATTATTTTGTTGAAAATTCACCAATTTTGTTAAAAAGTCATTCTTTTTGGTTGAAATTTCTACTATTTGGTTGAATATTAAATTTTTTGTTGAAAATTCATACTTTCCTATTAAAAATTTAACTGTTTTGTAGAAAATTCGCCTTTCTGTATTGAAAATGCAAATATTTGTTTGAGAATTAATCTTTGATTGATGATTTAACTATTTTTTGTTCAAAATAAACATCGTTTTTGGTTGAAATATCAACAATTACATTTTTCATTGACAATTCGTATTTTTTTTATTGAAACTTGAACTATTTGCTCAAAAATTCATGTATTTGGTTTAAAATTCCACTATTATGTAGAAAATTGAAATCTTTTTTGTATGAAATATCCACTGTTATATTTTTCATTCAGAATTCGTCTTTTTGGTTGAAAATTAAACTACTTGACTGAAAATTCAACAATTTAGGAAAAATTGAAATTGATATCAAAAAGAATCTCTTTCAAAGCGTCTTGTTTTCTAATGTCTTGAATTCCTGTTTATGATTCTTCAAAAGGGAATCAAAACTTTGTAAAAAAAGGGGAAAATTGAATCGAAATTTTCGATTTTAGGTGTTTTAGGGGATTTTTTAAATTTAAGGGAGGGGGGAGAGATTAGGTACAAAAGGGGACGGACTTCGATCCCTGCAAAATCTTTATACAATATACTGACAAACAGCTGGATTATATGTAAAATCCAGACGAAATGGTGGTCCTCTAGTGTCATGACGTCGTTTATGGCGGATTGTTCCCTGCGCTCTCTCGCAGAGTCCACAGAAACCACACATGCGCAGTTTGCCTCTATGGAAGTTAACATGATTGATTTAGAATTTTTTGAAAACAAATTTTAAAAGCAACTGCTCTGGACCCCTGCATTTTAACCAAAAAAAAGAGCTTTTTTGATACTTTTTTGAAGACTAGTGTACATTTTGAAGTATGATAATATCCCTAAGCCTGCAAGATTCATAATCACGCCTGAAGCGAATTCACAACTATGTACATTGTACAATCACGTGAGAAAATTCTCGACTTATCGTTCCATTACCGCATGCATTCTCGCAATCATTTGTGTAATTTCTGTCGTTCACATAATACGTCAACAGTCTCTTTTTCACTCTTTCACTCTTTAATGTTTCATGATGTACAAACTAAGTATTTAAGCACCTACGTGCAAACGTTGGCGTCCTCGTGCGTCTTTCGCAAACTACTTTTGCATGCATGTGGACACAGGCAGAGGAGTAATCATTGGTGCCAAAAGTCTCCACACGAGATTCTGCTTCTTTGTTCGTTGTTGCTATTTTTGAGCGTGAAAACGAGAGAAAAGGGTGAAATAAAGGGTGAAACCGAGTGGCATTGCTGGAATTATAAAAATAGCCTTCTGCCACCTCTTATATCGTAGTCATGTCTTTCCTTTCATTTCTTGCTCCTTCTACAATATTATCAGCCTCTGTTCTCCCGCATTTTCAAAGTTGCCACTTTGCAAGCTCTTTTCTTTATTACTTCAGAGATCTAATATCTGTCAGAGAAGCTCTAGAAAAATATATAAAGTCTAACCCGCCTCACGCAAGAAAAGGAAAGTGACGCTTAACTTTACCCTCGCAATTGCACTGCTTTGTCATCCCTCATCGCCAATCTCGTCCGTTACATCCATTCCTTAATATTTATTCCCTTTTTTGGCTCACTAAACTGTAGAACTTTAGAGGAGTCATAAAAAAATTATTTTAAACTGTTCCCAGTGTCTCTCTACAGCCTTTCAAAATAACATTCATGGTAGGGTATAAACTATTTATTTATTCTGAATCGTATCTGACTCTATTAGTGTCAATGTTCTTATCAGATTGATCAAACCACCAAGCACCAATTTGGAATTAAAGTAAAAGTTTCCAAGTGCTTTGGATTAAAGGAACAGCGAGTATTGAGAGAATGGTGAAGGAGACTGTAACCCGGTAAAAATCAAGCAAGGTCAATTCACACGTGCGTCGTTGGCAAACTACTTGTGGTTGTTGTGGTCTTGTGGACTCTGAAGAAAACGTGCCGGTGAACGCGATGAGTATACTCGTGCACCCAGGTGGAACCGGTCGAAGCGATCCATGGAACGAGGATCGAACGATCTATAGGTTATCCAAGCAACTTGATTTTACTCGACATTCTGTTGTGTCGAATGACGATGAACTCATCGGCACGAATATTCCTTTGTTTCCCTGATGACTGGTCGAAACGCAAAATTTAACCTCGACTTGGTCATGCAAGAAAAAGGGCCTACTATTACCTCAACCTAAAGTGAACGCCCAAGACTTGAGAAATAATTAGATGGACTGTTATTATGAAATCATGGGGACAAGATTGAACGGATAAGAAACGAGGTCTCGAAGCACAAAGGTTCGAAATGCTTTTGCATCTAGAGAAAATTAAAAACAAAAGTGTTCAATAGTTGGACGAAGGCGTCTTGGGTGATGATTATCAGTTGCCTATAATGAGGTACTTTGGATCTTAATGATACACAGATGACTTCTGAAAAATAAATAAACAGCAAATATCTATATTACACATTCTGTGATTCATATAATAATATACAATATATAGTTTCAAAATGTAAATTGATTTACTGTCAGAACGCTGATTAATCAAATCAAAGTTAACAAAATCAGAATTCTTATACGCTACCAGAATGTAGTATATTTCTTTTATTATTTTAATAAATGAAACTCGGCTTTTCATATTGAAGGTATAACTTTAATTATGTCATAAAAAAAACAATCCTCTATTTAGGAACAGAAACTGAAAGGTTTTACTAGAGAAGATATTCCTTTTTCAGAGAACACCATCCAGAAAGACGTAAATCAAATACTATAAGAGAGTCGGTAGGCCAAGAATTGGATAAAAAGATTCCCAGTACGCTAACGAGTTTTTGTTTCTTGGTAGCCTCAAGGCGTTTGAGCACAAAAAATAGCCCGAAATTAATAGAAAATGTCCAGCGTAAAGCTAAAGTTGAACGGTGTCGGTTCTTCTGAACATATCTCATCAAGTATACACAAAAATGTGTTATTTATATGCCCGTTTGTATCTATTTAAACATTACCGCCGCCAGAGACACACCATTAGTGTCTGCGGAAACATTGTAAAGACCTGCAAAAAAAAGTGGTACGGATGAAACAGTGTCGCGTGAAAGACAGCAGGTTTAACTACATCCTCAAGGCAATAAAAAGTCTCGAATAAACTCCTAGACTCCATCTTTCATTGAATCAGTCCCGTAGAAATGTGACTATTACATATAATGCAGGAAAACGAAAAAGATTCCTTTTCCAAAGTCATTTTTATAGCACGGGAAATGACACCAATTTTTTTTTTCAGCGAGTAACAATGCTTTTATCCTTATTTAATTTAATCAAGATGTAACAGATATTACGCCATTAGCAACCTTTTTCTCTTTTCGTTTCACGTGCACACATCCCAAGTAAAAACACACTTAAATTAGGAGTAATGGAGACAGACATAAATTTGGTCATCTTGGTAAATTTGTTTTCGTCTTGTGAAATAAAAATTTACGACTTTAATACGGAATTGGTTAAAAGCAGAGAACAAATTATTCTAGTTTTTACTGAAATTCTGTGAAACTGAACTTTCAGGAAAGTTCTTGTACCTCCTGATCCGTAAAGTACAACTTTGCTAGTACTACGAAGGGCTTCGATCGATCGCAAAATCCTCGACGTTCGTTTCGCGATACTTTCGTCACGATACCCTGGTTCCGGTATTCGTTGGCTTCGGTATAATATTACAGAAAAGGTGGTCAGCGTGCCGACAAAACAAAGGGTAGAAGCGTCGTCCTTCAGTTGTCTATTTCATTTGGAATATAAGTGCAATACGTATTAGGATCCGCCAAGAGAATTCTAGGCAAACACTATACATAAATTTTATATTCAGAATTTGGTGTATAATTTGGGTTGGATAATATTTTTCAATCAGCATACATTTGTGTAGCATAACCAACTGGGTTTCGGGAAGGGTATCTACGAAAAAACTAAGTAGAAGCTATTCGTTTTCTGTATGAGAAAGGACCAACACTCCTTCTCAACTGAGGACTAATCTTGTTCACCTTCAAAGATTCTCAGAACGAGTATCAGAAGGACTAGACACTAGCAATGAGTTGCAATCTTTTCGGACCAAGAAACGAACCGCCATTATTTATTCTCAGATCTTATCAGTTACACACGTCATATTTACATACTCTTCTCGTCGCCGTTTGCACGCATGTCATTATTTTGGGAGTGCTTTTTTATATTACCTAAATATAATCCCCGATATGAAATATTATAGTTCCTTTAGAGAGGAAGTTGCGCAGCGTTATTTATCAAGATCGATAACAATAAATCACAATTTGTTAGACTTTTTTAATAATATGATGATTTGGTTGTTTTGCTGTCCAACAGTACAATGCGCAGTTCCAAGACGGGTAACTTGTGTAGTTTGATCTAGAGGTTAAGCGGGTCAGACGAGAACGTCTTTGCGACAAGATAAGATGTTAATTTAATACTTCCTGCTCGACAACGGTAGATTTTAATCGTAATTTTCCGCGCTCGTAAGATAGCATGTGTGCTCTTTGGTAAGATGGTTCTATCGATGTAAGCCTAACAACTAGGAAGGTTCCTTTTGATTAGCACTAAGTTAACTCGTATCAACCACGCCCCGCCTCGTACTTTTCGCAAATGAGGGCAAGAAAAAATACATCTTCTCAACTTAAATCAGTATAAAGCATTTCCAATCAACCGGTAATAGTTTATCCAAAGTTCACACTTTTTCTTGCTTGAGCAAGCAATTTATTTTCAAATTGCAAATTTTCATCTAGTTCGCAACAGGGTGTCTAAATATGCAACGGGTACAAAAAAAAAATAGTTGTTAAACGATCAACATGCAAGAGTTGGTCCATAAAATTTACGATGATTGCACCTATATTTTCTAAGGAGACAGGCCATCTAAAACTATGCCAATTTATAACATTATAGGTTAACTAGTTTTTCAACTGTACCTAATTTAATCCGCATAACATTTAGTTATCAGAATTGTTGTTTTATGCAACTTGGAAGCTGCGCCAACACATTCAAATTAACAACTTAGTAGAAAAACATGTGACCAATGCGTCCCATCATAGGTGATGGGGTGTTTGAGCTTTACACCGGGAAAGGAAAAATAAAATTCCAAGCACGCCTCTAGAAAGGTGTCTTCTCTTCCTGCCTGGCTGGATTACGCATATTTCTGCGGCTTATGCGGTGCAGGCCCAGGACCTTAGAAGTAGCAACCACCTAAGCCGAGTTTACAGGTAGAGATCACGTGGGCAACTCTCTCTCTCTCTCACTCTCGTGTCTATTTGGCGAAACGCCTTAATTACGAAAACTTGGATAACATTATTCCCTTTTATCTTTTTTCCTCCTTCTACTTTCATATCTGAAAGCCTCAAACATACTCTGCATCGCTTTCAAGCCAACACCTAAAACATCTCGTATACCTGACAAGGAAGAGGGCGAGATTCATATAAATAGCTTGTCAGATCGCTAATAATCTACTCTTGGTGTTTTAATTCATCAGGTTTACCTCTCAGAATATGCATTTCTAAAATACTTTGTGACTAGAGGAGGCTCGAACGGCCCACCTTTTTTTTTAGTTTATGATGATTAGGGTCTAATTTAGATTACTAAAATTCTTCAATAACTTGAAAACTACACTTGAAAATATTTAATCTAAAGTAGCATCCGACGATAAAGCCTCGGGGAATCGCAGGTCAAAGAGATTACTTTATAAAGGTAAACAAGTATCATGTTCCATTTCGAAATACATTTAAGAGAACCGCAAACCTCTGCGTCGCGTTAATTACGCAAAGTGCAATTAGCGAAAAGCATTCGCAAAAGTAAAAGTAATAGAATGGGATATATCCCTTTGAAAATTTACATAATCAGAAACTGATAATTTAACGAAATTAATGAATCTACTGACAATTCGCAAAAGTCGAGAATTTCAATTTCAAACAGTGCTCACAGGACGTGATTATTCAATTAGCAAGCGATATCAAGTTTTTATTATTAAAATATTGATTAGAGCATAAAACAATTTCAAAATAGAAAACTTGCAAGTAAACTATCTAAAAAGCAGTTGGTTCAACACTTTTACGGAAACGGAAAATCGATTCAAAGTAATTCTTCGTTTTCACTGTAAGATGTCCCAATCCCGAGTCTGTGTTTACTCGTAAAACAAGCGCATCAAAGGGATCGTTCCGAAAGCATTGTCTGATTGAAACGGATCTATATTTTTATCTGGTCACAAGTTCCTTCAACTCAAAGTAGAGTGGGAAAGTTGGGGAGACAGCTTCGAGACAAAAGAGCTGAGTTGAAAGTACGACGAATGTCCAGATCGATAGCGGTGTTTTCGAAACTTGCTTTGCTCAAGGATCATGCATGCCTATCTACCTTCCAGCCTACCTATCTACCTTCAAGTCACGGTGCTCGCGAGCGGGTGATACAAACACGATAGAGAAACCGCGTGTGTCGAAAGAAACCCCATAAGCACTGTCGGCCTAGCGGCTGACCGTACATACGCGAACATGGTCGCGTAAAGGATATATTCCTAGACAAGTCTTATTCACGGCTTCTCTTCTCCTGTGATCGATGCAATCTCTTCAGCTGACATTATAGCCAGAGGTTGAAGCGACGACAACGCATCTCAAGGCGTCTAACGACATATTCAGTGGATCCCATGAAAGAGTTTACGATTTCTTGCCGGCAGTAGCTACAATAAGTTGAGAGTATCTCTCCTTTATTGCTAGTCCTTTTTCTCTTGTTTTATTCAGTACAACAGGCCGACATTATCCAGAGAGAACGGTAACCTCTCCTACTCCAAATGCCCTCTCTCTTTCTCACCTCCTCTCCTTTCATACATGATCGCGCGTTATACCGGCTGAACAGTCTCTTTCCTCCGCGGATAGAACAAGAGATTATCATCTACGATTACCATGACTCACTCGTACAGTGCCGCATTATGGAAGAAACAAATAGCATAGAAAAACAACCTGCTGAGATAATCGATCCGCGGGCAGCGTTGGAGCAATCCGCGTGCCTTGAACCTCTTAAGACTGTCCGAGCGGAATTGAGCTTTAGAATTCCTTTAGTCGACTAGAGCTTTAACCTCCGCCATTGAAAAGCCTTAAAAGAAGCTCTAAAAGAACACGGATATAAAACTAAAAACTCGCTGTTGCGCTTTATTTTCTTGGTTAACTTTTTCCGGGATGGCTATCGAGTTTAGACAAAGTGAAACAAAAGAAGTGGGAAATAAGAGGCGAGATTGCTCAGCTACTTGACATTATCAAAACTTGTTGAGTCATTGAATATCACACCTTTAATGGCAATGACTTTTAATATAAGTAGAAAAGGTTCAAGATTGCATGTACCATATCATTAGCTCCATGTTGTGTCTGTTTTATATGGAACCTCTAACGTATGATATGTAGCTTTAAAAAGGCACAATACATTTTCTCTTTTCTACTTTTATCAAAGGTCATCTTTTCCATAAGAAATAGATGTTACAAATCGCATCTTGATTCTTGGATGCAGTAAGATTGTGAAGTGGAGAGATAGGGAATCAAAAGGTATCGTTCTTCAAGATCGAAGAAGAGCAAATTCCGATACGAATGGATTCATGTCCAGTTCGTAACGGACGTATCTATCTTAACAACTTGGGTCACAGAGGCCAAAGAAGCAGTCTATTACGGCGTATCGTGGTGAAGAAGTTACTCGTGCAGAAGGAATGAAACGGAAGCCCTTACGCGACAGAAAATGCATCCTCAACAAAGAATCCAACCTCTGAAATTCTTTGTGTAACCTAAGAAAGTTTTTATATTTTTTCACTTCTTTGCTTTAATAATATAAGCTACGTGAACTGCATCTAATGTGGCAGATCTCAACAACCATCCAACGTCCAGTAAACAAATTCGAGAAATTGAAAAAATAAAAACTTGAAGTGCTCTTTATATTAGCATCCTGTTTCGTATTTCCTGCCATCTCTCAAATTCTTCAAAAGCAGCAGTTGCTTATCACAAACAAAATGTGTGCCGGTAAAGAATCTAGGAGATCCGACGTAGTGATCGAAACGCATCAGGAAGCTCGTAGTACATTAGGCGAGTCTCCCCTTCCGACTGTGGACCTACAGTCAACCAAGCATGGCAAAGCCGGAACTTGGGTCGACGTAGGTACTCTTTTTACTCACCAGCTGTTAAAACTTTACAGCAGTATAGTCCTCGTGAAATAAAAATCCACGGCCTACAAAATAAGGATCAAACTCTAGCTTTCTCAATTGTTGCGGGGAAGCTATACAGGAGAAGGGAATATGAAGGGTAACTGTCGATTGCTGGAAGCGTAACGATTGAGCGTCAATAAAAATTGACTCTGGCCCGGGGAATCGAACCCTTGGTCGCCGACTCATAGCCCGATGCGCGACCTCTGCGCCAACTACGGAGTGGATGATTAGTTACATATAGTCATCCTATCACCTACTGCCTCACCACTAACACTTTAAGTCATTCTTCGGGGTGGTAAGGGGGAAGCTATGTGACGTGTACCGTGTACCACGTTACACAATATGGACAAGAAAAAAATTAATAAAGAAGTAGTGGACTGGTGTCCGTAGTCGGCCATTGGTATCTACCCTGTTGGCCATTTTAATCCTCCCCACCTCTTTCTCCCCTTCATTTTCAACATATAAAGCATCGTGGATTCTTAACCTTAACCTCGAACGCACAGTAAACGCCATGAAAACTATTTTAAGGTCCCGATCTAACCCAGACCTCGAGGGTGTCGGTGCACCGCTTGGGTGGTATTCAGTTCTAATCTTAAGCATTTCACGACCACAAGCCTATCGGAACCTCTGGCGACGAATAATGCGTACGATTATAAACGAAGCTGTGAATCAGAAATGGAATATTTCTTCCTCTGACCAAAAAGCGAGCCAAAAAGTATCAAAGACGAAGCAAGTAGCAAGAAAATTACTTGGAAAAATTCATCAAGATTACGAAATTGATGCTTTCAAAAGCATGACCTCCTTTCGCTTTATAGTTGTATTATATAAATTACGTCTTGATGTGTCTCTAGACTTGGTTCCTTTTGTGTAGTAAATTTAGTTTCAAATCCTTAGACCTTCAACGATTTCAACCAATTGCGAAGCATGCATGCAAAGGAGAGAATAACCATTTTAATCTCAATAAAAGAAAACTACACACCCATCATATATAAAATCGCTGGGTCGTGAGGTGTATACATATGAAAGGCATTTCAATCTCAAACACATTTCACAACAAAGATACTTGATCGAATTAAGCTCAGTACAAAGAAGTGAATACGATTCGCCATAATCGAGCCATTGTCCTCGGATAACAGTCGGTCATTTATCCACTGAAGAGAGCATCGAGTAAGAAAAAAATAATGGCAAATGCGTCCCACGATAAGTGTGTGAGTCCTCCGCCGAGTCCGGAAATAGCGGTCGTCTGTTATTTGAACGTCTATTAGGATGTTTCCTGACGGAACAGCTACCGAGGTAGCCCTTGAAAGCCGAAACCCTTTACGGCTGACAGAATGGGTCTTATCTCCTTTTAAATATTTACCACGAAATTGAGGGGAAAAGCTATAAATCTCAACCCCGTATAAACGTTATGTTAAGAACGCTTATATTTGTCTGTCGCGTGGCTCCGACGAGGTACTTTTACATTTTTCTACAGATGGTCCCTTATTCCATTTGCTCTACTATCATCCCAATGTTTTACATTTGTTTTTATTGTAATAGTCGACATTTCACACGAATGCTTTTGAGCTCTATAATCTTATTCAATATACAAATGTTGAAACGTGACATTCGATCATCAATTTGTCATGTACGAAATAAAAATGTGTCATCAACTTTTTCATTGCAAGTAACCTAATTCATTAACACAATAATTACTTTGGCCGTTATCGTACCAAGTAGAATTTGCCTGAGCAAAGAAGCTTTCTACTGAAGCAACAATTCATTTTGATCAACTGATCAAATTTTTAGATATTTGCAATACAATTTATTAACATTTTTTTTTTAATTTAAAAAAAACAAACTGAAAAAAAGTCATCTTATGCAACTGAAATTGCACAAAAAGCCTTCAAACGAGAAAAGTATGTTCCCAAAAATTAGTGTGATAGGCTCATTAGAGACAATTAAACACCATAGGAAAAAAGAGGGAGAAAAAGAGTCAACTCTTTTCCTTATTCTTCCTCCGTCTTTTTTATACTACTAGGATCCAACCGG
Source organism: Melikaiella ostensackeni (assembly GCA_032362435.1). Taxonomy (NCBI): domain Eukaryota; kingdom Metazoa; phylum Arthropoda; class Insecta; order Hymenoptera; family Cynipidae; genus Melikaiella; species Melikaiella ostensackeni. Next base: position 32,799,871 of record JAUMHM010000005.1, on the reverse strand, counting down.
GGATCCAACATGTTTCGAGGTCATTTAGACCTCCTCATCAGGGAAATTTGATAGGAAACAACGGTTGAAAATTTTGCTCTTATGCTTTATATTAATTAGAAAATGTAGATGTGAAATTAACGTTAATTATTAGGAAACTATTTACATTTTTTGTCTGTGTAATGATCTTCAATAATTTTTTGGGAATCATTGTACAAAATTTTTATATTTCCTTTAAACTAATTGCGTATAGAATTTACTATTTTATTTTCTAAAAATAAATAAAAACTGTGAAATCTATATTCTGTAAAAAATAAAATAGTAAATTCTATCCGTTCAGTTAATTTTGGAATAAAATGTAGAAAAACTTTCTTTCTTTGATAATCTAGCTAAGTGTTTTTGTGATTAGTGTATTTTGACGTTTGATAAAAACAAAAAAGGATAATTTATTCTCGTTTACTGGATTAAAGGACTTATAGAAAACAAAAAAATATGTAAACAGAGATAGAGAGAGAGAGAAAGAGAGAGTAACAATGCAATTGATTTAAGCAAATATAAAAAATGTACAATGGTTCCCAAAAAAGTATTGAAGATCAATACATATACAAAAAATATAAATAGTTTCTTAATAATTAACGTTAATTTCACATCTACATTTTTTAATTAATATAAAGCATAAGACCAAAATTTTCAACCGTAGTTTCCTAAAAAATTTCCCTGATGAGGTCTAAATGACCTCGAAACATCTGCTGTCCAGTGGAAAAAGCTAGTAAGTGACATTTGCCATAGTGACTATTTTCATACATGCCTGCATGGGAAAATAACATCTATGGCAATTGTAACTCACTAGGGTTTTCTATTGGACAGCAGACATGGGAATCCTAGTAGTATAAAAAAGACAGAGGTAGAATAAGGAAAATAATTGACACTTTTTCTTCCTCTTTTTTCCTTTATTATTTAGTTGTCTCTCATCAGCTTATGACACTAATTTTTGCAAACATACTTTTCTCGTTTAAAGGCTTTTTGTGCAATTTCAGTTGCATGAGATGACTTTTTTTGATTTTATGTTTTTAATTTTTTTTCCAAATTTACGAAACAGAGACATAAAGCCATAGACTTTGCTTCTCTTTCGTTGAGATTCGGTTCTTGGTTGGCTCTACAAATTAATATCATCATTCAACATATTTCGTTATTATTCTTTCAACAGAATTCTGACTGCCTAAATACTCTTCTTTTCCAACAAACTCGAATTTTTCAAATGAAACCAGTTTTACAGATCTTGACACGTTAAATTATAAACTAAAAGCTTTAGAGAAAATAACAAATTTTTATAATTACATTCTCCTCAAAGAGGACGTCTTTTCAGAGTCTACATTCCGAAAACGAGGGAGCTTGAAAGCTTTAATTATTTTCTCAAAGCGGCTTTTCAGCATACGCAAAAGTAAGCATCAAAATAAACTCATAGTCCAACTATAATAACAACTGTCGTACTAGGGCAACGCCCTCCGTGGAATTCTTAATTGTCCCGTGGTCCATGACGAGCAGAATTTTCCACTGCTGCGTCATATTCTATATGGTCAGTTTCTTTTTTATCGAATAGAGTTAAATCCAGTAGAGAGACACCCCTAACCACAAAAAGATAAATAAAGGATATTTCACCCCTTGTGAGGAAAATTTTGCATATTCTGAAGTCAATTTCAACTTGTCGGCAGAAGATGATGGAAAAAACCAAAGAGAAAAGGCCGCATGTGTGTAACTTTGGTTTGCTTTTCCACGATGTCATGTAACAATAACCGAAAAAAGGGTCGGCGGACAAAGGCTTCTCTGAGCTAACCGATATTTCTACAAACGTATGCGGCCATAACTTTCTTTGTTAGGTATTTCAGTTATCAATATCAAAATGTATGATTTATAGAAGAATTGTGACGTTTAGAAAAAAACTTATAAGACAGCATGTAAAAATAGACTTTGGCATTGACTGAAGGGCTTTACAATCTATAGAATAGAGTTAATTAAAACCCAACAGTTTGTATTTATCAACAATTTTCGCCTACTCATTTTGCTCTTTAATACTTGCCGGCAAAGGAATATAAAATGACACTAATTTTAATTTCTTCTAACATATGCATAAGTTTTATAGATACTATAAAGTATTCGATAAATAAGATCGAAAAATGTCAAACATCTCATTTTCGATAAGGGTTATGGCAACAAACTCAAGGACCATCTGTACGCTTTGCGCAAAACTCATCATGCATGACGACCTTCAAATACGAAGAATGCAAAACGATGCAGTAAGACGGCGCGCGTTCGTATTAGTTGCGCCAATTAACCTGATTAATCATGATTAATTAAGAGCCAAGTGAAGAGCACTTCAGAATTAGTATCTCGTCGGAAGCTGAGATGGATTTCTTTCACTCCCAATTCTGGGAGGCTATATATAAAAAAGCAGGATAGTAGCGGTTCAGCAGCAAATGATTCAAAGAATTTGAATTTCTCGGAAATAATTTGTTTCCATCTCTTTTTCAATAATTAAATCAGATATGTATTTTAATCGTGTGGATATGGCAAAACACCAGCGTGAAAAATGAATAAGCGACTGATGATTGGCTTTGTAAAAGAGGGGGTAGAACTACAAGAAGGATAAAAAGTATGGAGCAGCGTATCGTGTAGGGTGTAGGGGAAAGGTGTCCACAGATGTTGCGCGTGCACAGAGAATCAAAGGAATATCTAACAAATTATTCAATAAAATGTGTCATAATCTTATATTTTATTCTGGCACCAAATTCTTGGGGTTGCAGAAAGTTAGCTAAGGAACTTGGTGCGTCAGAACGTCAGTGTCAAAAAGCTAAAAAAAGATGTTTCTAAGCACGGTATTTTAACGAGCACTAATCCAAAAGTAAGGAAAACATTAGCCCCTGAAGTTGAAGCTCTTACAGGGTTTGATTGAAAAGTAATGAGCCTTCCCGCGCGGAGCGTCTGCCAAGCGATCAACCGAATCGGCTGGT
>JAUMHM010000005.1:32786130-32796784 GCA_032362435.1 Melikaiella ostensackeni | reverse complement strand
ACAGTAATTGCTATCAATTATCTCTGTTTTATTTTCAGGTACTAATGATTTTCTAATCTGAAAATTCTTCATTTTTATACAGAGGGAACTCCCCATATTTATTGTCTTAATGGGTTTATTGGCCAGGGTAGTCAACCTGTGCATGAAAGTTTGCAGGTAGGCGGAATATTGGGTAACAATTGGTCGGGCATGTCCAAACTCGCACTCTACTACCTGAGATGTATACCCCCACCTCAGTGGAAAATCATAAAGTTTGATGAGATCTTGGAAAGGGGTAGGGGTGCGACCTATGTTATTTCTGTAACCCAAGTGAGGGGTAAGCGCTCTGGGCCCAGAGGTGGGGGTTATCTTCCCAGGTATCAGAGTGCGAGTTTGGAATCGCCCGTTCATTATATATCGAACTATTGTCCGTAGTTTGTCGCCTACATTAAATTCTTGGGCCTTTATATAATAAAAGTCATTCTTCGTCAACTTCGAAAGTATTTGCAAGAAATAAGAAGAGCTTCATTATGTTGCCCGTCATTAGTCGTACATATTTACAATTTCTCAAACTTTTCAAAATTTATACACAGCTGTAAATCACGAAAGAATTCTACTTTGTTTTACTTTTTCAAATTCTTTACTTTTTTCCATAAATTACGATACCAATTTTGGGCTATTTTTGACCCTACCGTCCTCCCACATTTACGACCGTAACTTTTTCTAAACCCCCGTCCCCTCCATACCACCCGAAAATAAACGTAGCCCAAAATTCTCTTAAAACAGAGGAAACGGGGTGATTTTTCACAAAAAAAAAGGAATAATAGAAAAATAAATTCGTTTTATGAAAATTCCTTTTTAAAGAAAAGAATTTTCCACCAAGAAAATTTGTTTTCTACCAAAAAAGATCGTTTTCCACAAAATACATCAATTTTAACAAAATTGTTAAATTTTGAAGATAGAAGGACGAATCATTCTCAAAACATTCGAATTTTGAACCCCAAAATATTATTTTTCAAAGTTTATGACAATGTTATTGTTAATTTTATACCAAGTAGTTAAATTTTCATAACAATAGTTCAAGTTTCAAACTAATAGTTAAATTTTCAGACACAAACAAAATTTTCGAGAAAACAGTTAATTTTCAAGAATGCAGTTTCATTTTCTAACAAATTGTACAATTCTTATGCCAAGAAAATGAATTTTCCACAAATCAGTTCAATTTTCAACCCGAAAATTTGAATTTTTTTACGAAAATGATGAATCTCCAACGGAAAAACAATTCATCAAAACACAAATAGTTTTAGTTTTCACTAAGCAGTTGATTTTGCAACGAAAAAAGGTTTCTTCCCAACAAAACATGTAATATTTTACATTTCAACAAAAAAATAATTTAATTTTGAGTAAAAAACTGTTGAGTTCAACAAAAAAAAAAGAATTTGCAAGAAAATAGTTGAATCCTAAAGCAAAACAGAATAAATAAAAACAAATGGTTACTAGACAGGATGATTTCTTAACAAAATACATGAGCTGTGGTTCGAGGGGCTTCATAGTTGAAGAGGCACGGCCCTGGTCAAAGCCCGATGGCAAGGTCCATTAAGCTAGCACCTCCAAAATCGAATTTCAGCATTCTTCATAGCTCAGAGTTTTGGGCTTTTTTGGGCACCAATAAAAATTTTTGGGCTTTACTTTTTTCAAAAAATCAATTTTTTTGTGGAGGTGCTAGCTTACATTAACCTAGCACCTCCACTGCCTAAAATACCAAAATAACAAAAATTCAATTCCACCAGAATTTTGGGCTAGAATTCGTTATAATTTCCTCAAGAAAAATTTTACAATAATTTATAAGTTGCCCCATATGTTTTTTTTCAATTAGGTAAATGCGAAAAGGGATAAGGTTCTAACACACACGAAAAATCATTCTCACAGGGAAAATTATCTGAATTTGATTACAGGAACTTTAGGAACATTTTTAATTCTTGTACTAAGGCAATTCGAAAAATTTCGAGGACATCATACTTGTTCTGCCACCTGATTTTTTATTCGAGTCAGTGTAATAAGGAATAAAGTGAGTTCGAAAATTAATTCAAATTCCATTTCAGTAAAACGTACGTCATTAGGCCAGTGCCAGCAATTTGATCAAATATTTTCGTTTCCATGACTGAAAACCATTTTTTGGGACCAACCCCGATACGATATTTGAGTGCTACTGGTACTTGGGAAATTTATTTAAATTCCATTACAGTAAAACGTTTGTCGTTGGCCTAGTGCCAGCAGTTTGAAAAAATATTTTCATTTATCAGACTCAAAACAATTTCTTGGGACCAACCCCAATACTAGATATCAATACTGCTGGGGCTTGCGAAATTTATTTAAATTCCATTATAGTAAAACGTTTGTCATTGGGCCAGTGCCAGCAATTTCACAAAATATTTTCGTTGCCAAGACTGGAAACAATGTTTTGGGACCCACCCCGATACTAGATTTTAATGCTGCTGGTACTTAGGAAATTTATTTAAATTCCATTACAGTAAAACGCGTGTCATTGTCAATATTTTATCAAATTTCTTGCACTGGTATGATGACTCACGTTCTACTGTAATGGAATTTAAATGAATTTCCAAAGTCCCAGTATCATTGAAATTCAGTATCGGGGTTCGTCCCAAAAAATTGTTTCCAGCCCTGAACACGATTTTTTTTAAAATTGCCGGCACTGGGCCACTGAGACATGTTATACTGCAATGGAATTTAAATAAAGTTCCCATTTCCCAGCAGCATTGAAATCTAGTATCGGGGTTGGTCCCAAAATATTGTTTTGAATCTGAGAAATAAAAATATTTTGTCAAATTACTGGCATTTTGACAATGACACATTTAACTGTAATGGAATTTTAATAAATTTCCCTAGTCCTAGTAGCATTGAAATATAGTATCAGGGTTGGTCCCAAAAAATTGTTTCCAAGCTTGAAAACCAAAATATTTTATCAAATTACTGACACTGGGCCACGGATACACGTGTTGGGGTTGGTCCTGAAAAGTTGTCTCCAGTTTGAGAAACGAAAATATTTCGTTAAATTACTGGCACTAGGCCAATGACACACGTTTTACTGTAATGGAATTTAAATACGTTTCCCAAGTCCCAGTAGCATTGAAATCTAGTATCGGAGTTGGTCTCAAAAAGTTGTTTCCAGTCTTGGAAACGAAAATATTTGATCAAATTGCTGGCAAAGGCCTAATGACACACGTTTTACTGTAATTGAATTTAAATAAATTCCCCAAGTCACTTTATCCCTTATTGCATTGACTCGAATAAAAAATGAGGTGGTAGATTAGTATGTCCTCGAAATTTTTCGAATATTCTAAGTACAAGAATGAAAAATATTCCTAAAGACTCTGTGACCCAGTTCTGACAATTTTCCCTGTGAGAGTAATTTTTTGTGTGTGTTAGAACCCTATCCCTTTTTGATTTACCTTATTAAAAAAACATATGGGGCAACTTTGAAATTATTGTAGAACTTTGGTTGAGAAAATTATAAAGAATTCCACAATGGACCACTAAAGGCTTGATTTTTCAGTGATTTGTGCATTTACTGTCAACCAAGGGTTGTTCGGATAGATCTTCGGAGGAATCCTTGCTAATAGGTTGTTTGGACTCTATAAATCTTTTCAGTGTTTAATCGGTTTTCGGTAATTAACCGTGGACGCGCACTGTGTTAAAGTGATTTTGAGAGTTGGATTGTGCCATGTTCAAGAAGATGTGTCTTTGTCATCTTTTAGAAAACAAGTTGAAGCACGTTTTGGTAAAATTGACACGTGCTTTTGTTGGCTGTGTGAGTGTGTCCAATGTCCAGGTGCCCAGATAGGATTACTTAGCGGAGTTGATTCTTGCTGATAATTCGTCATTCTCGCTCCTGTGTGGGGTCAAGCGCCCTTGGGAAAACTACAAGGTACCTTGCGGACCCGGTATTTTTGGATGGAAACTGTTTATTTACTCTAAAAGTCTCGGGTAAAATTGGCCTGTTTAACCTGATTTCTCCGGGCCAAGGGCCTTAATTGTTGATGTAGAGAACGGCTCATTTCTATTTTATACGCCCTTAATGGTTCTTATAAATTGCAGTTTAAACATTGATTTAAAAAAGCGCATAATGAAAAAAAAAACCGCAAAAAACGGGTTCACGTGCCCAGATACGATTACTTACCGGAGTTGATTTTTGCTGATGATTCATCACTCCTGCTCCTGTTTGGGGTCAAGCTAGAAACCGTTTATTTACTCTAAAAATCTCGAGTAAAATTGGCCTGTTTAACCTCATTTCCCCGGGCCAAGGGCCTTGAATTGTTAATGCAGAGAACGGCTCATTTCTGTTTTACACGCCTTTGATGGTTTTGGTGAATTACAGTATAAACCTAGATTTAAAAGAAGCGCATAACGGAAAAAAACGCTAAAAGCGGGTCCATGTGCCCAGATAGGATTACTTACCAGAGCTGATTCTTGTTGATAACTCATCATTCCTGCTCCCATTTGGTGTCAAGCACCCTTGGGAAAACTACAAGCTACCTTGCGGACCCGTCATTTTTGGCTGAAAACCGTTTATTTGCTCTAAAAATCTTGAGTCAAATTGGCCTGTTTAACCTCATTTCCCCGGGCCAAGGGCCTTGAATTGTTGTTGCAGAGAACGGCTCATTTTTGTTTCATACGCTCTTAATGGTTCTGATAAATTACAGTTTAAATCTAGATTTAAAAGAAGCGCATAACGGAAAAAAATCGCTAAAAACGGGTGCACAATAATTATCCCCGTGATGAGATATCTTAATTAAATTTTAACAAAGTCTTGGATATTATACGCAGGAAGTTACATTTACAAATTATTTTATCTTTTCTTATTTTCATGTTTTTGTTGATATAATTTTCAGTGTAATTGATAAAAAAAAAATTTGGCGGAATGTGATTTTATGAAAGATATTACTGAAAGTCCGGTATAGAAGTATCACATGAATTTATTCAGTTAGTAAAAACTTAAGATTTAATGCATCACAGAAGGAATTATTGATAGAAGGCAAGTTTCGTGGTTTTTCCAAAAATGATATTTCATATTAACAAGAAAATATGTTCTGACTTTCAAATGAGAATATCAATAAATTTAAAAATCTATTTGAATTTGGTTTAAAAAAAGCTACCATGCACATATACACAATTAATATATGTTTCATTACCAATAACTGTAGTTATCCAATAAGTTACTCCTGATGAGGAAGTCTAAATTGGCTTCGAAAAATTTTGGTTCCCAGTAGTATAAAAAAGACGGAGAAAAGAAAGAGTGTAAGAATGGTTTTGGTTGACTCTTTCTTTTTTCTCCCTGTTGTGTACATTTTTTGTACATCTATCTCTAATGAGCCAAGAACACAGGTAGTCTCAAAGTCTATTTTTAAATTGTGAACTTTTTGACTGTTCTTTTTCAGTACACAAAAAATTTTCATAAGGAAATAGATTTTAGTCCGATCTTTAAGAGACTTTTACGAGGGATCGGAACTGGTTATTCTCTCAAAATTTTTTTTAAATGATCGTTTTTCTCTAAGGCTCTACGTAGACTGTCAGTTGTCGACCACCCCTCGATTGCTAAACTTCGTTTTTCTGAATTTTCTTCTAGTGAAGAAATTTTCTCATAACTTGAAAAACTTATATTAAAAACGTGGATTAATGTTTCTATCTTTTAAAAAAAAGGAAATCAACAGAATTTTTAAAAAATTTTGAAAAATAATTGAAATGATTGTTCAATTAGTGTTGTTCTGAAGTGTTTGCAAAAATTGGATTACAATTGTTTGGATTTCATACGCAGGAAGTTATATGAAAAATTATTTGGTCTTTTCTTATTTTCCTGTTTTTGCTAATATGGTTTTCAGTGTAATTGATAAAAACTTTGTGGAATGTGATTTTATGATAGATGTTACTGAATGTCCGGTATAGGGGCATAATAGAAGTAATTATTGATAGAATGCAAGTTTCACGGGTTTTTTTTCCAAAAAAGATATTTCATATAAACAAGAAAATATGTTTCGACTTCAACAAAAAAAAGTAACAAAGAAACTTTTAATGAGAATATCAATAAATTTAATAAATCTCTTTGAATTTTGTTTAAAAAAGGCTGCCATGCACAGATACACGTAACTTTATAGCGTTTTCTGTTTTAGGATAATGAAAAAAATCTTCATAAGAAAGTGAATTTCACATTGATCTTCAAGATTTTTTATTTTGATTAGAAAATGGAAAGATTGACCAAACAACATTTGATAATAAAAAAGGTGTTATTTATACTTTTAGGTAATATTTGAATTTTATTAATATACGTTTCATTATTTATAATTGTAGTTTTCCTATAAATTACCCCTGACGAGGAAGTCTAAATTTGGCTTCGAAACATGTTGGTCCCCAGTAGTATAAAAAAGACGGAAAAAAGGAAGAATGTGAGGTTGTTTTGTCTGTTTTTGGTATTATGGATTTCAGTGAAATTGATAAAAATTGTAGGGATGTGATGGATGTGATTGTAAGACTGGTGAAAAATATTAAAGAATTGTATTCAATTAGTAGAAACTGAGCTTGGATGCATCACAGAAAGATTTATTGATAAAATGCAAGGTTCTTGGTTTTTCCAAACAAGATATTTGATATTAATAAGAATAGTACATTGTGCTACAAGTTAAAAAGGTGAGAATTTTAAATTTTCGCTTTTTCAACATGTGGGACACGATACTTTTTCTATAATTTGTTTAAAAAGTGCTACTTCTTTCCCCTGTCTTTTGTTTAAAGAGGAGGCGATTTTTTGTCGATTGACGCAACAATAACAATGGCAATTGTTAAAACCATCGCAATAATATGGCCGTAACAGTAAGTTGGTAGCAACGTTTGGTCAGGAAGGTTAGGAGTGGTGAAAGTAGATACAACGCAATAGTTATGAGTTCACCTTCACTTACTGAAGCAGGCCACAGGGTTCGTTCAGCAGTTCGCACTTATTTACTTTTTTCACTGCGTCCGGCTACTTTTTTCACCAATGCCCGGAAAGGTCAATACTGCGCATGCGCCACGTCATCGACAACAAATCGGTCACTTTTAACACAGAAAACAGGTGGAAAAACTAGTACTCTTTTGCGAATGATAGAAAAAGTATGTTTTGACTTTAACAATAAAAGAAACAAAGAAACTTTTAATGAGAGGTTGGTATGGTTGCCGTTTCTTTATCCCTCTTTTTTCTTTTCGTTGTACATTTATTGTACATATATTGTACATTTGTCTCTAATGAGCCGTAAAAGCGGGTAGTTTCGAAGTCTTTTTTTGATCTGTGAACTTTCTGGGTGTTTCTTTTTTGGTACACAATTTTCATAAGAAAGTGGATTTCATTTCGATCTTCAAGAAATTTTAAACGCGAGGTATTAAACAAAGACTTGTTCCAATCTGCAGGGTTGCCTATGAATTATTAAGACTTTTTTAAATTGAAGTATTAATGATTAACTCAATTTACCAAAAGATACCTATTTTTATTGAAATATAATATACAAATTTGAGGAAGTCAGCAATTTTGAGAAAAGTGCTATTGTTTTGGATTATTACCTTTTTCTTGTTTGAAAAATGGAATAATCTGAATGGATTGGCTATAAATCAACCCAGAAAGTTTGACTTTATTATACTCTATTAAAATGATGCTAAATGTCAAAATAAGTTTGTCGATCAAAAATAATGCGTGATCAAGAACATATTAGCACAAATTTTAATATTATTATGAATAAAGTTTAGATGATGTGGAAAATCGGTTTTGGACATAGCGTAATATGAGATTCAAAAAGTTAATTCTTTCTCAGAAATATAGTACACCATGTCCACAAAATATTTGTAATGGAACTATTTATGATTAAAATTTTCAGTGAAAAGTTTAACAGAATGATAATTTACATTGTTATATTATATTGCATACCTTGCATTAAACGAGTTATTCCCAAAATTATTGACTTTCGAGAAATATTTCGATGGTTACTTTTAGAGTTAAACATATTTTTGAAAATTATTATCACTGAAATTGAAGTCAGGTTATACATATAAAATATGCTCTACGGAGTTCGCATTTTTTCACTTGTAACAAAGTGAAAAAGGACATGGCGCAATATAGTTTTGGCCTTTAATTAACGTCACTATTTTAATTAATAATTTCAACAGCTTTGGGAGCATTTACATATTACGTAACGTTATTTTCGACCTTTTTACCCCCCCGCCATATAGCAGACAGTAATATTCCATCGGACCCCCCCCTCCCCCGTTAGGTAACATATTCTGTACTATGTTTAAAATCATAATAGACGTTTTCTAAATAATTAAAAGGATTTTTAATATGAAATGTTTTCTAGTAATAAATAAAATAGTCTTGTTATGTAACACTGAATGTTTTTTAAATATTTTTTTTAGTCATACAAATATTGAAATTACTTAATATAGGTAGGTACTAATTAAAATTCACCTATTCAAACCTTTTTTCAATACATTTAAGAATCACTCAACAGATTTTTATAAACTGAACGTAACTTAACACTGGAGACAATAAATTATATCTTTGAATCAAATCCATTTTAAATCAGGCAGATTCTATACTTCAAGTCACAGAATCTCTCTGCGACGAAATATGTTGTTCTTTAAAGAAAATTGGGCGACACGTATTTTTCATGTAACTGAAGTTTGCAACGTTTATAAACGAAAATGTAAAATTTTCGTATCTTATTTGACTAATTACTTGCACCTGGTGACAGGTAATACCAAAACAAGTTTTATCCTAATATCCCTAACAACCGAATGGATTTTACCCACCTACGCACTTTAAAAAGTATACGGAAAATTTGAAAAAAAATTTATTTTCGTTTATAAACGTTGCAAACTATAGTTACATTATTTTCCTGATTTGATAACAAAAAATTTACTACGAAGTTACGAGTATTTGAATTTTTGCGTCAACTTAAAAAAACACACACACAATTTTTTTAAATTTTATAGTTCTCGATCTGATTCAGATATTCCAATTTTTTCGGATCCTGGTGAGTTTTACCGTCTTGTTTCGAAATCTGTCGGAGAAAAAATTCAAAATTAACAAAGTGGCGACGATCTGTTTGAAAATATAAAAAGTCGATTTGCACAAAAAATATACAAAAATACACAAAAATATGTGGGCTTCACCATTTTTGTGGCCACGAGAATTTTTTTTCGAAAAACCAAATTTTCACATTTTTCTTACAAACAACGACAGATTCGACAAAGTGCTAAGAAAAAACTGGCTCATTTCAAAAAGTTTTACAAGAAATGCCTCTTGCTCTTTTGTGATAACTTCCATCGTTTACGAAAAAAATTCGAAAAATATATTTTCAGGGAAGAAAATTCTCTCGGCCACAAAAATGGTTTAGCCCGCCTAAAATTCAAAGGATGTCTTCCTTACAGAATGCCAAATTCAACAAGAAAATTGGCAAGAAATGTAAGAGTGGGTTTTTTTGGAAAAATCGACATTTTATTTTTTTAAATCAAATTATCGCCACTTTGTTAAATTTGACCTTTTTTCAAATTTTCCGACGGATTTCAAGTATTGGACGAAAATCTTTCCCTTCAGCGCACATGTGATATCAACATTTTTCTCGCCTTTTGCTTTTTTAGAAATACATGCAATTAAAAATGTTACGTAATCGGGTCAAAAATACCCCACTCCCCGCTCCTCCCTCCACCACATAACAGACCGCAACGAAACACGAATCCCCCACTCCATATTAATGTTACGTAATATGTGAACGTTTCCTTAGACAATAAATTTCGGGGCAAAATTGATTTAGAAACAAAATTTAACACTTACTGAACCTAAGAATAATAATGGTCCAAAATTTTCAAAAAGTGGACATGGCGTAGTATAACTCTGGGACGATGGACTCACAATTGCAAATTGTTAATGTTTTCTTAAATACTTAAATAAACAAGTTTCATCTTTGCAATTTTATAATCACACAAAAGAATAGACTTGATTTACACGTGTCAAACTTTTCAGTCCAATTTCAAAATGAACATCTACACGAGTTTAAATTTTTTCTGATTCTCTGTAGGCATCTTTCCCCTATATGGGGATTATAAGCGTGGAATGCAGGGGATAGTCAGGAGAGGGCACGAATGGTGAACAGCTGTCTACAATGTTGGCCGTTTTATCCGCACTTGCCCATAACCCCCATGTTTCCATTCCCTTCATAATCAGCATGTCCGATCAATCGAAAATCTCTCAAGGGAACATTCTCCCACTTACGAGAACATCCGTAAACAATGATCCATCAAGATCCATTTTCAGCGTGTCAGTTTCAAAGGCGAAATCTCTTTTTGATGTGCATTTAACTACGTATCAACATTTTACTTCGTATGTGAAAAGATTTTTTGTATGCTCTCCGATGCTCTTTTTGAAAGATACACAAATTACAAACCCAAAATTTAATAAAAGAATTTTATATTTCAGCCAACCTATTCCATGCACTAGGGTGGTCCCAGTGGCGGATTTACTCAAGGGCACATGGGCACGTGCCCAGGGACCCCCACAAGCTGGGGGCCCCAACAAAATGAACATCCTCTTATTTCACAACACCTCTGTTGAAAATCCGATTTTCAGTACCTGTAGAGCGGGGGG
>JAUMHM010000005.1:32768955-32779700 GCA_032362435.1 Melikaiella ostensackeni | reverse complement strand
TTATCAAGTTGAAAATCTTTTAGAAGGGTTTTTGTTTTGCTGACTATTGATTTTGTGGGATCCTTTTTGAGTTTTTTGTACGTATCATCAGTTAGAAGGTCCATGATTTTCTTGTTATAATCTTCTATATTCATTATTACTGAGTAGAGTATTAGTAGAGTATTATTACTGATAACTGAGTTATGCTGTTGAATTTGTCTTTACGTACATGATTTCTGGAACATTTTTTCCTATTTTCCATCCATAACTCTTCAGCCTATTTCTCTTTCTACCTCAATTCATTTTGCGATTCTTTCTTAAAGTAAAAGGGTACTAATTAAAGTAGACCTATCTTAAAAACAATACTTTTGCAGCTATTCTAAAAAATAATCCATTCACTGGTTCTTTGCTTTATTTATAGTATATTTTGGAAGAGAACCACAAGCGGTTGCTATTATTTGTTTCGGTACCCGACTTGACATTCATATCATCCGCTGCCAAACGTTCGTAACCGAGGAGGCACACGCCTGGGGCAGCGTCAAGATTGCCGCTTGCATATTTAAAATATTCATAATTCTTTAACCATTATTCCGATTGAGCTCAAACTTTCCAGGAAACTTCTTTTAACCTTAGTCAACAACATTCTTACTAGATTTTTTCGTTGCTTAAAATTTGCCCAATAAACGAAGCGCTTGAAGGTTAAAATTCATGATTTTTGCAAAGTCTCAAAAAAAATTAACAATATTTTTGTTTATTGAAAATATTCCCGTTTTTCTTTCTTAAATAGTTTCAGAAGACTTAAACAAGTAATTTGGTATTGATAAGATTGAAAAATTCCGAAAATTGGCTAAGTTAACGCGGGTTGAAGTGAAAAAAGAATATAATTGTTTTCGAAAAATCTACTTCTTACCAATTACTTCAAAAACTACAAAACCTATAAATTTTTGCAAAAGGAAAAAACAGATGCGCTTTGAAATTCTCTTTAAGTATCAGTCCTTAAAATTGAAATTCGAACGATTTTCAAAATTGACTTTCAGGACAATACTTCTCAGGCTGCATCCACGCGTATCGCTTTTTGATCGCGAGAGGTTTAATTAAATCTGTATCACTACAAAGAAACAAAAGACTATTACATTCTCGGATCATTTTGTTGCAGATCAAACTTATACCTTCAGATTTATTGTGATACTTTACATGTGGAACTAAAAAACCAGAAAATCATAAATTTAAATAATTTTAACTTTAATATTGAATAGCATTTTAAGAATATAGATTACTATATCGATTCTATACATAAATTACTTAGATTTTCTTTTTTTCTTTTAAATAAAATCTAAAATGATATAGTGCAATGTGACCTTTTCCTTTAAAAAAATGACTTAAAAGTGACTTTAAAAAAGTGAGTAAATGTGACTCAAGTGACTGTGTGGCAGCCTTGGGAATGAGAGCATATAAAGAATAAAATGACTAAAAAGTAATGACTCCGAGGAAGCTTATATCGCAACTCCAAGAAAGAAAAAAGCCTGATATTAAGTGCCCAAACCCGGTATTTACTATTTCTTAAAATAAAAAAATATTTATTTGAAATATAGTAAGTACTTGCAATCAGTGATACAACCCAGTATTTAAATTTAAACCTCAAAATTAAATTTTATCGATTTCAGTGCTAGCGCGGACGAATTTCCGAATCAAAAAAACTAACAGTATCAACATAGATTCCAATGAGACAAAATCTCTGTTCATACAACATTTTTTGAGCCGATGCTCCATTTGGTGAAAAAATAATTGCGCAATTTTTTATAAATAAAAAAAAAGGTTTAACCCGTGGTTCAAGACATTTCAACGCTAAAAAGTGTATTTTTTTTGGTGTGTAAAAGTGACAAATGAACGATTCGGGCAGTCTGACCCTGGTGAAGAAACGGCATTGTTTGGGGCTTAAATATATTGTTTTCCAAGGAACTTAGGCCTACTAGACAATTTGAGTGAATTATGAAAAAATTAACGAAAACTTTCTTTAAAATGTCAATTTTCTCAAAAAGGCCAACTTAAATTTTTTTCTTGATATTTTTTCAGATTCACTGTAATATGAGCAAGATTATCTGTAAGGTGCGTCCTCGCTAAACTATTCCTTCATATATAAAAACGTATTTTTTTATAATATAAAATACATTTTTCAAAATATCAATTCTTTTTTAAACGTTCACAGTTTTATGTTCTAAAGATGCGAAAATCATATACATTTACAGAATATACAGTTACAGAACTGAGAAATATCAAATCTTTTAGACTTTTAATTTGAAAATTGATGAAATTATTATTTTTGCTATTCTGCTTTGAGTAATTTTACTTCTTACTTCTCCTGCAAATTTTTCCCACTATGCTTCCAGCTATGAGGCGGAAAATACAGAAAAGACAAAACTAGTAAAGTAAGAGGTAAAATTAATCAAAACAGAACAGCAAAAATCATAATTTTTTTATTTAAAATCTAAAAGATCTGATATTTCTGAATTATGTAACTGTACATTCTATAAAGGTATATGATTTTAGCTATGAATAATAATAATAAATACAAGACTATGAATGTTTAAAAAAGAATTAAGAGTTTGAAAAATTTATTTTATATTATAAAAAAAAAATTTCTATATGAAGGAATAGTTTAGCGAGGAGAAAACTCGAAGGACATCTCCCTCATATTACAATGAATCTAAAAAAAATCATGAAAAAAAATCAAAGATGGTATTTTTGAGAAAATAGACTTTTTAGTTTTTTCCAAAAATGTACACCATTTTGGTAATTTTTAAAAATAATTAAGTTGTTTTAAGGGATTTTAAAGAGGGTAGATAGTAATACAGGCTAACGTAAAGAAAATTTAGTTATGCACATTATACATTTTCAACCCGTTATAGAGGGTGTTTTTTCACTTTTAAGGATATAATTCTGAAAAAATTAGGATAAAATTATTTTCAGTGATACCTACCATTATTTTATTGAAATACTTTTTACTTTTACATAAGTCTTTTGCTATTTTTACACAAAAAATAACACTTTTTAGCGTTTAAAGGCCTTGGACCACGGTTAAAACTTTTTTTAATTTATAAACAATCCGTGAACTTTTGCCCCCCCCCCCCCCTCTACCAAGTGATATATGGACTGCCCCATATATATTAAAATAATGTCCATTTTTCTCGGAATAATAAAGAATAGGTGAGTGACGTACTATTTAAGCATTTTAATCTACAGAACCTGAATCTTCGTTGTCTCACCCAGCCATGGTTCATAAATTACCTGCAGTGCCGGTTGTCTGTAGGGTGTACTTTAAGCTTTCTTTGCATTCACATGAAATCATGAATAGTCATAGAGTTTAATTTTGTTTTTACAACTCTGCAGTACAACCATAAACATTCGTGATCTTGCCATATAACCATCCATAAATCTTGTTGGATAGTCGATGGAGTACAAACTATCTCTATAGTCTAAAGAAGTATTTTGCCAAGAGTAGATATTTATCACCGATTAATCGTGTATAAGGATACAATGATATAAATGTATAGAAAAACGACAGAAATTGAATTTTTACTTGTATTTTATCTTCTATTTTAATCAAAGACTCTTTTTGCTTTAATATGGTGATCTATTCCAACTAGCAGATGACGTATTATTGCCCTTGGTAATTCAATAATTCATGGTTACTCAACCCCCATACGTATATTCTGTGATGAATTTTACTATATATAACCGTACTGATGTCCTTAGTGCCCTAATCAGAGGGTAGAAAGACCATGGTATGTGGGTCATTACAAAAGAACGTAATTACACCCATTCTATGAAAGCCGGGAATTAGGGGGACATGAGCATCAGACCCTTAAACTTCTAACACAGTTCCCACCATTTTCAGTGTTAAACTCAAGTACAACTTAATGTAACATGTAACAATTTTAGATTGAGTTTGTTTCTTTCAATAAGAAAACCCCAACGTTTATTCGCAAAACCAACGGTTTTAAGCTTACGCAGAAGGACAAAGAAATCGGTCCAATACTTTCAGTCGTTTTTGCAGTTTACTCTAGATCCCGTTAGGATTTCTCCTGCTCGTTCGTACGCACCGAGCAGGAACGACAAAGCGAATCAACGGGGTCAACGAACTTATAAGTTTCGATACATTCTCGTTAAGAACCTTGGGCCGGGCAATGACAATTTGACATTATTTATCAAAGTTGAAGATCTTTTTGTTTGAAAGTCTTTTGAAATTAAGCAAGAAATAATTGATACTCTTTCAGAAACTTGAGTAAAACTCGAGGTAAAACTTCAAGACTATTATAATGGATACTCGAGCAGTGAATTCTACTTTCCAAAGTCCTTACAAATTCAATACATAACAAAATTTCATTAGACGGGGCATTTAATAAGCATTCGAATGTTTTTTTTTCAGAAAACTTTGTTTGTTCTTCGCTCAGGTGTTATCCAAGTTATTTTACAGTATTAAAAGCTGTTTTGTATTGTGCTAATGTCTCATCATCTAAACGAGCGAATTTCGCCTCGAACTTGAACAAATTCAGGATTGCCACAGAAGGCTGTTATCAAGATTTCATGACTCCTCCAAGCTTTTTAGGTCTACTTTTGAAGAAATTCAAGGTCTACTTTTTAAAAAAATACTGTCAATTCTATACTCAATTTCAACACATTCCACTGGTCGCAGTCTAGTTTTCAAAGAATTTCTTGTATAATTATTCATCAATCCGAATGTAAAGGACTGCAAAGTACTAAAATAATTAATAAGACTTTGAAATAGGCGCGACAACAAAAATTCCAGTTTTATTTTAAATTCCATGACTTTCCCAGGTCTTCAAGATCTTATAGCAATCCTAAAATTGGAAGGCAGTGCACCGGAACGAAAGAAGCCACCTGACTTTCCGAATCCTCAGGCGAGCTTGGAAGTTTGGAGAGAAGCTGAATAGAGAGGAGAGATCAGCGAGTTTATAACGACGGATATACGTGAAACGTAAGTCGAGACATACATATAATGGCGACAGAGAAGGTGCATGACCATGAGAATACCTCTTGAATAGGAACCGGAACCTGAAGTTCGTGCGCAGAATCGACTATATGACTGCACACGTCCGCCCGTGCATATGAATCAGATAACAGGGAAGCCCGAGGGCTCTTCTAGAAGAAGAGGTTATCAGTGAACCATTGATTTCTTCGCGCAAAAGTAAAGTCTGAGACCGGATTGTTATAAGATCGTCGAAAGACGAGAGGAAGATAACATTAAAAGCTAATAAAAATTCCGATGGCAGTTTAATGTAAGTAATATCAATGCTCAACGTTTAAATAAGTCGTTCAATCAGTAACCCTCACACTTAAAATTTAAAAATCTGAATGCAAAATATAATCATAATAATTAAACACCCAAGATTAAATGTTAAGTTCACATACAATGTATGTGTATATGATTCTTTAATGAATAGATGTCTCCTTTCTTCACATAATCAGGAAATAAATGAGCAGTTAATCTAAAGGAAGAAAAAAAACATGAACCGAGAAGTTAAAAAGAATCGGTGAAAGGACAGGGGTCCAGCTGAATTACTGTTCGGAAGTGGAGTGTCGGATGTTATAATAGGTTCAACTAAGAAGAAACTCACTCAGTAATTCGACGACAATGAGATTAATTTATCATCTCCAGAATTATTTCTGTACCCAGTTTACTCATTGTCCACATCTACAAGCACATACAGAGATATCGTGGCTCTGTAGAATGCGATCGCCTTAATTTTCACTTCAATTATCATAGATAGTGAACAGGCAAGATTGAGCCACTGCTCTAGATTTTTAAACTGTAAAAAATCGGATTGAAAATAGACATTTTACAGTGATTGCCGTGGAAATTCTAAAAAGTTATTGTGAACTTGTAGCGACTCCTGCATTAATATTAGCAAATTTTTCCCAATTTCAGTTAAAATGTAATATTACCACGGGAATAAGTGGTCATACAGATACCAATGATAGCCGTGATGAAATTCAATCATAGTTTAATCGCTCATCAGTGTAATTTTATCGCGTGCAACGTTGTAACTTTACTACAAAATCTGTAAACAAAAGGCGAGAATAAAATGAAATTCACGACGGTAAAGCTATTATTTTTACACTAATTTGGTAAAATTCCCACAGTCATATTTATCTTCTGTATGCGTCCCCTTCTGTCCCATAATCGCCGTGGTGATTTTCAAACAGATTTTTTACATAGTGGAATCCCATAAGACTTGTTGATTTATTAACCTTCGAAGCGCAAGATGTCCTTCCGGGTTTTTATACAAAAATTGAAAATTTTTAAGAATCGAATATGAAAGTTTACAACTTTGATAGGGTGATTATCCAAATTTCAGCGAGAATTCCAGTCAAACATTTTTTCGCATAATTTAAATTTTAAATTCAAGCCTAAAGTTATTTTCAAAAAATGTTCTCCTTCTTTGGCCACACCAGGCTACAAAATCCATGTCAGTGACACAAAATCGAAAATCTCAACTCTTATATTAAACATCATACATTTTATGGATTTAACGCATCCTCGCAAAATAATAGAAATTAAGAACTAACCTTTGAACACAAAAACTGCTTGGTAGAGCAACAGTGATTCAATTTTTTCAATCCACGCTCCGAAATTTCCAGTCCTTCCAGTCGAGACTTCTCATTGACCTCAGAAACATAAAATTTGAATTTAGTATTGCGTCACATTAGTCCAGTACCTTAATATTCTCAGTGACAAAAGTTAAATGAAATTTAAGTAGAAAGATAGGTATGCCAAGGAATGCCAAGCTTATAACAAAAGCTAGATAAAATAATTAGGCGCCGAAAATAACGACAAAACGAAAGCCGGCGTTGCCGGTTGACATTTGTGTCAACGATCGAACGTTGCGTTTACGTCAAAACCAAAAGCATTCAGCAAGAAACGATAAAAATAAGTGAAATTGAAAGGCTAGGTGTTTAATTTGACAATTTACTCACTTTTACGAAAGAATATTCTCGAAATCCTCACGATATCTCATGCGACAAGCCGGCTATTGCGTTTTCGTCCCACCGACAGACAACCCCACAGACACCACAGACGTTTCGTGTCAACTGAACAAAGGCATAGGTGGTGGCATCTCTAGGGAACTATGGAACACTTTGCATTACCGACAACTCAGGCGGCAAATTCAAAATTCTATTTATTTTTACCCGAACGGGAGTGAATCTATTTTACATAGAACATTCAATTTCAAAGAGGACTGTGTGCTCAAAGTTTTGAATTTTTGTATGCTTAAACTTTGATGTTATTGCAAATGGCGAAAAAATGTCGAGTTTTTTATTTATTTTTTATCTGCTTGCATCAATTTTTCCTATGCTCACAAAGCTCAAAATTGTTTGGAATTAATGAGCGGGGATATTTGGAATGAAACAAATTTGTCAGTTGTGTAGTTAATTAATATACACAAATTAAATCAACAAATAATGAACATTGAAAATTTTTAAAATGAAATTATGGATTTTTGTTTGCAAAATATATTTCTGCTTTAAAATTACATGTTTTTATCGACCAGGTGATATTTGATCATAACAATTTGTCATCCGATACTAATCGGATAATTGATAATAAATTATCCGTTAATTTTATAAACAAATTGCATTTCAAAAATTTATACTATAAACATTTATAGGCAGAAAGAATATGTTCTTCTCTTAATTCTCCTCAAATTGTGTTGTCAGTTATGTCTTTTCATGAAAATTGGTCGTTCGATATTTTATCTTCATTTTATAAACAAATTATATAAAAGGATGTCCAAAAATGGAGATTTGAATGCAGGTAAAAAAATAGTTCATTCTATTAATTCTTTCCAAGTTCTTTTGCGGAATATGTTTAGTAATCAAAATTTATAATTAGACATTAATTGATGATTTCATCAAAATTATGTGAACAAATTACCAATGTGGACATTTAAAGGCAAATGAAAATAATTCGTTCTCCTAATTGCTTTTAAATTATGTTGCCAATGATATTTAATGTAATCGAAACTCAAAATGTGTCATTAGATATTATTTGTTGATTTTTTAATCAAATTATATAAACAAATGATATTCAATAGGCATCTTCCATAAAATCGCGTGAAATTCTTTCGAATTTTTTAAGATCCCCTGAAAACTTTGAAATCCGTTGAAATCCTTTAAGAACCCCTGAAATCTCTGCTCCACTAGACATTCCTGAAAAACTCGACAAGCTTTTTAAATCCCTTGAAATCTTATAATTTCTTTTGAAATCCTATGAATCCCTTAAATATGGTGAAATTGCTGGAAATTTCTGAAATCCCTGAAAACCGTTTAAATTATCATAAACTCCTAGAAGTACCATTCGTTTCACTTCATTTCCTAAAGTTCCCTTGAAATCTTTTTAATATCCCGAAAAACATCTTAAAATATGTAATACCTTTCAAAATTCCTTTAAAAATTATGAAACCTTTGAAATCCTCTGAAATCCCGAAAAATCCCGTAATATCTGATAAAGCTCCTTGAAATCCCTTGAAATCTTTCAAAATACCCTAAAAGCTTTTAAGTCCCCTGAAATCTTTGAAATCTGTTAAAATTCACTGAAATCTAGTAAAAATCCTTGAATCCTATTGAAATCCTCTGAAATCGCTGGAAAACTCTTCAATATTTTTAACCCCTTTAAATCTATAGAAATTTCTTATAATCTTATGGAACGTTCTCATTTCTTTTAACATCCTATGAATCTCTCAAATATTGTAAAATTCCTTGAAGACCCTTGAAATTGTAAAAAACCGTAAAAATTCCTTGAAATCTTCTTAGCTCTTACGAAATTATTTGAAATTACTCAGACATTTTTAAATCTCTTGAAATTTTATAAAATCCTACGAAATTTGTTTAAATCTTATGAATTTCCTCGGACTCTTTGAAGATGCTCTAAACTCTTAGACACCTTTAAAATTTTCAAAATCCCTTAAATCTTTTGCGATTCCGTATCTAGAAATCTTTAATATCTTTTAAAATTTCTTTAAAAATGTTTAAATCTTTGAAATCCTCTGAGGTATCATAAAATCCCTTGAAATATTCGAAATTCTTTTATATCTTTGATACCCTTTTAAAATCCATAGAAATTTTTTAAATCTCTTGAAATTTCTTAGAATCTTGTAAAATATCCTGAAATTTTTCAGATCATTTGAAACCCAACAAAATTTTCTGAATCTTTAAAGTCCTCGGAGATCCTATAAAATCGTGTATGTGTGGTAAAATCCCTACAAATCCCTTGAAATACTTCGAAATCTCGTAAAACATCTTGAAATTTGTAATAGGTATCTCTTAAAATTTCTTAAAAAATTTTTAAAACTTTAAAATCAGATGAAACTTCTTAAAATTCCTTCAAATTCTCCGAAATCCCTCAGAACCAGTCAAAATTCCTTAGAACCCCTTCGAATCTGTTGAAATCCGTTGAGATCCTTCAAGAACCCCTGAAATCTCTGATCCTCTAGAAATTCCTGAAAAACTCGCCAATCTTTTTAAATCCCTTTGAATCTTTATAATCCTCTGAGATCTTATAATTTCTTTTGAAATACTATGAATCCCTTCATTATGGTGAAATCTTTAAAATCCGTTAAAATTCACTGGAATCCATTCAAAACCCTTGAATTCTGTTCAAATCCTCTGAAATCGCTGGAAAACTCTCCAATATTTTTAACTCCTTGAAATCTATAGATTTTTCACATTCTCATCATTTATAATGGAATGTCTTAGATTCATGTGAATTTGGACCTGTCCAGTTTTCGTCAATTCTCGACATTTTGAGACCCCCTGAGTCATAAAAAATGGTTCTTACAAAAATGTCTGTCGGTTTGTCTGTTGTCTGACGACGCGATAACTCTCGAAGGAATTTTCTAATTTGAATTTCATGTTGCACACTGATTTGTGGTCCGAAAAGACAATTCAAGTTCGTTAGCCAGCCTGATACTGCCAATATTTATGGTTTTAGCCATGAAAAATCAAACTGAGAAAAGTAATAATTCAAATTTCCCACGAAAACGCGCTAGATACGATAAATTAACAAGAAACAAAAATTATTTGTCTCTAAAATTTCTACAAAATTACCGATTCATAATCAGGCGCGCAAACCACATTCCATCATCGGTGTGTCTACTTATGGTAACTACAATAATAATGGTAAAGCAGAAAGCGCAAGCTAATAAAAGTAAATTACCATGGGTAGATACAAGACTCGCTGAGTACCGATGACTTAGCAAAGCTTGGTAAATGAAAGAATCCAATAACGGATTCCACCGACATAAGATAATCATACTTGTATTTATTATCATGTGAATGTACTTATAAACCTAATGCCTTGAACAATAACAATTACAAAGATAAATCTAAATACAAGGAATATAGGTACATACATATGTTCAAACTAATGTAATAATTTTAATAATGCGTTCCACATATCACTCATCTGATAATGGACAACATGTAATGCGTAAGTGAAACTACATGTACATAGTCAGGCCATCCTGTTACCTCAAGCGTCTGACTAAATACGTAGCCCATACTTAAATTTAGCAAAAAGAATTCATATTGCTGATAAAACAAGAGATGCGACAACCGGCTGCCGATAATGTCGGCCGAGGGAACGCGCATATTAGTCACCCACTTGAATCATTCAAATCGCAAAAGAGATCATATGTGATCATCCTTATAACATCGTCGAGCGAGACGGTTATATTACAGACAAGTTT
>JAUMHM010000005.1:32741546-32762803 GCA_032362435.1 Melikaiella ostensackeni | reverse complement strand
TACATACATACATACATACATACATACATACATACATACATACATACATACACATTCGTAAAAACCTGTTTTTCGGAGGCAGAGGATCTCAAAACGCGGACATTTGACAAAAAGGGGTAGGGGGTCAAATTTTACACAAATCTAATACCTTCTTCGATGAGAATTTAAAAAATGCCCAATTTCAAAGATTTCAAAATACTTCACAAAAACTTCAAAGATTCCACAAAGATTTCAAAAATTTCAAAAGATTTCAAGATTTCACAATATTTCAAAAGCTTTAAGAAGATTTCAAAATATTTGACAAATTTCGAAGATTTCGAAAATTTAAGAACATTTCAAAAAATTTCACAAAAATTTTAAAGATTCTACAAGGATTCCACAACGATTTCACAAACATTTCAAAGATTCCAAAAGATTTCAAAGATCTCAAAATATTTCACAAATTTCGAAGATTTCAAAAAATTTCAAAAAAATTCACAAAAATTAGAAAGATTCTATAAGGATTTCACAAAGATTTCAATGATTTCAAAGATTTCAAAAAATTTCACAACAATTTCAAAGATTACACAAATTCTTATAAAACTTCACAAAAATTTCGAAGATTTTCAAAATTTCAAAGATTTTAAAAGATTTCAAAGATTCCAAAATATTTCACAAATTTCCAAGATTTTAAAGATTTTACAAATATTTCAAAGATTTCGAAGATTAAAAAGTATTTCAAAAAGTTTCACAAAAATTTCAATGATTTCACAAAAATTTCACAACGATTTCAAAAATTCCAAAAGTTTTCGAAGGTTTCACAAATATTTCAAATATTTAAAAAGATTTTAAAAAAAAACGTAACAAAATTTTCAGAGATTTCGAAGATTCCGAAAGATTTCAAAGATTTCACAAATATTTCAAATGATTCAAGATATTTTAAAAAACTTAACAAAAATTTCAAAGATTTCACAAAGATTTCAATGATTTCAAAATGTTTCAAAAGACTTCACAAAGATTTCAAATATTTTAAAATACTTCACGAAATTCGAAGATTTCAAAGATTTCGCAAATATTTCAAATTTTACAAAAGATTTTTAAGAAGGTCATAAAAATTTTTTAAATTTCACAAAGACTTCAATGATTTCAATAATTTTAACATAGGTATGTATTTCAAAAAATTTCACGAAAACTTCAATGTTTTCACAAAGATTTCACAACGATTACAAAGATTCCAAAAGTTTTCAAACATATCAAAATATTTCACAAATTCCGAAAATTTCAAAGGTTTGACAAATATTTCAAATATTTGAAAAGATTTAGAAAAACATCACAAAAATTTCACAAAGATTTCGAAGAATCCGAAATATTTCAAAGATTTCAAAAATATTTCAAATAATTCAAGATATTTTTAAAACTTCACAAAAATTTCAAAGATTTCATAAAGATTTCAATGATTTCAAAATATTTCAAAGATTTTACAAATATTTTAAATAGTTCAAAATATTTTACAAAACTTCACAAAAATTTCAAAGATTTCAATGATTTAAAAATATTACAAAATGTTTCAAAAGATTTCACAAAGATTTCAGAAAGATTTCACAGATATCAAAGATTTCAAAAAGATTTCACAGATATCAAAGATTTCAAAATATTTTACAAAATTCGAATATTTCAAAAATTTCACAAATATTTCAAAATTTTCAAAAGATTTTTAAAATTTTCAAAGATTTCAATGATTTCAAAGGTTTCAAAATCTATACAAAAATTTCCCAAGAGTTTCAAAGATTTCACGAGAAATTCACAGCAATTTCAAAGATTTCAAAAATTCCAAAAATTTTCAAAGATTTCAAAATATTTTTAAAATATCGAAGATTTTAGAGATTTCACAAATATGTCAAATATTTCAAAAGATTTTTAAAATTTTCACAAAAATTTCAAAGATTTAATAATGATTTCGCAAAAAGTTTTAAAATTTAATGGTTTCACAAAGATTTCAAAGATTCCAAAAGATTTCACAGATTTCAAAATATTTCAATTATTTCAAAAAATTTTAAAAAACTTCATAAGAATATTTAAAATTTATAAGATTTCGCCAATATTTTAAATTTTTCAAAAGATTTTAAGAAACTTTACAAAAATGGCAAAGATTTCGAAAATTTCAAAATTGTTTAAAGAAATTCATAAAAGTTTCAGAGATTTCACAAAGATTTCACAACGATTGCAAAGATATCAAAGATTCCAAAATATTTCAAGATATTTCACAAATATTTCAAATTTTTCCAAAGATTTTTAAAAAGTTCACAAAAATTTCAAAGATTTCACAAAGATTTAAATGATTTTAAAGGTTTTTAAATATTTCAAAAAATTTGACAACAATTTCAAAGATTTCACAAAGATTTCACAACGATTTCAAACATTTCAGAAATTCCAAAAGATTTCAAAATATTTTACAAATTTCGAAAATTTCAAAGATTTTAAAAATATTTCAAATTTTTCAAAAAATTTTACAGATTTCACAAATATTTTAAATATTTCGAAAATTTAAGAATTTTAAAAAATATTGCACAAAAGTTTCAAAGATTTCACAAAATTTCAAAAGATTTGAAAGATTTCAATGATTTTACAAAGATTGTAAAAGATTTCAAAGAAATCTTCTATCTACAAAGAAGATATCAGTAGGTAGAGATTTTGATTCCTTATTCCTATCAATTTTTTTCTAGTATATTCTTTTCAGTATAGAACCCTGAATTGTTCAAAGTATTCTTCCATATAAGCTAGGAAGGAATAATTTTAAAAAACACACAAATAGATTTTCACTACCCTATTTAATGTCAGCTAAAAAAATATTATATTTTAAAAAAAAAACAGAAATTTAACAAACCTTAAATCGTTAGCCATTTTTTCCCTGTCAATTTTCTTCAAATCAACAAAATTAGTTAATGAATCGTTTAGGAAATATTTGAAATTGGGTACGGACTGTGATCCCTGCAGTTGAAATCATTTTTATACTTTTATGCTTTAATGGTTATTTTTCTTATTTCTCTAAATGGTAAGCTTAATTTTGTGTTGAAAAAGATGGTTAAATTACACTTTCTTGAAATTATATACACTCAACTCTCCATTTAACGGGCCTCGGCATACCACCTGCTTAGAATTGCTGCTGGCTCGCATTCGTCGATGAGGGGGTCCAAGAAGCCAATAGAGAGGTGCTGTGAGCTCAGCGGAGTTAAGCAGTTCTTTAGCCACAAAGCGGGCAGTTCGAACTCTCGCATGCATATTTCACATTTATTTTTAAATACACGCGGAAAATTCTCTTTTCATTAATTATTCTTTATTATTAAAGAAGGTCCATCCTTTATGATAGCAAAAGTCTACATTTGTGCGAAATACAATTAATTAATATTATATATCTCTACTGGAAATGGTTCATACAGCCGATTCTGTTTACATCATTGAAATTCTTGGAAGAGCCTCACGGTCATCGCAGGCCATACCCGAGACGAGTTAAATGGAGAGTTGAGCATAGTTTCTGAATTCAAATTGATAGAAAATAATCAAATATTCATTTTGAATCTTAAGAAAATTGAAGATTGTTCTGATATTTTTCTTTTTAACATTATATTCCAAAATCTGTAAATTTTTTGTACACTATAATATTTTTCTCATCGCATTGTAAAAGAACAAAGTGGAAAAACCTTCTGTTGCATTTCAAGAAATGACGATGAAATATTTAATATTGGTGGACAATGTAGGACTAACATTTTAGTCCTACTCTTTCCTCTTTTTTCAAGCCCTATGTCCTACTTTGTCCACTTTTTTGAGTCCCGGGTATCCTACATTCCGAAAATCAGCTCTGGTCACCCTAAATAACGTCAGAGTTGTACAATTTTGAACTCGAATGTATTTTTTCACACTATTTATCAATTAAAATATTTAACTCCTAAAATTTTTGATGAACTCTTAAAATATTGAAGAGAAGAGAATATTTGACTTTCGAAACGTCGTAGTAGAAATTTTTAATAAATGCTCTAATTAACAGCATTGGTCTATTTTTGGTCTGAAGGATGTCATTTTATAACTTTGATATACCTTATTATTCATTAAAATAATTTTGTGAAATTACTTCATAATGTTTTCTGGGATCCTCGTTAGGTGGAAATGGTGGATTCAAATTGTAAACATTAGTAACAACAGATGGATCCCCTTCGAATTTGTTGACTGCTAGAGGCGATAAAAATCTTCCACATTTGTTGGGTTTGGGCATCAATAACCAATTCAGACCATCGGTACTTTTTTTTAAAAAGGTTAAAATTATATGGTCCCTAAATAAATCAAATAAAATGTTGATATTTTTTACCTGTAATAGTAGACCTGCCCATTTAGGCAATCTTTTTCATAGCCATAAGCAATTTGATAATCATTTCTCACACCATTGATTCTTCCCCAATAAAAACACTTTCGAAAATGATTTTCCTGTTGTAAGATTAACAAAGAATTTTGAAGTAGCTGAGAATTTTCTGTACCTAGACAAATTCCAGAGTAACCTATAAGATCCAAACTTTCTAATAATCGAAGACACTCCATGTCGAGAACAATTCATTTATGAAAGAAGAGGAAGGAAAAATTTATGAATTTTAAAATGCATGTAAATGTGATATTGCTGATTAGTCTAGCAGGAACTTTTTTTATTTACATCTCATAAAACGGCAACAACACATATTAGAACAGAAGACGTTTGTTTTTAAAATAAAAATCATCGATCGCAAATTTGAAGAAAAATTTGAACTCGTTTCAAGCATTATTTAAAATTTACTTTATAAATCCAGAGGGCAGGGATTTTAATGGATATAGAGTTACTTTCATTTACTTATTTTTGAATAAAGAATTTTTTTTAATCAATTCAGTGTTCCAAGAAAAGTTTTGTGATTATTTATTCTTTTCCTTTATTATGATTTAAGGAAGAAATATAAATTTTCTGCCAGTGTGATTACTGTGATTCATTTTACGCATTTTCAAGAAACAACTTTGTCCTTCTCCCCTTTTATATTCACTTAGAGCAGGTAGAGTAATATAAGAAAATAATTATATATTATATCTTTCTTTAATGTATCACTTGATCATGCATCTGCTTACAAATTATTGAATAAAATAATCTTCAAAATTATTCTCTCTAATTTAATTATTTTCAAGAATTGTTGTCAATCGATACAACCCACTTTTGTATTTTGAAAAGTTTAAATTTAAAACTCTTTCCCGCGTAATTTTCAAGCTGAGAATTCCACCAACCAGCGAGCGTGGCCAAAGTATTTCAGTTTATGTGGAGAAATACAAGATGTCTGAACGCTGAGGGCCAAACAAGAATACCAATTGCAGGGAACGAAACTTAATTGTTTTAAAAATTTATACCGCACCATAAGTGTATTTAGATAATATTTTCTTATGTTTCAAAAGCTATTTAATGAAATAATAAAACCTATTATTTTTTGTAATCTATTTTATTAATTAGTTAAATAGCATTTGAAAAATGAAAAATAATATACAAATAAACTAATGGTGAAACACAATTTTTTTCAAGTTATTAAAAAAATTAAGTCTCGTCCCGTGCAATTAGTATGATTGCTTGGCCTTCGGCGTGCGGCCATCTTGCCAGCTGACGTCACAACTTGAAATACCTATTGTTCCCCACCACTACCGCGGTCTCAAGCATCCAGCATGCGCAAATGCTCTCGGTTCGGGTCAAAATGACAGTTAACGAATTTTTTGGAATTATTTCTACTTTAACTACTTATTGAAATAGACTGTTAGTATATACATAAACGCTCAACAAATTATTGTATTCTAATATTTGTTACTATTGATAATCCTTCCTGATGTTAACAGAACCAAAACTCAGAGTTAGTTTTTGGAATTTTGTCGCGAAAATGTTTGGCATCTAACTGACCATTCAAACGTTTCATTCCTGTGACTTGACTGCGTAAATAGAATCATTTAGGATAATATTCTATTTTTATCGCCGATTGTGCCTTATTATTAATACTTGCTGATTTCGCGCGAAATAAGTTTCACAAGCATGGCTTTATTCAGAAAAGTTTCTAATAATAAACAGAAAGACAGGTAACATTCATTTTACTTTTACTCTTTATACTACTTTTCACATGAATAAAAAGCAAAAGGCACGAATTGTGAAAATATTTTTTTTTATGAGCCATAATCGTGTCAGTACTGACTTGGACGTATGGAATTGTTTGAGGCTTCTCATTTGTAATCAATGGGGATATTATATTCTTTACTTTGTGGCACACCTCACTCACATATTTCACGCGTGAGAAATATATTTATACCTCACAATTCATATTTATAAGCTCTTATTTAAAGAACTTTTATTTTTAAAACTGCCTACTTTGATTCAATTGTTTCACAAAAGTCTTCATCAAATTTTTAGTCGAGGCTGGAAAACTCGCAGAGTTTTTGGAATATTTTACCCTCAACTTACTATACTTTACATATAGAGTTTATTTTACTAAATTAACGCAATTTTTTCAAAATATCTAAGTAAAATTTTGTTAGTGAGCATTTAGAAGGGTTAAATTTTGGAAAATTCAAAAAATGAAAACCTGAATTTGCTTTTTAAGAAGAGTTGTAATTAAAACCACTTTTATACTTTGATGAGATTCAAGTCTTGCAAAAATCAAAGTGGACAGAAGTTTTTTTTTAATTAATCAAGTATGAAGGGTTTCCCCGAGGGATTGACCACTCAAGTTTTTAGTATACCCAAGATTTCAAAAGTTTTCACAGATTATGAAATATTTCAAAAGAGTTTAGAAGATTTCAAAGATTTCAAAAGATTTTAAAAATTTCACGAAGTACTCGTGCGCCAGATTTCTAGTGTGAGCAACCCCTTGGGTTTCCCTTGAAGTTCCCTTGAAGTTCGTGCCTTTTCTCGAATAAAATCTCATCAACGCTATTATTTACAGCATTCCAAGAAACAACAAGTATGCACAAACCGAGATTACATTCAACGAACTTGACATCAATATTCTGAGGGAGAGAATAAGATTACTAGAAATTGAAAACGTTAAACTGAGGAAGGAAAATGCAACGTTGAAGAAAGTTTCGAAACCACTGAACGGTTTAAAAAATAGCAAAGCTTTAGTGACTGCAAGTCCGCTGAAGCAGAATGTTCCAATTTTTAATAGTAAACATAGAGGTTGCACCTGTAAGGGTAACTGTGCCAACAAAATATGCGGTTGTATGAAAAAAGACCTACAATGCAGCGAAAGCTGCAAATGTAACGCAAAGTTTTGCAAAAATAAGGTGTGTATTTTTATTATTCTCTACTTTTTTTCACTCATATCTCAATTTTTTCTTCTCTTTAATATTTACGTACGAGAGACTTTAATGAAATCTTTAGTTGCAGAACAAAGAAAATTATGGTACTCCTACGCAAGATCCTCCTCCAAACGAAGCTCGGAAAAATTCCGAGATTTCAGAAAACTTGTCAGGCTTATTAGTAAAAGAGAAGCAGCCAATCGAGTCTGTAAGCTCGGTTGATGACATTTTTTATGATGCAGATCCAGATCTCGAAAACTTAACCATCAACTTGGACGCGGTGAGGAAATTGACTTTTAATACCGATGAGGACACCCCTGAGAAGAAAAATGAGTTATCAGCGATTCAGGAAAACGATGAACAATCGTCTCAGATTCAAGAACAGAAAGACGAACAAGTAAAGGAACTCACAAACAATAATGAAAAGATTCGAAAAGGGTCTTCTACCCAAATTAATGCAGAGCAGAATGACGATGGCACTAAACCGAAGAAGACTAGGAAGAAATCGGCTTCGAGTAAAGACAGTGCCACGAATGCTAAGAAGCAAAGAAAGGGAAGTAAATCGAAGCGCACTGCTTCTGTTGAAATAGAAACTGAGGAAAAGATTACAGAAGAGTTGATCGAAAACCCCAAAATAAATTCTAGGTCCAGAAAACTTCGCGGAGCGTCACAAACTGAAGAACAAAATGAGAAAAAAGACGAGAACAAAAATGAAGAACAGATTAAAAATCAACTTCCTGAAAAAGACGAACCAGTTGCTAAAACCAAGAAAGATGTTTCAGAAACTCTAAATTTGAAGAGGATCCGAACATCTGGAATAGCATCGAGTAGGGAGAGTATCTCGAATATGAAACTGCCAAAAGACTGGAGGAATGTGAGATCGAGTATTTCCATTGAAAAAATTGGAGAAGCAGCCAACAACAAAAATTTGAGAAATACGAGGAGTAGAAAAAATCAAGGAAATTCGTTAAAAGTTATCGACAGCAAAGCGACGAGAGTAGCGTCGAATGAAGAAATTCCACTGGTAGCCTTTCAATCACGAGGAAGAGGATTGAGAAGATCAGCTTCGAGTGAAGCAGTAGCATCTGAAATAAAAGCAAACTCTTTGCAAAAGAAGAAAGCGCTTCAAAACTCAAAGTTAAGTTCAAAGTCTAAATCAAAGGTCAATGAGATTGAAGCTCCGAGAACGAAAACTTTGAATCGATCCATGTCTAGCGATAGTTTGTCCACGAAGCCATTTAAAAAGTTGATCTCTAAGGTTTCTTTAAGTTTTCGCAAATCAAAGTCCGTGGATATTGAGGAAAAAACTCCTAAGAAAACTCAGTTGCAAAAGTCCCAGAATTCAACGCTAACTTGTGTAAAAGAGACTGAAATTGAGTTGAATGCTACATTGGTCACTAAGGAAATTGCAGAAAAGGTAAATGTTCTGAAAGCTATTTGAATGTATATGAATTTAGGTTTCGATTTTATGAAGTTTACTTTAGCAAGATTAAAATTGATCAACTTTTTTCTTTTTTTTTTTTTAGAATTTGAAATTCGATCCAATGCAGCCAACTCGTGAACTTTCAAGAAGTCCTATTCCTCCAGTCGCTGTTTCACAAACACTCGAACCTTATGCCAGTTATTCGCCGCCGATTTATGGCAGATATGTTGATAAGCTGGAAATTAAAGTTAGAAGTCCGCCACCTGAAATTTTACAAGGTAAAAAATTACGCGATTCATTATCTTGGTCCCACATTTATGAAGATTCAGACCTTATTTCGATAAGGTGAAATTTGAAGAAAAATATTTCTTTCAATTTGATGATATTCAAATCTAAACTTGAATTGCTTTTAATTTATATGTTTTGATTTTGACCATGGTTTTTTTTAAATGACTGAAATTTTAATATTTAAGAAGGCAGTCTCTAAATTTTAAGTGTTTTCAAATTAGAATGCTTTACATTTTTTTATGCACCGCTGATGTTTTCGAATTTTCTTGTTTCAAATACATTGGCAAATTACTTTATAAACCTTGAAAGCTTTTATTCATGTCGTCTTTTTTTTTTAGAATTATGTAAAGAGGAAGTTGATCCTGAAACGTTTTACTCAAAGCTCGTTGAATGCCGAAAATGTAAACGAAAGTTCTTCCCTCATCGAATACAGTTGCATGAAGCTATATGCCACAATTACTAAAGGATGCGAGGCATTTATGTTTAATAATTATTTCTTTTGTTGGAATGAAAAACGTGTTTAGTATGTACAATTTTTATTACGTATTTTAATTTTTTTTTTAAACACGAGGTGATCTTGCAGATTAATATTCCATGTCTCTTTAGATTAATAATGAAAAGGACTCGAGTGATATTTTTTATACTTTTTGTGAGCCGTACTTTGACTGTATCTACTTCTGTTTACTATTTATATATTTTTGTTCACTATTTATTATCCAGTTACTGATATTATTGCAAGTGTTGTGATAACTGAGTTAAAAAAATTTTTTAATACAGGTGCAGAAAACAGATTTTGAAACTGAATGAATGAGAAAATTCTGCATCTTTGTAAAAAGATTATTTGATGATCTGCCCTTTTTATATCTTTTGTACTTTCTGAAATAATAAAAACAAGCAGAGTTTGATATATATAAAACAAGTTTACTAAAATTATTTAATGTTGGTATGTAATCTATTTAAAATAAATGTTATTTTAGAATCAGAAACAATAGGAAATGATTTGTCATGGGAGTAATAAAATAATTTTTGCATTTTAGAGATATTTCCCGCAATTTATTATCACGAATCAAAGCTTTTCTTTCTTTGTGTTGATTAGATTTGATTTAACGAATCCTGATGAGTCGATGTCAAATGAAAGTCATCAAAACTGTCACGTACGTAAGGATTGTTGGCAAGAATTCCGAATGATTCCAAGATATTGTTCGGCGCGTTGTGATAATTTATTTTTACACTAATTGACAAACTTTACATATAAAATTTACGAAAATATGCCGAAAAAGGCCCAAAACGAAAGGTAAGTAGATTTTTAAATATATACTTTCTTTCCATGAGCATCAAAATAACCTGGAACACAATGTTTAGGTCAAACTGACCAAATTTCACAACAGAATCTTTAGAGATTTGACTTGACTTAAATATCCATATTTTACTCTAAAAATTTTCATTTGCATATTCTAACGTTTTTTATATTTATTTTGCTCCTTAATTCCTAGAAAAAATAAAGAGAAAGCTCTGTTGGATACACAATTTTTTTTTCTACTGAATGTCTATTCGCGTCCAGCTTTTCTGACGAACTGCCACAGCTTAATCTTTATTAGCACCTTCAAAATGAAAATTTTTCCATAAATAAAATCAACAGTCTCAACTTTTAAACGAAAAATTCTTCGATCTATAAATAATGTGTGAAATACATGTTTCTTTATCGATGACCTTTGCAACCAAAATGAGAGTGTAAAAAACAAAACAATTTTTGATATAATTACAAATTTTAAAGAATTTTCTCTGTATTTAAAAAAATAATTTATTCACTTTAATTTGATATCAATAATATTTTCTTTAAAATATTTTTTATATAATATTAAAATTAATTAAAAAATTACAACTACAATTAAATCAGCTGAAAAAATAACCAACATAATCTTTGTTTTATTATTTTACAATATTTATTTCTCTGTAAAGATTATATAGTTATTTTTAAGGTATTTCAAGATATTCAAACGTTACTCTTAAGAATTATCATAAATGATTGATGTATCCAATTACTTCTATTTTTTTTTCTTTTCCGATATTATGATTGAAATTCTCAACTCCAACTAGGTAACTGCAACCATAAGAAATTATTTCCCGGCTATATACTTTCTTTTCAGTACGTTTAATGACAAAATGTTTGAAAATTTCAATTGTCAGGTACCAATTTTTTTATTTTTGGGGGACTTTCAGTTTACATGGGACTTAATCTATTAAAAAGGAAAAATAGTTGCGAGAAACTTTTACGTTTATATCGTATCTATCAACAAAAAATATGGATATTAATTCACGAGCACCTCCCATGTTTTTTGTTAAAGATACGCGGTGTAAAAGCCAAAATTTCTCGTATCTTTTTTCTTTTTGACAGGTTGAGCCGCGGTGTAAAATTCCTCATTATTAGAATAGATATTAACTTTTACAGAATTTAACTTGATTGTTTATCGAGTAACATTTCATGATATAAATAATAAAAACTATATATGGTAAATATTTACCACCAACCGCGACAGCAGATTATGTATAAACTTTTGGCTATTTAAACAAGGTTATAACTAAATCAAGTCTTTCTGTATTAATTAGATTCATACGAAATCCGTCATACTTTTAATTTATTTACAGTATTAAAGAGGGAAAAAGAAGAGGCTGTGCGTGCAAAGGAAATTGTGCTACCAAAAATTGCGGTTGCGTTAAGAAGGCCTTGACATGCACGGACGAACTTTGCAAATGCAAATCATGTGAAAATCGGGTATGTGTTCTTTTTTATATTTTCCCCAGTTTAAACAAAAGCTTATCGTATTTTAGTAATGTATAATAATGAAATGCTAATAGAATAATATTTTCATTTTTCAGGTCCCAAAAGATTCAAAATCAGGAAATGAGAAAAAAAAGTCTTCAAAAAATGTTACATTGACAAAGTCCATAAAAATCACTGAAAATGATGCAAGCCAAATGTCAAAAAACAGTAATAAGTCTCGCAGTATCTTCACTCCAGAATATGACAGCCGGGCAAGATCTCAAATTAAGGAGAAAGTTCAGGCTCAGACAGAAAAAGCAACAACACCTCGAGCCGTAAAGCGGATAATGGCCCCTCAAAAATCGACAAAAAAATATACATTTAAGGAAAAATTACAACAGTTCAAAAACCCTAACGAGGACAGTACATTTTCGCCTGAAGAACCAGAAGACGGGGATAAAACGCTGGGTGCAAGATCTAGAAAAAAAACGAGAAGGGTACAAGAAGAATCGAAAAGAAGAATAGAAAAAAGTGTTCGAATGAAATCAGTCGAGCCAAGTTTAGCCAAAGAAACTTTAAGGAATTCCAGAAGGTTGCGAAGATCAAGTTCAGCCAACGATCTCTATCAGGTTGCATACAATACCCGCTTGAATAAGAAGTTAAAATTAAGGACATTTTCGACTCCAAAAGTAAAGTTGAATGGGAAAGATGGGAAAGGCTCAAATGCTGATTCTGACGATGAAGAATATTTACCGGATAGCGATACGGATGAGAAGAATGCACAATTGCTGTCCAATAAGTCACCTATGAAGAGGAATGTCAGAAAAATGGCGGGGAGAATTTTAAGGAAATCTGCTTCTACAAGCGATCTCAGTAAAGTTTCCGCAAAAGAACCGAAGAATGTAACATTTAAAACAAGAAAACTATCTACATCAGAAAGAAGGGATGAATCACAGTATAAAGGATTAAGTATATCGGCTCCTGCCAGCATTCTGACAATTAGATCTACCCGTTCAAAGAGTAGAAAAATGGATACTGCTCCAAATTTTCCTGTCGAGAAGAAAAAAGCAACAGTTTCAAAAGCCAGATCAAGAAGGAATCCTTCTAGAAGTCCTAATCCAAGAGGTTCGAAAAAATCAATTGGCTCTCCACTGAGAAATGGGAATTCACCAAATAAAAGGGCGGAATCAGTTTCTAAAGCCAGATTTAGGAGGAACCTGTCTAAAAGTCCTAATCCTAAAGGTTCAAAAAACCCAAATGGCTCTCCACTCAGAAAAGAAGATTCACCAAATAAGAGGGGGAGATCAGTTTCTAAAGCCAGATTGAGGAGGAATCTGTCTAAAAGTCCTAATCCGAAAGCTTCGAAAAAACCAAATGGCTCTCCTCTGAGAAAAGAGAATTCACCAAATAAGAGGGAAAGATCAGTTTCTAAAGCCAGATCTAGGAGAAATCTGTCTAGAAGTCCTAATCCGAAAGGTTCGAAAAAACAAAATGGCTCTCCACTCAGAAGAGAGAATTCACCAAACAAGAGGGGGAGATCAGTCTCTACAGCCAGATCGAGGAGGAATCTTTCTAAAAGTCCTAATCCGAAACGTTCAAAAAAACCAAATGGCTCCCCACTGAAAAATGGGAATTCACCAAATAAGAGGGCGGGGTCAGTTTCCAAACCCAGATCGAGGAGGAATCTTTCTAAAAGTCCTAATCCGCAAGGTTCGAAAGAACCAAATGGCTCTCCACTTAGAAAAAAAAATTCACCAAATAAGAGGGGGAGATCAGTTTCTAAAGCCAGATCGAGGAGGAATCTGTCTAAAAGTCCTAATCAGATAGGTTTGAAAAAACCAAATGTTTCCCTGCTCGGAAAAAATAATTCACCAAATAAGGGTGAGAAATCAGTGTCTATTGCCAGATCGAGGGGGAATTTGTTCAAAACTCCTAATCCGAAAGGTTCAAAAAATCTAAATGGCTCTCCACTCGGGAAAGATACTCCAGAAGACAAAGATGTAAAATCGAGTTCTTCGAGTGAATCCAGTGAATCCAGTGAATCCAATGCTCGAGCAAACCCAATAAAAATGGATTATTTAACAGTACCGGTAGTAAGATATGGTCCCCCAACAAGCGACGACTCTGAAATCGAGGAAGAGTTGTCAAGTGAAGAAGAAAGCCAAAGCCGTGCAGATAAACTTGAATCTGGTGAAACGATTATAGAGGACTACGTGGGCGCAAAGGAGGCAAAGAAGCAAAGGTTGGAAGAAACTGAAGCAATTCCATCAACATCGAGCAGTCATCAAACTTTGATTGAAGAATCTTCATCGGCTAACCGCGAAAATCCTGAAACATCAAAACCGATATTAAAGAGGAAATCCCAGGAGGGCACAAGTGTAAGAAACGGGAAGAAAGGAAATCTTGAATCATTTACATCAAAACTCATCGTGAATTTAGATTCTACGGACGATGAAAGTTTATCGCCGACGTTATTCTCAAAAAATCTTGATAATGGAATTTTCAACTCTACTGAAAAAGCGGCGACTGATTATGAAGAGCCTGACAGTGATTCAAATTCCGAATATCGAGAAATGTCAACACTGAAGGTAACTGATGCAGTTTCCCGGGGACATGTTAATTTAGGAAGAAATAATTTATCTCAGCAGGCTAAACAGCAAACAATTCCACAAAGAGAGCCGGCAGATACGGAATCAGGTAAATATATATGTATAATTAATTATTCAAACAATTAAACATTTATTCTTCGTTGGAATTGAAAATTAAAGAATCAAATTTTTCATTCAGTTTCTTTTGCAGAGTGTAAATTTATTGAATTTGCCAAATGTTGTTTCAGAATCCAGTGAATGGGAAGACCTTTCTTAAAAATGTATGTACTGTATCAAATATTTTATTATTTATTTCGTTAAATTTTAGTCGAAATTTAAAATGTCAATCTGGTAATGGGCCTGGGCAAGACCCCTTTTGAGAAAATTATAAATTGATAACAAAAAGGTTTGTAAATGAAAACGATTTTTTAACCCACTCACATACGATTATATATTGCTAACAACATCTACTATACAGTATATCTTTCGATTAATCACTACAATAGATCTAATTACATACAATGTAAATAATAATTTCATTGTTATGTATAGGTATTCATAATTCATACATTACACATAACGCGCGCATGGTATAATTTTTAGACTCACCCAAACACATATATTCACATGGGCACTGCTATACACTGAATGTAGTCGCTCTATCATTTTCATAGATCGCTTCGCGATCCAGGATTCATTTATATACAAAATAATTGTTCCATATTACAGTCCGATCAATACAAATTTCTACCAGGATACACAGCCGAAATCAAAACATCTCTCTCTACGTTCATTCTCACTTTCCTAATATTGAAAAGTTTAAGGAAATCACAAAAACAATATAAACATTTCTGCTTAAAAATAAAATCTCAGCTTCAATGTACTACGAAATAAAATGTTTGATTTAGGCTCTGAACCCTAATAACTATTCTCTCGTTTCTAATAAAATTAAACATTTGAGATGCTGATTTCAATGGGAAACATTCTTAAAATCAGAAAACAAAAATTAATTTGTCAATTGTTTGCTTTGCTGCGCTTTATCGAGTCAACGTGATTTTTGAAACCTGAGAATCGAATTTGAGTATATTGACACTTTACAAATCTAAAAATGTCGACAGTGTCAATAAATACCATTCAAGCCCAATCATTATTGCAGATTCCAAAATGTGCTGCGTGTACAAAAATGTAAGTTGAAAGCATCAAATTAGACGTTCAGAGTTGAATTCTCTGAAAAGAGTTGGAACTCGATTTATTGTAAAAAAAGTCTCAAGTCTTATTCTCATTAATTGGTAATCGTCACATGTGATTAAAAATTGCTTGCAGCAAAGCCTGCGATCAACCAGCCATTAGCCGTGGATTTCCGATTTCAAAAGATTTCCATTCATGTAAAAAAATATACAATTGATCGTTATAAAATGGCTCCCCTAGTAATAAATACAGTATATACAAACAATATATAAAAAAATCAAATTTAATACTGTTAAGGAATATCGAAATCGGGTTTTCACAAAAAATTGCCTTTGGTACCCAACGGGAATTCAAAGGCACTAAAAACAAATATTTGACTAGAAGTTCTTCTTGTGCCATCGCTACAGCATAATTATTAGCTTTCCTTCTAATCTATTATTTATAATATATTTCCGCAGTGTTTCATATCCGTCGTGAGTTGGGCAATCACAAAAGAATAAAATTGCATGTCTTGATTACATAATTGCAACAAGACAACAAAAATACAATATTACATACATATAAACTCACTAATTTACACTAATTTAGCAATAATTAATAAATTCTCTTTTATCCTTCACACGACGAGAACTAATAGAGGATTCGAAAAAAAAAGTTGTTAAAATCTGAAAAGTGACCTTTTATTTTGAATCAACTCCTCGCCTCTCGAATTAAAGACTGAATAATTCTACATCACATTCGTTAACGACTCTAAGAAAAACTGATTCTACAAGTGCGAAACGTTTTTGTTATTTTTATATCTTTGGTAATGATATTTTTCACATAGTATTCTCCTGTCCCTTTTCTTTCAGTTTAGAAAAAAATGATTTGACATTTTCAAAAAACTCGAGTAATACGAGGCTTTTGCACAATATATATTATATTTAAATAATCAAGCATACTCGGGTAATTTTTTTACTCTTGAAAGCAAAAATCACCTCTCCTTGATTAATTCTGTAGCTATACACGATACATGTAAATAGTTTCGCATGAACATGTAAACAAGTGAATGGATTTTTATAATATCAATTGCTTGTATATTACGCTAGTAGAAACTATTATTCCAATTTTTCTATGAAGGTACAGTATGACTACATTGTATTCCAATAAACTAGACAATCTTGATTAAAGCTAAACTTTATATTGCTGAAATGTGCATTTTAAAAAGTTTATAAAAAAATAGCAAAGACAATTGAAATATATTGGAGAAAATGTTTAAAATATTAAATGGAAATAAAACTGTAACACATTAACGCAGGTATTTAAAAAAGTCTCAGGGTAGAAGCTACACGTGAATTATTGGAAGAATAGACGGGCAAAAAGAATCCTTCACCCGACTAGAATTTTACAACTGTAACCATTATCAACTGTTTTTCTAAAACTATATATTCTGGAATGTCTGCACATCTTCTAACATATGTATATACTTGACAGGCAAACGAATGATTCCACTTACAAAAATCATGAAACATAAAATGTCTCTTTCTGATTGATATATACAAATCCTCTGAGTTAACGAATTGATTTAAATAACGGTATAGCGTAATATCCTACTATTTTACTAAGTATTGCTGTCCGTAGAATGCTGCGTTCGCAGGGTAGAATGACAACCTTGACAGACTCTTACCGGCTTTAGGATTCCGAGTCTAGAGATCTTGGACTCGAATCTGCTACACCTGAATTCGCAAAGATTTGCAATTAATTTTAAAACTAAAGCAAACGAAGCGGCATTAATCTTATAATTGGATAACTGGATCTTACCTATTGCAGAAAACTTGTCCACAATTGCGGCAGTGGTGTCTCCTCTCATAGAGAGTAAATCTCACTCCGCAACCTACGCAAGAATCGGCTCCCTCGTCCTTTAACCAATGATCGGCAACTGTTCGACCTGGTTGCTCACAAACACTCCAGGAAAATACTCTCCCTCTGGTGTCGCCGACGTAAATGGTTCTATGATCCCTATAATTTGAAATATTTGTTATCGTATCATTTTTTTAACATAAACAATTTTAAAGTAATCAATTTTAGCATCAAATTATAAATCACCTTGACACTGCAAGGGCCGTTATGGAAGCAGGCTCGGCATTATCCTTGCGATCATAGGCAGTGTGCATTGTTAGTTTACTTCGGAATACCAACTGCTTCTGCCACTTGAACCCATCTCTCAAAATATTTTGTGGGTTAATCTTCTTCGGTTTAGTATCAGCTTCCGTCACTACCACAAAACTGTCTGTTAAACTTGTATCGCTTTTGCTCGTCCTCAATGCACCTTCGCTATCCGTAGTATTGCTGGTAGATTCACTGAAAATAAGAAAAGAATAAGTTTATTTTATATTTTCAATAGCCAACTAGCAGAAACCGCAAAAGGAATAAATATTTATAATCACCTAATTTGAGTGCCTTCACTGTCAGCTCGTCCGCCACCTTCGCTCTTCCTAAACAAGGGATTACCTCGACTTTTTCTCCTAAGTATTACTGCCGATGAGGTATTACTTTGAGGAGAGAGCTTGTTGCCAGATCCATTGCTCGATTCGTTATCTGAACATTCTTCTTTCTCTTCATGTGATCTCGAAGCTTCTTTAATATTTTCCGTTTCTGATAGACTGCTTTCTGAACCACTTTTTGCAAGGATACCTATATTCAAGAAAGATAGAATGTTAAGACACATGTTTCAGCAAAGAGGATTAGAAATAAGATATTAAAAATCAAATAGTTTATGTACCTGAATCTTCGGCGGAAATACTTATTTGCTTCACCAACTCGTGAACTCTCTTTTTCGTGCTTTCGGTCTTAATTTCTTGCTTAATTTGTTCTGCTTTCTTGGAATTTTGATTTTCTGCCACCTCTGGTTTATCTTCATCCCCTGGCACTTGAACATAATCCATCGACCACATCTGAAAGATTTTCAATCATATATTAATTCGATCTTGCAAAAATTATGTAAATATTTAATGAAAAAAGTTTTTGTTGTTAAATCTTGATAATACTTACTCGTGCGACGCCATCAGTCGATCCCGTCATTATCACGTTTTGAGAATCCCACTCGTGTGTCTGACTAAAAGCAACACATAGAATTTGTTGCATTCTGTCAGCTCTACCTACACAAGTGTTGACACTTGCAAGCTCTTCTCCATTTATGCTCCAAACATGTAGCCAAGTAGCAGCACAAGTAGCAATATCACCCTTTAAATGTTAAAATAATCGAGAATAAATTAAAAAGTTTCGGATTTGCTTCAGGGTGTCTAGCGATTCTTAGGAACGAAATTCAAAGTCTTTTCCAGGTTTTCCAGGTCAAGAAAGCAAGTTTTTCCAAATCGCCTTTCTTGTACATCAAATAATGAAATAATCGTTTGCTATACATGTAAAAAAATCAGCCACTGCATTTTTTTATTGGCCAACAATTTTTGATGAAACCAGAACCATAAATAAACAAATTCTTAATTTTTTGCGAACACAAATCGTCGCATGAAAGCTAGAATACGCCATGTCCACTGACTGTTGAACTGAGAAAATAAGCTTCAAAGTTTTAATGATATTATACCAGTATACCCTAATAAAATGTTTTAGAAGTATCAAATTTATCATAGAACTTAAAAATCATATGTGTGCTATGTCCAATAAACTTTTAAATTAAAGTATTTAAAAAGTAGATTTTAAAAATAACCATGCATTTTTAATATATGTACTGTTGGGTTTTATTAAATGCTTGAGTAATATAAATTATTAAGAAATTATTGACATTTTAGAAGTATTAAAACGCTATTTTGAAGTTTATTCTAGAACTGGGTAATATTTTTAAATTGTCACTTAACCTCAACTGCTGATGAACTTATAATTTGTACAACTTGTAAGTTGAATATCACAAAAAATGTATACTTTAACATTCTTCACGGAGCATCCATTAATTACAAGGCTTCTTTGGGAGCAAGGAGTCAGGAAAATCTTATGAATCCTCACTTGGGAAGGGGGGAGGGAGTCCAAAGCATTACTCACATAAGTTTCCTCTTTCTAATTATTATTTTTTTAAATATGCTAATTAAACCCACTTTTGGCTGTTGAAATAACTTTTTTTTATTATCATACACATTATATCATTATTTGTTTTATTTCTTTTTTATTGTGTAATATTTCATATTATATACGTCTAATAAATATAGAGTCAAGAAGTTAACCATTCTGGAAATCTGGTGTACACCTTTCATTAAATCTCGTGGAATCCCTGGAAATCTTTGCAATCCTTTGAAATACCGTGAATTCTTTTGAAAATTTTGTGAATCCCTTAACATTTTTTAAATCTTGGAAAAAATTCCTCGAAATCCTTAAAATTCGACGGATAATGTACATAATCTTTTCAAACCCCTTTAAAACGATTGAGCTCCCTGGGAATCCCTTGAAATCCTTTAAAAAATGTGGAAATCCCTAAAAGTTTTTTGAGAAACACTTTGAAATCCCTTAAAATCTTCAAAAATTGGCTATAATCCTTGAAATTTCGTGAAATATTTCGAAATATTACGAGATCCCTTGAAATGTTTGAGATACCTTTCAAATTAATTGAAATCTTTGAAAAGCCATTTAAATTCCCCGAAATCCCTTAAGATCTTTTATAATACTTGGAAATCTTTTAAAATTCCGTTAAACCTTTTAAAATCTTTCGAAATCCTCTAAAATCCGTGGATATACTTTGGAATCTTTTGAAATCTCTTAAAATCCTTTGAAATCCCGTTAAATCATCGAAACCACTTTAAATCTCTTAATATCCGTTGAAATCCCTTAAACTTCTTTGAAATCTTTGCAAATATTTTGAAATCCCGTAAAATCTGTTCAAATCTTTATCAAGTTCCTCCAAATCCCTTCGAATCTTCGAAATCCAATTAAAATCACCTGACATCCTTCAAAATTCATGAAAATACTTTGGTATCCCTTGAAATCCTTTAAAATCCTTCGAAATCACGTGACTTTTT
This sequence comes from Melikaiella ostensackeni, assembly GCA_032362435.1. NCBI lineage: Eukaryota > Metazoa > Arthropoda > Insecta > Hymenoptera > Cynipidae > Melikaiella > Melikaiella ostensackeni. The sequence goes on along the minus strand of JAUMHM010000005.1, from coordinate 32,742,244 downwards.
TTGAAATATCTCGGAATCTCTTAAAATCCCTACAAATCCGTCGTAGTCCTTCGGTATCTCTTAAAACCTCGTGAAATCTCTTGAAATCTGATTAAACTCCTTGAAGTCCTTTAAAATCTTGTAAAGTTTCTTGAAAAATTGAGATTCTCTTTGAAATTGAACTAGGTAATTTCTTCAAATTCTTGAAATTTTTAAAAACCACTTAAAATCTGTAAAACTTCTCGTAATCCTTTGGAAACGTTTGAACTATCCTAAAGCTTTTATAATCCCTTGAAATCTTTTGATATCTCATTTACAGAGAAAATAATTGATATATTAATTGTTGATATATTGAGTCAAAATATCAAATCTTACGTAAGAAGAGGGAGGGGGCACAAGAATCTTACGAATCCTCACAATAGGGAGGTGGAGGGGGGGGCTAAAATTTCAAATATCCTTACGTAATTAATGGACGTTCCCTTAACACGTTTTAAATATGAAAATACTATTTAGTCAAAAATTTCAGAGTTGACTTGGCGTACTCTAACTCTTAAAAAGTGTACCTATTTCTATGTTAAGCGGAGAAGAAATTAAATTATTATTTTTTTTATACCATTAAGCCAAATCCCTTTCGGGCTAAGCGAAACTCGTTCGGTTCTGGTCTCGTTTCACTACTGGGGATGAAGGAGTTTGTATGGTAAATTTGGGTACGGGATGTT
>JAUMHM010000005.1:32689223-32731667 GCA_032362435.1 Melikaiella ostensackeni | reverse complement strand
GTCGATATTGATTCTTCTTCCGCTACCTACAACGGAATTGTCTAACGTATTCTCCTCAATGGGAAGGTTGTTATGCTTCATAGCTTGACCTCCATACAATCTCTTGAAAAAATCTCTCATACAGTCCTTCACTTTGTCCGAATCCCATACCAAAAAGTGTCTTGAAAAAACTGTTTATTCTTTATATGTATATTCTATAATCAACAAAGATAAATTATATGTTAATTTTGAAAAAACTTTTCAACAGCAAGATGTCTTCTTCTAAACGAGAAGTTTCCTTTTTAATAGATTAAACAATTGGAATTACTCTTCGCATTTTAATTCAAATTTAAGGTTCTCGTGAGAAATAAAAAGTGATTTCCACAGGCTTTCAATGTTCAAAAAACTTCAAGAAGAATTCCAGGTTTTCAAGGTTTTCAGGGTCGCTAGAAACCCTGTTTTTGTATGGTAATTAGAGAATGATGGGGCAATATTTCTCCACCTACCGTTAAATCATTAATAGCAACAGCAGCTACTGGTCCTGCATGTCCTCGAAGTTGCCTCACAAACAAACAGCGCGAGAGATCCCAAATAATGGCAGTGCCGTCTCTCGATCCAGAAACAATGACGTTATAAGCGGGACTCGATGACAAACATGTAACAGCATCAGTGTGTCCATACAGACATTGTTTTATCGACAATTGTCGTCTCGCGTACTCCCAAACAGTTACCACAGAACTGGTTCCAGCAGTGACTATAAGCTTCGACGATGGGCAGACACATGCCACGATTTCTCCGCTGCTTTGCATCATAGTTTCGCAGACAAATATCGCCTTATCACTGTCGTAGTTACCTATTCTCAGAGAATGATCCGCAAAACCCCAAGCGACGTACTTGTTGTACGTAGGAGGAATCAGGGTTTTGTTTTGCTCGACTGCCAACACAGCCTTATCGACGTGAAGAATCTGCCCAACGGGACTTTTCAGTTCTACTGTTGGAATACAAAAAAAATTGCTATTGTTACCAAAATTATAGACAAAGACACCTAAATTCAATTCAAGTGATAATTTTAGCTGGACAAACCTTTTATTGGCTGAAGGGAAGGTTTCAAGTTATCAAGATTATGGAAGAATAATCTGTCAGATGTTGTGATACTAAGACCCGGGGTGATTGGTCCTGGATCTATGACACTTGTTCTCTGATTCATTTTCTTGGCTGGGTGAGGTTTCTTGAAAAGCTGTTTCGGAATTTGACCAAAGTTATTGATGAAGCCGATTGTCGCGTTTTTCTTGAGAGGATCGTCAATACTGGAAGAATTGTGAAGTTTATTAGTGTAGCCTATACCCTCATGGGATATAATTAAACATGGTGTCTACTCAAATCCTGAAAAAAAATTCCTTGACAATTCCAAGTTTTTTCCAGGTATCTCTAGATTTGTCCAGGTATAATTCTTCTTAATACAGAGCCAATCAAGTATTTAGTACCGCATTTTCTAAAGAAATCGACCCTACCATCCTTCAAAGCATTACATAATACTTGAATAATTCAAATTAAAATCCACCTGTGAATGGGTGAATTGTTATTACTTACTTTAAATTCAAAAATTGGAAAATGTGACTATTTAAAGGTAAAAAGTGACTAAAAGTTACTTATGTTCATACAAAAAGAAGCCATAATGTCAATTAAAACACTTACTTTTTTGAAGTTATCAATTTAAATACCCATTCTTATTCTATCGGCTTAGATTTTACAGTTTAGATAAAATTTGATTGTCCTAAGATTTCAAGTCGAAATATATTGCATTTTCAACAAAACAGTTGAATTTTCAACAATAAAAAAATGTTAACCAAGCAGTTGCATTAATAACCAAATAGATGATCTTTAAAAAAAAAGAGACAAATTTTCAACAAAATAGTTGAATTTTTAACCAAATAATTAATTTTTTAACAAAATAGTTGAGTTTTCAACCTACAAAGATGCATTTTCAATTAAGTGATCAAATTTCTAAACAAAAAAGATTAAAATTCAAGTAAAAACAGTTGCATTTCAACAATAGAATTGAATTTTCAAGCCAAAAAGACGAATTTGTAATAAAACAGTAGAATTTTCTTTTTAAAAAAATGACTTTAACAAAATAGTTAAATATTCAACCAAATAGCTGGATTTTTTACCCACAAAGATAAATTTTCAACAAAGAAGTATAATTTTCTACCAAAAATCAAATTCTCAACAAAATACATGAATGTTCATCCAAATAGTTGAATTTTTAACTAAAAAACATAAGCTTTCAATCAAAAATGGAACAGTTAAATATTAAGTTTAAACAATTACTTTTCAACAAAAAAAAATAACGAATTTTCAAACAGTTGAATTCAACGAAAAAAGACGAATTTTCAACAAAAATGTCGATCCTCAACCAAACAGATGAATTTTCAACAAAGAAGTTTGATTTTCTACCCAAAATAAATTTTCAACAAAATACATGAATTTTCTACCAAATATTTGAATTTTCAACTTACAAAGATGCATTTTCAATCAAATGGTCCAATTTTCCAAAAAAAAAAGTTTAAAATTAAACTAAAAACAGATGCACTTTCCACCAAAAAAGATGAATTTAACGAAGTATGTAGTTGAACTTAACAAAAATAGCTGAATTTTTGACCTACAAAGATGAATTTTCAACCAAGAAGATTAATTTTTTACCAAAAGATGAATTTTCAACAAAATTATTATTAAAAAAATGAAATCATAAACAGTTGAATTTAATCAAAAAAGACGAATATTGAACAAAATAGTTAAATCCTCAACTAAAACATATTAATTATCAACAAAACAGTTGCATTTTTAACCGAAAAGACTAGTTTTCTACCAAAAAGGATGTATTTTCAACAAAATACATCAATTTTCAACCAAACAGTTGAATTTTCTACCAAACGATTGAATTTTGAACCCGAAAATATGAATTTTCAACCAGAAAGTGAATTTTCCGTCAAATAGTTGAATTTTCAACGAAATGGTTGGATCTTCAACCAAGAGAGATCAATTATTCTACCCAAAAGTTGCATTTTCAATAAAAAAGATAAAATTTCTACCGAAAGAGATAAATTTTTGAACCAAAAAGACGAATTTTCATCGCAAGAGTTGAATTTTTACCCAAGAAAGATATTAGGGTCAAGAAAGAGAAAAAATTCAACCAAATTGTTGAATTTTCAAGCCAAAAATAAAGGAATTTTCTACAAAACAGTTGAATTTTGAACCTGGGAATATGATTTTTCAGCAAAAAAAAAATTAAAGTTTAATTCAATTTAATTTAACGTAAAAAGTAACTAAAAGTGACTAAAAGCGACTCAAGCGAATGTGTGGAAGTCCTGTATAAATAATGCTTTTTTTAGTGATTGTAAATATCTAAATATGTAAAAATGTCATTATTTGTATGGAAAATTAAGAGATTAAATTTTTTCATTTGTGAAAGTAATGTTATAAAACGACAAGTAATTTCTTAACGGTACAAGTTTTTACGAATTTAATTTTTATGTTTAATTGAGGAAGCTTTGACAAATTATAAAAGAATATTCTTAAATCAATTAATAATCATTATCGAATAATTAAATAAATGAATATTAGTGAAAATGATGAAAAAGAGGTTTCATTCAAATAAATATAAATCCAGTACTATGAATTTACTTTCACAAAAAAAATGGTTATTTCTTTTTATATTACAACTTAGAACAAAATTTTAGCACGTTTGAAAAAATTCCTTGACTTTAAAAAAAATCCCTGACTTTTCCCTTACTGTCCCTGTCCAACAAAATTGCCTGACAATTCCAGGCTTTCCAGGTGAGTAGATACCCTGATTAAATTTTTTAAATAAGTGAAAACTTACTTATAAATATCAACGTTGCCTTCGTAAAAAAGATGATGGAAGACGTTAACAGCCTCAACGGCTCCGGGGCCGTTTTGCTTACATCCAAAAATCAGATCAATCCACTGATGAAGATGCTGCGAAACATAGTCGCATTCTAAAGCCAGTCTATGTACTCTGATAAATTCTCGAGGATCCTGTTTCGCCCAGGGTGGGAGAACAATGTCCCCAAGTAAAACACCACTTTGTTTAGAACCCAGATCAAAGTGATTAGAATTAATAAGAAACTCGGGCAAGTAGAAAAACTCTGGGATGAGTTCCTTAACATCAGCCATATTGTGCTTTGAAGCTGAGAGCCATGCTTCCTTTATACTATTAAACATTCTATCCGCCAGGTCAAAATGTCCGCCTTGAAGTCGAAGAAAATGCTGCGTAAAGGGCTCCATTCTCACCAAATACGAACAAACAATCATCGCCGATGAATAGTGAGTTCCATAGTGATATGGTGGAGTCTCCCCATGTGGGTCATCCCATTCTTTGTACCTCTTCTTAAATTGCAAAAGTCGTTCTGGACTTTGTGCTCCCATCGGCTTACCAAAGTCCCTAAACGTCATCGGATCCGTTAAATCCAATTCCTCACTGTCATAGTCGGCCAATATCCAAGGGAAAATTGGATACTGCATGAGATCATTGTAACTTCGACCAGCCAGTGTATTCAAATGCATCAAATACTGAAAGTTTGATATCTCGCCTCTCACCCATCTTTGAGTAACAGAAGTCTCTCCAATCAAGTTGGAGAGCAACCCAGTTGCTTGTTCCACATTTGCAGTTCTTTTCTGACCAGCGACAGATTGTTGAGCGCTGTCAGCGATGGCAGTAGCAAAGGTCATGAATCTCTGATAAACCTTATTCCGAACCTTTCTCGGAAAAGCGAGCAAATAATTCCTACCATCTCCACTAAAAACCTCCAAAGCCATTGGTTGTAGGAGATACCTTCTCTTGTGCACCTCCCGGATATCTTCATAATTAAACTTCGAGCACTGCCTCATAGCTCTTGATCTTCTAGGTGATCCTGGCGAAGGCAAAATCGGCTCGTAAGCCTCCGGTAGACTCTCAATGTCTCTAATTTCTCTAGACTTCAGCAAAGTGAACCCATCTATCACGTAAAAGTGTTCCTTGCCAAATAACAAAAGCCCTTCTGTAGTATCCAATCCTTGTATCCTCGCCACTCGGAACATGTGGCTAATCTTTTCATGCTCTTCCAATAATCTGAGCAATGTTTGATTATCAGGTACTACGGTCTGGTTATTTTCCTCCTCCTGTTCAATATCTTCAGGCGCTTCGTCTGGCTCACTCGCGTGTCTTTCCAAGGTGCAAGGTACCATCGGAGGCTCGTTTTCAGTCGAGGTTTCGTTAACATTAAGAGGTGTGTCATCTATGACTGGGTCTCTTTCTCTCTCAAACATTCCCGAAGAGTTTCCTAGTTGTTTTAAATAGTACTCTTTGCTATCAATACTCGTCGCTACTTTATACTTGAGTTGCTTGTTATCAGGATGCTCCAACTCTGGTCGGTAGGGGTACTGGATATAAAAGAGTTCATTCTTCATCATCTTCTTTCGCATTCTGCAAGGGCCTTCGGTCATGTCCAGCATCCACTTGTCTAAAACAGTTGGTGTTGGAGGTCCCCACAATCCTCTCTCTCTCGTCAGTTCCGTTTCAGTCTGCAGCCATTCTTGGTAAACGTAGCGCTGTGTGTGCTGATAAGTCTGCTGATGCTGAAGTCGCTTGGATGCTGCCAGTTCTCTGACCAATCCAACGTGCTGTTCCGTCCGCTGAGCGACGGTGCTCTGATGCAACCTGAGCCTCACGCGAACCGACTCTTCTTTTCTGACCTTTGTCCTACTCGCGAGTCTCGTCAATCCACCAGTCACCTTCTGGATCTTGGACTGGATTTGATTGTGCAATTCCCAAGGAACTCTGTATGACGATTTTCTTTCCAAGACCACATAGTTTAGCCAGAGTCTAGTAGCTGCCTCGTAGACATGTTCTCTCACTAAAGACAACTCTGGTGCTCGTTCGTTTCCTACAGGTGCTGGAAGGGTAACTTTAAAGACTTCTTCAATCGCAGGTTTCTTACAAGCGTAGAGTTCCTCCCAGACTCTTGTAGCCGCAATAGTCATCAAATTGTGACCCTGGTGTGCTGTTAATCTGTCGTCGCTGGGCTCGACTTGTGGATTGACGTGCCAGGTCGTTTTCATATTGGTGTCGAGCATAATTTTAATGTCTGCTGTTAGCTGAAGTAAACAGTAAGTCAAGCAACCGTAGAATTCAAGTTCGTGGTTGCCGGCACCAAATACTAAAACTCTGTGTTCAGTTAATTTATGAAGAGCTTGCAGCACTGACATTTGATCGGGAGTGGACTCGGTAGATCTGGATAGGAGAAACAGGATCGTTCGATTGAGACAGTGGTGAAGACCTTCCATGCTGACAGCTCCAGGCCTTCGTTTCGCTTGTCCGATTAGCTTGACAATAAAGTCAAAGATCTCGTGGGGGTCCTTCGATAGCGATCCCTGCCAGAGTTTGTCTACTATTCGAGCGGCGACGTAGCAAACGTTGTTAGTGATGTTGTTTATTGAACCGCCTGGAACAACTGGAAGAGCTGCTTGCTCACCAATTAAAACGTCTGCTGCTAGCAAATGGTCCATTAAAATAGACAAGACTTCCGTTTGGAAGGTGATTTGCTGCCCAGTGGAAGCGTGTTCGGGCCAAGCCTCAAGAACGAGATCGATTGCTGGTGGAGACTTTGCGGACACGGTTAAAGAAAGAGAATCTACGATAATGACTCGTAAAAAATCCATGACAAACTTTCGTACTGGATGATTTGTAAGGCCGACGTCTTTGGAGGGAGACCTGACTAAAACTACTGGTTCCTCATCTGCTGGAGTACTTGCTCCACTGCTGTCTTGACTGCAGCTCAGCGGTTTTGGAAACAAAGTACCAGCCAAGCCGCCTAAAACTTCAGCGGACATGAAAACCTGCATAAAGTCTGTAAAGTTGTGATACAAGAAGAAGAGGAACTGTATTATCGTCACGGGGTAATCGTGAAGCCACTCGGGTAGAGTATCTGGAGAGTTTGTGAAGCGATTAACCATCGTGCGAACCATTGCTAGCAATGTCACTATAGCCTCGGGACATAGATTGATGCGGCTAGCGTAGGATGAGAGGGAATGATTCGCTGGCATCCCAAACATAAAGTTCCAAACGTTGTCGAGGTCTAGTTTCGAATCTGCAGGTAGCAATTTTATTGGCTGTCCCATCATGAGAGCAATGAATAAAAAGTACAGTTCTGGAACGAGATCCACGTGTTGCGGAAGCAACCACCCCAAATGTTGAAATCCAGGAACGTGTAGGCCTGTAGATTTACTTTCTCCTCCGGATATTTGCTGATTGCAACCTAGAAAGTCGAGAAAAGTAACAACATTAATAAAAAGAGGTTCTAGTTTATAAAATGACACCTTGCCCCCGAAAAATTAATCTAATGACTGTACCCATCGGCTACGTGGGAACAAAATACCGCTTACCAAGAGCCAAGGCCACTTTATTATGGTCCGTGTGTCTCAACCAACCACCGTTACTAGTTCCTTCCCTGAACTTTAGTAATATTGATTGTACCGAACAAACGGCGACCAGTATTCGCAAACCCCAGACGACAGTACTGTTGTGAAGACCGGGCTGAAGGAAGAGTAGAATCCAATCCAGTCCTAATACTTTTGCTACCTCATCACACATGCTGAAAATATTTCAAATTTGAATTGTAAGTTGAATACAGCAAACTCTCTTTCTCTCAAACGTTATCTTGAAATACCAAGTTTCTTCTTACTTTGCATTTAATTTACAACCGTTGAATAGCAGAGAGTGCAAGAGTTGCAGACAGCGATTTCTGAGAAGAATACCTTCCCCCTCTCCTTCTCTGTATCCTTCACCTTCTCGTGGAACCAGATGTTTTTCAGAAGACAGCGGCAGTGTCGATACTATGTACTGTCCAAACCTACAAATGACGCAAACATTTGATAACACCGTTGTACATGAATCAATTTCCGCAAATATGTGAGCAAATTTTCAGTGAGTAAAGAATTACCATAAAAGATCAGCCTGGCGTGGCTGACTCAAGAGAATGCTAAGCAATGCTAACAGCACTTGTCTCGTCGAGTTTTGCTTGACATCTCCCAAAATATGTAAGAGTTTATGCACCAACTGCAAGTCTCTCATCAATCGCAAATTGGTTCGCTTTTCACTAGATTCTGCTATCAATTCATACAAATGTTCCAAAAGAGAACGCAGTAATTCTCCGGGTGCTTCATGCCAGACCTAAGAAGCGAAAGCATTAATTTAGACATTTAGGCATTAATTTACACAGTGTCAAACACTATGAATCCTATTTTTATTATTATTATTATTAATATTAATATTATTATTAAATAATATGTTTCCCACCTGCAAGTCGCACAGAAGATCCTGAAAAGCAGTCACGTTTGGAATGGCACTCGTTTCTCTTCCACTGTCGACAGTTCCTACCAAACTGAAAGTTAGATGAAGAATATGGCTATTGAGAAGGGGACATTTTCGTCTAAGTAACATTGCCAAAGTTTGATATCCTCTGCGTCTATCCATTTCTTGTTGCGCTGCTTGGTTTGATCTCACAACGCAGACCAGGGCTTTAACAGCAGCGTATAAAGATTCCACGTCTTGCATCATTGCTATCATTCCTGTTGAAAATGTAAATTTCCTGTGTAAAACTGAATTTCAACTCAGTTAACTTGATCATAAAGTTGAAATAATTACATTACCTAGCAACACTGAACATCCGCCTACGTTATCAATCATGATTGCAACAGGACGTGGATTGAAAACTCGGACACCAAGATATCCCACAACAACACCGCCCAAACATCTTGCTGGACCACTCAGATGACCAGCTGAATTGTGCAAAACTCTAATGGGCGTGGCGTTTTCATGCGAAGACATGCCAAGCTGTTGGAGACAGTTTTGTTAATTATTATCAATTACTGTAGACTTGTTAAAATAGATACCATTTTTTTCAAATAAAAAAATACCTGTTTGGCAATTGCTTTATTGTCAGCTCTTCTGTAGACTTTACGAATTTTTGCTAAAGTGAGTGATGATACTGCTTTTGCGTTTAAGCCAAAGACAACCTTTTCTTCAGAAACGAGTGATGCCAAAGGCTCGGGCCCTAAATAATGCAAAGAGTTAAGATTATAATTTTGGCCATTTTGAATATGTCGTTCAACCAACAAATTGCAAGGTTTATGCGCGCTTACCAATGAGTTGTGGGGCTTGTAAACTACCCATATAATGCGGCCCGAGTTTGAATAACGTAGCTATGCTTTGGGAATTGAAAACCTCTTCCACTAGATGACAAGGCCCTTGCTTCCAAGTTAGTCTGGAATATCGACGCCAACATGGTGGTGTTCCAATGTACCCGTACACTGGAGCAGCTACAGTTAAATTTGCTGCACCGCCTCCAGGTGTTTGTGATATATAATGAAGCTATAAGTAATAAATTGATTCAATTTCCTACTTATGACATACATTCTCTTTTGGACATTAAATTTTTCAAATTCCATAAACTGTTCACAGTTTTTTTTAATCTTTTTAAGGTTATCTCTCAAAGTCCTGTCGAGTATTGAAAAAAACAGTTACCTTCTGGCTGTAAATTTGCTGTCCATCCAGATACAAGGAAAAGCTTGAATTCTTCAAAACAGCACGATTTAAAACGATTGCAATGTGATGCCACTGTCCTTCATGAAGTAAGTCAGGGCACCAGACTCTTGCTCCACACTCTTCCGTTCCCTCTGGTTCCCATTCGCCAACATCTAAAGACGTGTTTGTACAAGTAAGAGTTGAAGAACTGTAAGGATGTTTAGTCGCTAGGGTGGGGAAACAAATTATCTCATTAAACTGCACCCAATGTACGAGTTTACTCTTGAGAAATACTTACGTCGATTGCTTTCATGTTGGGTATTCAAGTGTATCAATTAATGGTAAATGTATGTTTCAGTAAACACAATATGAAGGATTGCATACATATGAATGGTTATAAACATAATTATCAACTATTGAATTATCATACTTTGAGGCAGAGGAGTTTCCTGGGTAGAAACAATTATGGCTTTGTCCCTGGCACTCAAAACAGCCGTAAGACATATCAAATCTTTCGACGAAGATACACTTCGGACTAAAGTCAGCAGTCTCACACAGTGGGGATCTGTTCTGGGGTCACTAAACTTATCCACACATATCCAAGTACTGTACGTTAACCCAGTTTGTGGTGGAAAAGGTCTGTCACCTGAAAATTAATTTAAAATAAACGGAAAATGTTGAGTCGTATCATCTCTCAGATGGAGCTATACATGAAATAGCACCATCTAGTATGTTTAAGAGACGAATCAAGTTTCAATTTACCAGATCCAATGCCACCAACAACACTGTTGTCAGCAGATACAACCGTGGGTGGCGTTGTACTCTGTGGCGCAACACTCGGAAGATACAAACAAGCAAAACCTTCAGCGCTCATATCAAACTCAACAAACGGAGGCAATGTGCAAGATCCGTGAGCCCTAAAATCCTTTGGCGTCGTCATCGACACAAGAGTTTTAATCCGAGTGAGAGGAACTGGTCCACCTTTTGGTTTATTTGGCTCAATATCATCCAAGGATATACAACACAAAGGATCTCCCAGTCTGAGAAACTCCCTCAGATCTCTTGGCTCCAAAGCTTGAGCTGCAAGGCGCTCGATAATATATTGCAGAGGTTGATGAAGTGGATGCGTCTCATCCTGAAGAGCGATTCTCCCCACCGATAATAACTCTACAGCCATTCCAGCCTCGCACATTATTTGCTGGTTTCTCTCCGAACGAACTAAACTTTTTATCACCTCGGCTACGTACAATTGAAGTGCGAGAGCAATTTGAGGACTCGATTCGTCTGATATCGAGGGTAAGAGATGCAGCATCCCAACAACGATTCCAGGATGAACAATAATAGGCTCTGGAACTGGGGGATTTAAATTTAGAGAATTTACAGCGCTTCTTTTTGCCGCAAGGGGTGAATCCACAGACTTTGGATGCTCAACGCTGCTTTGCCTGTGACTTGGTGACCTCATACCGACTCCAGCCAAATTTGGCTTATCAAAGGCATCCAATGCGACGTCGTACAAAAGCCGTAAAAGTAAACAAGCGTATCCAAGAGTCTGTGGTATTTCACTCGGAAAAGCTGGGTCGAGAGTGCTTCCGGTGAATAAAGCGAGCAAGGTGTTGTGAAAGTTGTGAGTCGTTGCCACGTCTGTTTCAGAAAGCTTTGTTTGCGTAGAAAAACAGCCCAAAAGTCGGAGAGTATCGCACAAACTTGACTGGCAAATCTCGTGGTGAAAGAATTTCGCGTTTGCTGGTTCGAAGCGCATGGCAGTACTTATGGTGTGAAAAACGACGTACAACAGATTCAACAACTGAGATTCATCCTGAAGAGTTCTCCGTGGAACTTGGTTGCAAGGTTCGCATGCTTGGGGTCCAAGTTGACCTTCCAAGGAGACAAGAACAGACATGACGTAGACGAATCCACCGACTTTGCGAAAAACTGTCCTCGTACGATGAGATTCTCGAAGGCAAGCAAGGAGAGACTTTAGTATTTGAGTTTTTAGAACGAGAGCTGTTGGAGGTGCAGAATGCATGACTCCCAATAAAGTGGCCATGTCGTCATCTCCTCCTGCAGTTAGAATTAGTTCCCGCACGATTCCAAGAGCTTGGTAGCGACAATCCATGTATGGAACAAGATTGTGCGCACATCGAGCTCCTCCACATTCTCTAAAGACATTGGCATTTTGAACATTGCCCGCTAACAGAGTTGTCAATGCTTCCATTACCAAGGCACCTAGTCTTTCGTCTTCTGAGCTTATTTTATATTCCAAACCCTGGTCCTGAGCAGCTTGCTTATCTTTTAAAAGCGTGGCATAACGATGTAGGCAAGTAACAAAGACTTCCAAGAGACCTACTTCTCTGTAAACGTCCTTGAATATGGTATTGTGTCTCAGAATGTTGATAAGAGTTTCCATACACATAATACTACAGCTGATTGAGTTGTGAGTTTTCAGTAATATCGAAAGAGATATGAGTTCCTTACAAGGCACGAAGTTTAATTGAAAAACTATAAATTCCAACAGTTGAAAGAACTTTTTCTGAATTTCGGGGTTTTTCAAGTGGATCTTTTCAGCAAATTGCGAGAGCGTATTCTGTCCTTCAAGAATAAAGTAATTCGCATTATCGCTGTGATAAACGCTCGAGATAGCGTCAAGTATCGTGCAGCATAAAAGAGGCGAATTGGATTTCACAAAGACAGACTGCAGTACTTGAAAAGCTTGAATATTGCGAACACTTCCACCTGAAAGGGAATGATGGAATAAATAATGACTCGAGGTTCATGGCTTATACACACAACTGATGAGAATACATTACCTCTATTACTGGGTTGTGGTAGAGTAAAACCAAATATTTGAAAGAGAGAACCCATGCTTGCTTGACTTGGTTTTAACTCTGTGTGTCCGCACATTGTAAGAGAGGCCAGCATTAAAACCAAATTTCTTATAGCATCCTGTGCTTCTGCTCTGTTGTCTTGTTCTAATCTCGATGGAGCGTGTCTGTAGTAACATCGAGTATTAGAATTGAAAATCTTTACAACTTAGAGGAGGTAATCAGTTAAATTTTTGGAAATACCAACTTTAAAAGAAATTCCGATAAAAATATGTAACCCTGGCAAGCCCGGAAGTCGTCTAAAAGCATTTGTGAAACTTCGCTCGAGTCTTTGAGGAAGCAAAAGACAGTGACAAACATTTCAACCACCTCAAGTGGAGCCAATTCTGGAACTCGCTGCATGTTGTCAATGCAAAGAGCGATGCATCCTTTATCTGTGAAAAAATGTAATCAAAGTATTAAAAGATTGTCTCTAAAAAAAAAATATATATACACACATTCCAAGTATTTAATTGCTTACTGTGAATGTAAGATACAACATTCTGGGTAAGACCGTGTCTTGACAAAGTCATAAGAACTTCTGCGGCACTTTTTCGCCACATTACATTGTACTGGGGACACAAGCTCGTAATTGCTGAGAAAAGTAAAGTTAAATCATCTTTTCGAGCCAATTCCTCCGCTGGGTAAGGATGACTGCAAAGTCGTACCAACAACTATTAAAAAAAAAGTTTGTATCATTTTAAAAGAATTACAAATTTGTATTAATATTACTAAAAGAAAAATATTTTTACCTGAACAAATATTTTTTGTAATAATATCCTTCGTTCCCTAGGAGTGAATTCACTGTTTGCGTCAGCAATATCCGCTTCTTCTTCACTCATCTCAGGCAAATCGAAGAACAAATAAAGGCATTTTACCAATGTTGAAGGTACAGATGCAGTAGTCATGGCCTTAAAAAATTTTAAATAGTTTTTATTTGAATTTGTATAATTTAGGTATAATTTATTCAAGCACTAATTATCTATAAATTTAAACTGTTTAATATTAAAAGAGCATATTTAAATTTATATTCATACTTGTATAAGTAAAGTTTCTCCAGCTGCAAGCAAGTTTAAAGCTGAGAGTAACATCCACCCGTTACTCGATTCCTCGCTATTTTCAATTTCAAGAAATTTAACGATAGCGCAACTCGCTGTTTCTGTACTTTGGTTGCTCGCTCTTTGTCTAATTTCTGATACCATGAGTTTAGATACTTGCTGAGTAAACGGTAAAATATCCCAGAATTTTTCATTCATATCACCAGAGGGACTAGATCCGAATACCTGAATTAAACATTTTTATTTTTAACAGCATTATTTTCTATGTCAACCCCCTTTTCATCATTTGATTAAACAGTAATAAATAGTTCTACTAATATTTTATACCTTTATTCAATGTGGTCAACAATTTTCCTATTAAATAATAATAAATTCAATTGAATATTGTAAACCATCTCTGAACACGAGTACATACTTTTGAAATGCGTCAATCAATTTTTTCTTTCCGGTCTTGAAATAACCGCAAGACATCAGAATAAGAAAAACGAAAAGAATTTTGCATGTGTAAGCACTTTGAGTTTCATTGAATCGTATTTCTATACATAAATGGCATTTTTTCAATTAGCTTCTGTAAAAAGCAAGTTCAAAACTATCTCGCCAGTCTTCACACTTTTAAATATTGTATAAACGAAAAATATGATATTTCTAGGATTAACTATGTTTGATACCAAATAAAATATCACTTAGATTCGGGATCATACAATTTTTATGCATTTCCAGGTTTTCCTTAACCTGCGGTTACCCCAAATATTTTGGCAAGGGAAGACTCTAAAGTAAGAGATCTTTTTCCACTCGTGAGGTCTGATATACTGCGGTATGTAAAAAAGATCTGATGGGTGTAATTGAACACCAGGGGTGACTTAAAGTCTGCCAGAAATCCCAATAAATCAGGAGAAAACTTTTAAATAAATAAATAAATTTAAATAAAGTTACAATCCTCGTTCTGAAAAATTTATATTCTTATTCCTCTTTGTAAATTTTTACGAAGCAGTGTATATAGGTCAATCAGTAAATGTTATGAGCATCGAGCATCATCTCTACAAGTATTTTTCCTGTTTCAGAAATCTGCTGTTATCTGAAATAATTTACCTTGCAAAATAATGGCAACATGTTGTAGAGTTTGTCATCTCGTTCAGAGTCGGAGAGAGTGTGAGAAAGATGATTATATTCCATAAAGAGTTTTTTAAGATGCATAAGACCTAGTGCTTTATGCTGCGGATTCGCTCCTCCAGCGCAATCATCCACATTTCCACTACCTGTGGAACCCATCATACTAACACTTCCACTCTTCCGCAATTTACGCATTATATTCATTCTTTCTGATGTGCTGAAAAAATTCCAAAATTCGTACTTGCTCGCAATTTGAAATAGATCGTGCAATATTTCAAATTATTCCATTTTAATTATGTTTTCCTTTCCAATTATTCAAAAAAAAAAAAATTATGTCATTTGAGATTGAATATAGAAATTTATTTAAAAATATATTTATACAAGATGTACGTTTTTATAGACTCACTTTTGCTATTTCTAACTTTTCACGTAAAAAAATTATTTTTCACATCGAAGATATTGAAGGACTGATGTCAACTATTGTTTGTCTTTTCCATAGGACAACAGTTGGCATAATAGCGGGTCATTATTTAAGCATGCAAAGCAGCTACTCGTTCAGGTTAAACAAGTTTAATGTTCTACTTTCGGTGTGTGATAATAGGAGATAACACGAAAAAGTGAGGTATGTATTGCAATAAATTTAAATGAGATTGGTCCTATTCAAAAACAAGTCGACTTTAATTTTAAAACCTGAAGTCTTGAATTAATATATATAATTGTTAACATTCAACAATTTCCAAAAAAATGAATATCTCAATAACAATAATAATACAGTTTAAAAATAAATAAAAACGAGCAAATAACTTGATATTCATGGAAT
Source organism: Melikaiella ostensackeni (assembly GCA_032362435.1). Classification (NCBI taxonomy): domain Eukaryota; kingdom Metazoa; phylum Arthropoda; class Insecta; order Hymenoptera; family Cynipidae; genus Melikaiella; species Melikaiella ostensackeni. Next base: position 32,716,256 of record JAUMHM010000005.1, on the reverse strand, counting down.
TAAAAAGATAATGCAACCGAAAATTGCAAGTCTGGATTCATAAATTTTTATAAAATTAAATTGCAAATTTAATTGGATTTTCGAATAAACAAACATTTTTAAAAAGTTTGCAAAAATGAGAAACCATCTGGAAATCATGCATCATCGATATTATACAAGTTTCATTAATGAACATGAAAAATTGTATTAATAAAAAATGATATTATAATACACGTACATAAGAATTATATGTTGCAATACTAAGTGCTGATTAGCAAAGAGTTATTTAAAAAATTCAAGGATTTTGATTAATACGCGTTAGAAACTGACATGCTCGCAAAATGATCAAATTGCACATTCTGGAAATCGGACCAAAATACTCTAATTATGTTGAAATGTGTCGTTAAAATCAAGTACCGTAAATTGTTTCGTACAGTGCCGATGTCATTACCGTAAAAGATTCAATATTTACGTCTACCTCCTGTCAAAATTATCATGCGAAAGTCACACTGTTTTCTGCTTGGAAACCGCCCACATTTTACGTCCTTTGATCCATGGATAACACAAGTCTGTAGAAATTTTCAACGTTACCTTTGACGATCTGCAAGGTGAAAAGTCCTACATTTTCTTTCGGAAAATTAATTTTTGGCCAAGGACTAAATATTTCAGTGACAGCAAGTGGCAGTAGCACAGCAAGTGGCAGTAGCACAGCAATCCATCTTGAGCCATCTGTCGCTCAAAGACGTTTGCGGGTGGGGGAAACCCAAGATGTCCGCACACCGAGGGCCAAACATTAGCACAAAATGCATGGGACGAAACTCATTTTCTTTAATATTTATGTAAGAAAGGATTTTTCACCACAAGTGTATTTCATATTATTTTTTATTTTTCGAAGAATAATCAATTAAATAATGAAATCGATAATTTTTGTTGTGACAATTTTATTATTTAATTGAATAGATTTTGATAGATAAAAAATAATATCAAAGAATACGTGTGAAAAATCATTTTTTTAGAAAGGTATTCAAAAAATAAAGTTTCATCCTATTTATTTAGTGCCAATCTTTTGCGCTCGGAATGCGGCCATCTTGCCAGGCGACGTCACAATCTGAAATACCAAATACGTCGATACTCGTAGCTTTTGCTTTAACAAAAGAATAATAATTTAATCACTTATAAATTGGAATACATAATATATAATTATTATCATTATCATTTACCAAGTTGTTTGCCAAAAGTCAAAATTACAAGATCTATTATTATATACAGATTTTAGATATAGATTTTTATTTCCTAACATTAAAAAGATAAACAATTTAAAAATCCATAATTAAACAAATTTTTAAATGTTATGAGTTTATAAATTTTTGAAACAATAATTAATAATTTCAAATTAAAAAAGCTTGAAATTTAAAAAAAATACTGAACGATTTTGAATTGAAAACGTTCCAAAATATATGTACATCGGTATAAAATATTTTGATAAAAAAAAGGACAATATTTTGAATAGATTGAAACCTTATAAATATGAAAACCTAATTAAATAATTTGAAATTGAAAGTGTTTGAAATTAAATAATTTTTAATCAGAAGCTCTCAAAATAAAAAAATTTCAGACCAAAATTTTGAAAATTGGACAATTTCATTAGAAAGATAAATCGTATCTTTTGAAATCGTATCTTTTCTAATTCAAAGCATTTAAAATTGAAAAGTTTTATTTTGAATTAATTAATCTCGAAATTAAATGATTTCAGTGTAAAATTTCGAAAATAGGACAATTCCTAAAGTTCCAAAACTCAACAATTATTTCAGATTAGAATTTTGAAAATTGTATCATTTAAAATTCAAATGAAATGAAATTATATTATTCATAATTAAAAGCGTTAATAATTAAATAATAATAAAAAATTTACTTTTGAGTTTAAATAATTTTCAAATCGAATCGATGAAAACTTGACAAGTTGAAACTGAAAACAAAATTCAATGTTTCAAAGTCAAAGCTTCTGAAATTCTAGAATTTTAAATTCTGATTACAACAAAAAAATAACACTAAAATTAATTAGATATATTTTTCTGATCGAAAAATAAATTCACCGTAATTTTCACCATTCAAAATGGAAAAAATGTTAAATTATAAACCTTTAAAATCGAATTATTTTTAAAAATTTTCAAAATGATGTAATTTATTAAAATAGGAAACATAAAAATAAAAAAAAATTAATATCGTACGTTGAAAATTAAACAAATCCGAACTTCATTTAAAACTAAAAAAAATTTAATTACAAAGAATTGTGATATTCAACCTTTTTTATACTCACGCCCTTTAAAATTTCCATTATCTTTAGTACATTCAAATCGTTTAAAAATTAATAATTTTCAAATTGTTAATTATACTTTTTAAAAATCAAGCATTTTAATTTTAATTGCAAAATTAAAACTTATGAAAGGGAAAAATTAAAAATTCAGCGTTCAACATGAAAATTCAGAACTTTAAAATTGTAACCATTTAAAAATAAGAAATTACTGAGGTATAAATTTAAATACTTGAATTTTAATCTATTCTGATTTCAAACAACATAAGTTTTAACTTCTAAGTTTCAAATCGTTCATTTTTTAACATTTCATTAAAATTATTATTCACTCTTGAAATGTTTCAATCAAATATTTTTCAATTTTAAATGATTCATTTTTTTTAATCATTAGCTAAAAATCGGACAATTTTAAGATATTACATTGAAAATTTAAAAAAAAGAATAAAAAAACAAGATCGCTATGATAATAAAATGTTGATCTTTTAACCTGAAGGTATTTAAAGGAAAAAAACTAAGCTTTCCATTCAGTAAAAAAAAGGACCCTTAATTCAAAAAAGTAACATTTATTTTTGACCCTCTGCTTCCGCAAATATGTGTTTCAGTGACATTTTTTCTTCATAAACTATCATCCAATATTACTTACTTCAAAATTAGGCATTATTTCAAAATTGTACAATTTTAAAGTAGTAGCCTACAACATTGTGAAATTTGAAACTGGAAACGTCCAAAAATTAAAAAATTTCAGAAAAAATATTTTCGAATTTCAGCTTTTAAAGCAGAAAAACTTTAGTTTCAAAATGCCTAACAAATTGAACTGTTTTAGAATTACACATTCAAAACTATAACTTGAAATCACAGAAATTTTAGATGCAATAAATATTATATAATATTATATTAACTTTATGTTATACTATCACATGATGTAGTAACGAGTGGCATTCAAAGTGACTGGATAGATTTTTGTTACTAATAAACGTGATTCCTGTCCAAAAAAGCACTGTCATTTTCAACGTTCGAAATTGAAGAATTTTAAATATTATGAACCTTTAAAGTTTAATTATTCTAAAAATGTTGAAAATTAATGAGTTCAAACTTGATGCATTAAAAATTAAACAATTCCAAACTTCGTTTAAAACTGAAGTATTCTTAAATTCGGATCTTGAAATTAAGTCCTTGAAAATGCTTAATTAAAAAAAAAAATATTTGAAAAGCTATAGTTTCGTTAAATTAGTGTTTACAAAAAAGCTAAAAAATTAGGGATATATTTACAAAGGTACATGCGAGTTTATTATTATGATACATTTATTTACAAAAGCGACGTGGTCAGTCACAGACAAACTTTTACAAATTTGACAAGAAAAAATCTGAAATTTTTTTTTGTTCAATCTTTTTCGTACAAGAAGAAATTTCACTTTGCATCGTAGGTAATTTACTTTGCGGTGTCAACTCTTCCTTACTGTCATTTTTAAGACTCGGTTCCTTCGTTTTATTTTCGGCTATGTTCTCTTCGTCCCGTTCCGTCAAATTTATGTCTTCAAGTTCTACATCTTTATTCAATTTATTCGATTTTTTCGATTCTTTGTACACTGGCAAATCCCAAAGAGATAATTTCTTCTTGGGTGATGCATTTGAATGATTCTCTTGTACATTTTTGCAATTGTTTTCACTCTTGTGATTTTCAACGGGCTTGTCTTCAGTAGGAGATTCATGTTTGGCTATTTTCTTAAATTCCCTTGATCTTGAACTGTCTTTGCTCTTGGAATCTTCCTCTCGACCTAGATCGTTAGATTTTCCTTTTAAAACTTGACTCGCTTCCTTCACTATCGCCTCCAACTTTGCTTCCAGATCCTCGTCGTCATTATCTAACAAATTTGCCATCACTGCGTCTGACGAACTTTCCTTTTGCTTCAAACTGCTTTCATATTTCCTCTTTTCTGGAGTTTTACAAGATTGCGAGGATGTACTCTTGGCCTCTGAAGCTACTTTAGGGTTCGGTTTTACTATCTTGAAGTAATCCATAATTGGTTTCATTTTACTCTTATTGTACAAGAAACGGTAAAAATCCCGATGGGACCTGGACACTGATTCTTGATACTGCGCGAGTAAGGAAAACAATTGACCTGTGACATAAAAGAAGATACATTACAAATTTAAAAGTTACAGGTGATTATAGAAAAATGAGTTTAGAAAGTGATGATGAGCATTCTTACCAATGTCTACGTTCTGTCGGACGAGATGCCAGTACATTTCGGAAACACTGTCTCTCAGCTCGATATCCCCAAAAGTGAAATAAACAACAGACCGTCCGGCAACCGATGCTGCCATCAATTGTAGTAAGACTTTTAACTGAGGATTGCCATGAAAGACGCCACAACCCCAATTCCCAGTCGCGACAGCTGGCAAATTTTCTCTGTAAGAATCGTGGCAGTCGAATCCAACATAGGCCTACAAAAAAAGCATAATTACTACCTCGTTCTGTTATGAATTTCATAAATTCTCTTTTCGTTTTTACTACTCTTACCTTGTTTAGTTCTCGAATCACGTTACTCATCTTAAACTGAGTACTTGGCTGCTTAAAGGACAAAGCATCAATTGCTACGACTGAAGTTTTTCGCCTTCCACTGTGATCTTGTGGCGTTTCATCGACAAAATCTCCAGCCCACTTGAAAGAGTTGCTGTAGCCTTCGTATTTACTAAATCGCTCGACTCCACTAATAACGAGCGCTTCAGTATCGTCAAGAACTTCTGTGACTAGCATCGTTACCAATAACTCGGGGCAGATGACGAAACGAATCTCTTCTTGAACACAACCCCAGCCAAGAACTCCGCCACCAACATACCTAATGAAAAAGAAGGGTCATGATTTCATAAAGTTTCTCTCGTTTTAATTCCTTTTAAATAATCAACGGTCCCGAAACCTACATGTTTGCAAAATCGACCTGAAGAAGACCAGCTCCTTCGGTTTCAATCGTGCCTTTGCTCGTTATGTGCAACGAAGGCAACTTTTGAGACTGTTGATCCCACCTTGGACAATCTGCCTTTGGAATATACCGCCTTTGAATAGTTATCGTGCCTTCAGGCGCTGAAAAAGAAAATTTAAATAAAATCCATGAATCATGTTTTTCTATTTTTATTTCTTCGATTACCAACATTTTGCTGTGACTCTTCGGAAGTAATGGAAAATGCACTTTAATTTCTCCAGTATCGAGCTGCACTTATCGGGCCTGTTTTCCCTGAACGCTGAGAAAAGTCTGAAAATTGATTCCTTGTGAAACTAATCTTTATTTATTAAATATACAAAATTGTATTGCTTACTTGTTGAAATTAATGTATGGAAAATTCCCATATTCTGATTGTGGATTCGTCGAATTTCGCCTTGGAAAAGTGCAGAGAAAAGCGTTCGCCAGCAAGGATGCAACTTGCAACTGACTTAAACTAATCGATGCATTTGAGTGTCGTGTTAAAAGAGGAATTGCTCCGGTTATGAGGGTCGGAAGTTGAAGAGCCAGTTGTACTATTTTTGGTAGTAGTATTGTGAAAAACACTTCCGCTTCGTCTTCGTCTACCACCTGTGTATATAAAAAATATTAGGAAATATATTAATATTGCGAATCAAATAGATAATAAGATACAAAAAGGACTTTATACCTCGGAGAAGAAATGATGCAAGGCTGAAAAGTCCCATCGCTGAGCGTATTTGCGATTGTAGGAGAAAATAGCAGCCTCCAATTGGAAGCTAGAAGTAAAACTTTGTAAAAGAGCTTCTTGAATTACTTCCCAGCGACATCGTAGTTCTTTGTTTTTACCTTCCTGTATAAGCAAATAGCAAATGTAAAGTTTAAGATTGAGCTTTAATGATGGTCACTCTGATGACATCTCTTTTGGAATGAAATTTACCTTTTCTATGGGATACAGGCTATGAGGAGAATGTGGCATTCGAACGTATCCTGGACTCCATTTGTCAACAGGCTGTGGCGGATGAGGTTTTGGAGGACCACGATCCGAAAGAGGTAACTAAATGTAAATGAAAAAAATTTATGATTGCAAAACAGTAGATTGCTTAATTTCATATTACAAGTTTTTCAAGTTTATTTTTTTATCCATTTGTATCCTTACAGAAATTTGCATATAAAAAAAGCAACGTGCCGTTTCATGAATTTATACTTTTCGAAACTTTCAGCTGAAAGTTTCAATGTCAGTGAAACTTTTGAAACTTTAGCATTTTTAGCTATATTATTAATAATTACAGATGGAACATACTTAATTAACATTTAAAAAGGCTTTTTAATTTCAAAAAGTACATCTTACTTTTGAAAAAAATATCAAAACTGTTTTAATATCGAATAAACTGAGTCAGAAATGGCATAATCTTGTTAGGTTATTACAGATACAAATAATAGCGCCAAAGTTTAAAATTTTTATCATGATTTATAATCATTTAATTCAAACACTTTTTATAAATTTTGTACATAAGATTTATTTATATTTTATACATTATTTTACTGTTATTTTCTGGCTGCCGTTTCTTGTAAAAAAGATTAATGTTTTACCAAAGGAGATGAATTTTCAACCAAGAACTTTTCTATCAAAAAAGATGAATTTCCAACCAAGAGGGATGAAATTTCTATTCAAAAAGACGAATTTTTAACAAAACAGTTGAACTTTCAAGCGAAAGGGACGAATTTTCAACAAAGTAGTAGAATTTTCAACCGATTGGTCGAGTTCTTTAACAAAAAAGAATAACCTTCAGCCAAAACAGTTACATTTTGAACCAAAAAGTTAGATATTCAAGCCAAGAAGACGAATTTTTTACAAGACAGTTGAATTTGTAATAGAAAATAACGTATTTTTCATCCAAAAAGATGAATGTTCAAAAAAACAGTAAAATTTTCGACCATAAAAGATGAACTTTTAACAAAATAATAAAGTTTTCAACAAAATAGTTGAATTTTCAACTACAATGAGGTATCATCAACATAATTTTCAACCCCAAAATACAAATTTTGAACCAAAAATGGAATAGTCAAAATTGCAGTTCAAAAAATTGATTTTTAACAAACAAAAAAAACGAATTTTCAACAAAATAGTTAAATTTTAAACAAAAGAGATGGACCTTGAACTAATAAAATGAATTTCTAACAAATTAGTTCAACTTTCAACCAAGTAGTTCAATTTTCAGTCAAGAAGATTAATTTTCTAGGACAAAAGACGAATTTAGAACAAAATACGTGAATTTTCAACCAAATTGTAAAATTTTCATCTAAAAACTCTAAAAATGATCAATTTTCACCCAAAAATGGAAAAGTTAAATTTTCAGTAAAAAAATTAATCTTCAAATACAAAAAAAGGCGAATTTTTAATAGAATAGTTAAATCTTCAACCAACAAAATGAATGTTTAACAAATCGTTCCACTTTTAAACAAATAGTTGTATTTTCAACCAAAAAAGATAAATTTACGATAAAAAATATAATAGTTTTTTTCAACCAGAATTTTCAACCAGAAACGATCAATTCTTAACCAAAAACTAACAAAAAATTTAAAAAAAAAAATAGTTAAATCTTCAACAAAATAGAATTTTTTACCAAAAATATAATAGTAGACGTTTCAATTAAAAAGAAATAACTTTCAAAGAAAAATAGTTGCATTTTGATTAAAAGTTGAACTACTTTGTTAAAAATTTATCATTTTGGTAGAAAATTCAACTATTTGGTTTGAAATTAACTTTTTTGTTGAAAAATCATATTTTTGGTAGAAAATTAAATCATTCTACTAGAAAAGTCAACTATTTGGCTAAAAATTAAACTTTTTTTTTTTTGAAAATTTAACTGTTTGGTAGAAAATTAACTTTTCTGTTGAAGAATCATATTTTCGTGTTGAAAATTCAACTGTTTTGTACAAAATTCGTCTTTTTAGCTTAAAAATTCAACATATTGGGAATGAATTAAACTATTTGGTTGAAAATTAACCTTTTAGTTACGTTAAAAATTTAATTGATCATAAATTTCGCATTCTTAAATTTTCAAAGTGAAAGTTTCCAAATGAAACTTTCAACAGCACATTGCTATAAAAAAATAACAATCAACTTACAGCAAATAACACAGTGTGCGTAGCCGAGGCCTGAATGTGTGGTAGTTCTTGAAAATCAAATGGTCCACGACCTTTGTAAATTTCATCGAGACTGACTCCTTTCCATTCTGGCAAGACGTTACTGGGTTCTGGTTCATTAAAAACTGGCTCTTCTTCAGAAGTTAGATTATTGGACACACTCAAGATAGGATCCGAGTCAGAAAAGAGATCTGGAGATGAAACTGTCTCCTCCAAGTTTAATCTATTTTCAGACATTCTGCTTATTTGTACTGCGAATTGAAATAAGGAATATAAAATAGAACTTGTAGATCAAAATCAGAAGGTAAAGTTTATAATTTTATAAACTACATATTATAATGAAATTTGCAGTCTTTCCCGTCCCTAATATACTGAACAGTCTCTACACCTTACTTACATTGGTTGTTCTGTTTACATTGTTTACAAGAAAAAAATATCCCTGAAGGTAATTATTGATAAAGTTTAACAATTTGATTAATATTTGCTTTTAAAAAAAAATTACATTGTAAGATGCATTAACCACTTTTTTCTGATTAATTATTATATATATTATAACGAAACTTTGAAATGTTGATGTCAAACTTTTGTAGGTTAGAATCACAGTTTCACGCATTTAAATGTCTCGCAAATTTAACTGTATGCAAATAAAATAATAATCACCAAAGATTTTATTCCATTTCCATGAGTGTAAAATTAACTTCTGCAAGAATATATCACTTGTCAGTTATTAACGTTGACATAAAATCGTGACGAAGGTATTGATTGATTTTACAAAAAAAAACATAGCTGCGCTTAAACTATTGGAGAGGTCGCCACATTCGCCAGAAAATTCCCGCCAAATTTGTTTAAAAAAAAGCAACAGACAAGACTAAGACTTTTTTCTTAGTTGAAACTAAATTAAAAGGATTTCTTTCCCAATAAGTAATTGATGGTAAAAAAAGTAAATATTATATATCACTACATTTTCTTTTGTATTAATATAGCGCGTCATTAGAGGGAAATTAAATTTATTGAAAACATTAAATAAAAATAAAAATTTACAATTTTATTGAAATAACTGTAAATATTAAATTACATATAATTATACATAATTTTTTAACTTGTTTAACTTGAACTCTGAATTTCTTACACATAATAATAATTAGAGATCACAGACTCTAAAAATTACAATACATTTAATTAGATTTACAAGTGCTCAGAACAGAAGCAGTAAAAATTTGCTGTAAAATCCTTGGAATATTTTTGAGGTCCATACAAACAAAAGCTTTCCCGGATGGCATCTTTTTCATCAATCTGAAATTATAAGATCAAAATTGAATTGATATTTCAGTGATCAAAGAATAGGGTGAACATCCATCCGGATTTTCTCGGACATGTCCTCTTTTTGAAGCGTGCGATTTTTGCCCTACAGGGTTTTTTGTTTTGTCCGGGTTTTTATCCGGCTTTTTGGAAGTATAAGACTTTTTAGTTTTTCAATAGAAAAAAATATTGTCTGAGTGAAGTCTAGTGGATTTCTTCAAAATTGTTTTTAAATGAAAAATATTTTTATAATTTCAAATTTTAATGATTTCTTTTTATTTCTGTAAATGGTAAGCCGAATTTTTTATTATAAAAAGATGGATAAATTGTACTTCCTTGAAAATATAGTTTCAAATTTCAAAGTGATAGAAAATAATGGTTGAGAATTCAAAATTTTCTTGAAAATTCGTCTTTTGTGGAGAAATTCAACTGTTTTTTTATTTATAATCAAAAGAACATTTTTGATTGAAAAATCAACTATTACATTTTTTGTTGAGATTTCATCTTGATTTGTTGAAAATTCAACTACTGGCTTCAAATTTAAAGTACTTTGTTAAAAATACATTTTTTTGGTTGAAGATTCATCTCTTTGATTGAAAATTCAACTGTTTTGTAAGAAATTTGTCTTTTTGTCTTAAAAATTTAATAATTTGGTTGAAATTTTTCTCTTTTTAACTAAAAAATCTTTCTTGGTTGAAAATTCATATTTTCGGGTTCAAAATTAAACTGTTTTGTAGAAAATTCGTCCTTTTGGGTTGAAAATGCATCTTTTTGCTTGAAAATTTAACTGTTTTGTTGATACTTCGTTTTTTAAGTTGAAAATTCATTTTTTAATTGAAAATTTAATTACACTCATCTCCCGTAACTGTGACGCCCGTTTTCGTGCCAGCTTCTCGGTCGTTCACGCTTGCATGAGCCTCCCTTGACGGCCAATACTCAGGGTCTTCGCTCGGTCACTCAGTGACGTATCAGAAGTTATTTATATCGCGACTTTCTGCGCACATACTTTTGTACGTGTGTCGGGTTCACAGACTATAAATGCGGTACTGAGTGTTTACTAACTCTTCGCTTTAAATCCGGTTTAAACTAGATTTTAATATCCCCCGCTACTGTGCTGACCAGACCCGAGGCTGGCACAGCAACGGGAAATGAGTGTATTCCATTTTCAGTTAAAAAAATGATCTTTTTTAGTTGAAAATTCAACTCTTTTGTTGAAAATTCAACTCTTCTGTTGAAAATTCAACTATTTTGGTAAAAAATCAAACTATTTGGTTAAAAATGATTTTTTTGTTGAACTCACATTTTCGGGTTGAAAATTCAACTACTTTGTTGAAAATTCATTTTTTCGTTGAAAGAATTTTTTTATCTGAAAACTTAATTACTCTATTTTTGTTATAAATTCATTTTTTTAGTTGAAAATTATTATTTTTTCAACTGAAAATTATATTATTCCGTTTTTGGTTGAAAATTCAATTATTTTATTGAAAATTTGTTTTTTTGCGGTTGAATTCAAGTGTTTTTTATTCAAAATTAAAATACATTCATACCCCGTAATTGCGCCACCCTTGGGTCTGGTGTGCACAATAACGGGGCTATCAAAATCTAGTTTGAACCGGATTTAAAGCGACGAGTCAGTAAACACTCAGGACCGCATATAATCTCTGAACTCGGCACGTGCAAAAGTATATGCGCAGAGAGTTGCGATATAAATAACTTCTGATACGCCGCTGACTAACTGAGCAAAGACCTTGAGTATAGGACGTCAAGGGACGCTCAGAGGGGGGAGACAGAAGCATTCAAGCGTGAATAACCGAGAAGCCGGCACAAAAACGGGGGGCACAGTTACGGGGTATGAGTGTAGTATCTGAATTAATTTTATTTAAAAGAATTTATTCCCCTATTTTCGTCAAATTCTCTTCATTTCCCCTGTTTTGAAAGCATTTTTTGGCCTGAGCAGCCTGTTATCGATACAGTTGAAAGAATGCTTTTTTGGATTATTTAGGATGGTTTATATATTTTTCTTTTTATTCTTATCTTATCTTATCTTATTTTCCAATTTATCCAATTTACGATCAGCCTTATTTTTTTCTTATAACGTTGTGAAATAACAAAATGCAAAAACTTTTTATTGTATGTATTTCGTAAAATGGCGTTTAAATTTAATGTTTTAATAGGATATTTGAGAACTTACCTTTCGGCTTGATTTCCAAGCGATCCAATAAAAATCGCATAAGCGTTGACGTTCGGATTCGATGTAAGAACTTTCGCAAATCGTTCAGGAGGAATCCCGTAACGTTCCAGATTTGCATCCGAAAGCACAACAACAATGGACTCATCAGAGTCTTCCTTTGATAAACTGGTAATCGCGTGTTGAGTGGCTTCAAGTGTGTGATCCCCAGATATACAAAATTGCGAATGGGCATGCATAGTCTGAAAGATTTTATTATTTCTAATTAACAAACAAGTTCAACGAGCTAATAAAATCTTATTTAGGACCATTCTATTTACCTTAATAACTTCCAATCGTCGCTTATTGTCCATTGGTGGTTGAGTGTGGTCCACGAAAGTAATATGGTAATCTTCGCCCGAATGTCCAACAATGTCATATTTTAATCTGTCTTCATAACCATTGAATGCTTCCATAACCATAACACATGCTTCCATTTCTCGATCCAATCTGCCATCGTATCCATTGAATCGGTACATGCTTCCAGATACATCGACGACCAACTTTAATCTCTTGGGTTTCAGTTGAGGAGCGCCAATCTCTGGTTCTTTTTCAGATCTTCTTCGATAGATATTCTTCTCTCCTGTTAATCCTTCAATCAGTTTTGTATCGTCCAGTTCACCAGACGTTTGATGCCTCCACCACTGGCGCTCAGTACTCTTTGCTTGAAGGCTACCTGAAATTCATCAAGAAGATGTGTACTGTTGGAGAAGCATCTATTGGAATATTGGCTGGTTGGTATCCAAAATCTTAAGAAAATATTGAGTCACTCAAACTACTTACCCAAGATGACTCTGAGTGCCTGAACCTGTTTACAAACAGCGTCGCTGAATTGACTGTATACCTTGTGATCGTATTCGCTCATTCGAATATCCTTCAATCGCTGTTTGAAAACTTTTTGTCCCATTTCTCGAGCTGCTTTTTTCACGTGATCTGGAACCGAGTTTTTCTCCTCGTCACTCAGCTGATGAACCGTATGTCCAGCATCTAAACGATACGGCCCTCCTTTTCCACCCAGACCAGCAGTGTCTCTACCTGAAGATATAAGAGCAATGAGAAAACAGGAAAGAAACGTAACAAGAGCCAAAAAATTGAAATAATAAATTCTTACCGCCAGTACCACCAGCCCAAGTGTTGCCACCAACGTGAGGATCATTTTTCTCGTCAATTTTCCCGTGCTTCGGACTACTGACATCCAATCCAGAGTACCTCTCTTTCGTCATTTGTAACCGTTCTCCATCTGATCCCACCATTTTTTGCCACTCCCCTAGCGATTTTTCGATATTGATTAGGGAAGTCTCCCATAATCGAACACATCCACCAGCATCGACTGTCACAAGACCTTCGTTAGAAGTTAATGCCGAGTAAATTGGAAGACCCTGAGTGTATAACCACTGTGTTACAGGAGATACATTCACTGGTCTGAAAAAACATAATTATTAAGAAAGTAGATAAAATAATCAACCAGATTTTCTTTAATAAATAACTCACTGAGGTATTGGAAGGTATCTCGCTTTATGACTAATGGTATCAACAATTTCAAAGTAAGCAGAAACTTCCACCGGCTTTTTACCCTCTGAAAAAACTTCCTTTGGGACCTCTCTTGTGAAAATTGTTCGAAGAACTTGTCCGTGTTCTGTTATAATCGGTGAACCTGAGGTTCTCCTTCCTTCTTTCCTTGGCCAAACGAATACATCGTTCGAACTATCCAATTCAGGGAATCCAACAACAACAGTTGCAAAAGTATTCTCAGTTGCTAAAAGTCTATTAGGAGCATTGATATTCTGTTTCAAGGCACTACTGAGAATATCTTCCTTCAGACTTGATCTGCCAGATGATAGAAAAGATCCCACTTGGGAACCGTCAGAATCTGCTTCCTCTATTTCTTTTAGGATATTAGGACATGGATTCGTGGGCGAAGATTTGACAAATACGTATTTTTTTCTCGAGTTACTCTGTATCAACCACTTTTCTTCAGACACAGGCAAAATTGATTCGATTTCAAACGGCATCACCATTGAGTAAGCAGCCATTGTACTTAAGTCGACAACTTCTATACGATCACTATTGGGAGTGTACAAAATTAGCCGATCATTGGAAGTTACCAAATCAGATAAAAGTTGCCAGGCGAGTCCTTTATTTCCAAAAGCTTGAGATATTTTATCACTTGCTACATCCATGAATGAAGATAACTGAAGATTGTGCACTGTTCCTTGTTCCAAATTTACCGAGAGAACTGTATTCGACTAAAAGTGTACTCAGAATAAAATAAGATATTTGTAAAAAATTAGTTAATCTGATGATACTTACTGTTGCTTCGTGAACCAACAAGTTTCCATTTCTGTCGGGAGCAACTGAGAAAAGAGGCTTATTGCCTCTCGTCGGAGAAACTAGACCTTGCAATGATATTTCTTGAATATGTTCCGAATCTTTTTTCATACTAAACATCGAGAGTGGATTTGTCGTGAGCACATGGATTTTATCATCGACTCCATTTCCATGTATTCCTTTCGTGACCGCCAATGCAGATACAACCCCTGTATCACCCATCGGAATTGTCCAATAACTTTGCAATTCAGTAAACCAAGCTGACCTGGCTTCAACTTTATCTAAAACATGTAAACGCTCCTCAGTTTTAGAAATCAACTTTTGTTTAATAAATCTCTCTTGTACAGAAATTGTGCGATGATTATTTGTCATGTTCCAACTGCCACAAAATTTTAATTTTGGTAGGGGGATTCTGAAAGGATATAAGAAGCTCGTCAGTTTTTTTCATCTAGATTTATTATATAAATACAAAATTGTACTAACATATTGACAAAATTCATAGTTTTTTAAATGAATTACAAATATTATAGATATTTACAAACTGGTAGACGTCTTACTCTTTGGCTAGAGCCACATTTCTAGGATTAGTTCCGATTGGAATTCCATGTTTGTGAAGAACAGAAGTGAGAGTATCGAACACTTCTGGTGAAAAGCGATCAAAATCGAATACATTCTGCACCACGTTATTCAAAGATTCGTTGGGGAATTTCTGAAAATTAAAATCATCATATAAATATTAAAACGAAAAATTAATACAACAATACTTAAATTTCAGGTAATATTTGAAAGCCGTCACACAGTTCTCTTACCTGCAAATGTTTGACGATATTTACAACTTCTCTTGTCGAATAAGGATAAGAAACAAGTCCTTGATCTGCCATACTTCTAAGTTCACCAAAGGCTTTTACAAGCTTGTAAATTATTTTGTCATCCACATCCGGACCATATTGTCTCAACAGTCGAATCTCATTATCGATTGAAGGATTGTCGACGGAATGTGTACTAAATAAATCACCCAGAGCACCAAAGAAATCGTTGCCTAAAAATGGAAAACCTGGTCTGTTTGCCAGTACAATCATTCTAAAATCTGGATGCATTGTTATTATATCTGGATTGTTTTCTGAGGATTGATCAGAGGCTACTATTCTTCTCCCGTCTGATAGAAGCATTTCTCCAGATTCGACTAGAGTCTGCAAAGGTAAAGTCTTTATTATAGGAGGAAGTGAACTTTTGACAGACAACTTTTTAGAATTGCTACGAGTAGATAGCAAACTGGAAAAGATCAAGTAAAGGGTTTAATACCTTTAATATACAGGTCACGTGTGTTGGTGCTTTATCAGCTTCATCAATGACCAAAACATGTCCCAACTTGACAGCTTGAACAAGTGGTGAATCCTCATAAACGACGACGCCATCCTTAACCATAGGTTGCACCGTCAAAGTCTGAACGGTTGTATCCCGATGCAATTGAATATATTCTCTCGGTCTGTTCATCAACTGAAGCAATCTATCAGCAATTTTATTCTTGCCCACACCCTGGTTACCAACTAATAATAAATTTTGCCCCAGGGTAAAGTCTTGAAGTAAATTTTCCAGTAGAATTAAATGCTGAGGAACGTCGTAAAACAGGATGTCTGGAATTTTAGTCAGTGCTTTCGTTTTATAGCGATTCACAGTGGTTGCCCCAATTGTTACAGTCTCATCCTTCACTTGACAAGTGATTTGTGTGTTATCGGCCTCTTTGTTGGGTAAAATTCCTAATTTGGACAAACAATCTTCCAATGCTTGTTTTGTTAAAATTGGCAGAAAACGAGCTAAGCAAGCTCGATGTACTATATCATAAGCGTCACTCTTTGGAAACTTGTGCATTTTTGCAGCAATTCTGAAAAGCTGCCTTGTACTTAGAGAACTCGCTAATGATTGCAAGGTTGGATTATTGGAAGAACGTAACACGTGGGCTAGATCTATAATTTTTAAAAGATCACTGCTTGGCTCTCCATACTGAAATAAAGTGATTTATAATGATTAAATGAGGAAATCAAGATATATACAACAATAAAAAAATTTCAAAACAACCTTTGATCGAATGACGTGAATCTCTTCTGTTTTGTCTAAAGGTCTCATTTCATGAAAGAGAAAAAGACTTAGCAATTCTGAATTTAGCCACTGAACCGCAGAGCTATTAAGAATTGGCGGTTCTGCCAAACTAACTAATCTAAATGATGGATGGATTTTGAGAATCCCAGAGCTTTTCATTTCCTCATCAGACTTTTTCAACTTTTCCTTCATGGTGTCGTAACGATCTGCTCCCATTAAGCGTTTTCCATCGTGTAACTGTAATTCTCGGTTTTGGACGAGCCTGTATATTACCGCCAACGTACTGGGATGAACTCTATGAATTCCATCCAATACCGCTAATTTTCCCTCCAATGCCGCTGTTACTAAAGGCGAATTTTTCCAAACAGTATCACCACTTTGCATAGTCGTTCTTTGCTGAATAAGATCTCTAGATGTCATGTCCTGCACATTTTTAAATTTAAATTAATATACATAATCATAAACTATTTTCAATATTGATTACATACACAAGATGTTTTTTAAAAAGAATAAGCTTTTAATAAAACAACTGCAAAACTTGCCTGATAAAGTACTATTGGTTCAATTTGATAACCCAACAAATCTGCTAATTTTGCAACAGTTGCAGATTTTCCACAACCTCTGGGCCCAACGAGACATATATCTAAGGCAAACTGAGTTTGAATCATGTTGGCTAACAAAGAATTCTGGTAATGGGTATCAACATACCATTCATCTGTGTTTTTAGATTTACCAGAACCTGCTGGAACCTGAAAAGATCCATCAAAAAATGAAATAAGATAAAATATAATAAAATTGAGAAAAATATATTCGTTCAAAGGGAAAATGTCTTACTTGTAAAACTGCTTCACTTCCATCAGAATCGATTGTAATTTCTGCATTATTATCCGATATTTTCACTTCTCTTATTTTACTGTTTTCATCCCTTTTCAATGAATTATCTAAAATTCCAAAAGTCTGCAAAATATCTTCGACTGCATTCTTTCCTTCTTTTCCCAAAAATAATTTGTATGGATAAAATCTATAAAATATGCTCAACACAGGCAAAGTTGGAAATTTATCCTAAAACAATGTTTCAAGTTGGAATAAAAGAAGTAGGTAGACAATTAAAATTTTTGTCAATTGGCGGTATTTTTACCAAAATTGATGCAGCTGATGTAACGTTATCTAGAGGAAAATCTGGAAGTCCTACATTTAGAGCTTCTTCTGTGACGAAAGCGTGACAACAGGAAAGTAATTGTGATAATTTTCCAGGATCAACATTTGGCGCTAATCTTTTTAATTCATGCAGTTGTTCCTAATTAAAAATTGTTGACTTTAGAACCATCGTTTTGACTTTTATCGATTTAATGTTCAAATTAGAAAGAGCCTGAATTTCAGAGCAATAATTGACTATAAAACTAACAGATTTCAGTTTCGCAATTCGGTATCGAAAAATAGAATCACTTTCACAGGTTTAATCTCACAATACTCGTAGACAAAATGCCTCTCTAATTTACTACAAATAGTCTTCCAAAGTGATTAAGACCAAGAGCTGTTCTTCACACCAACGAACCGCAATGAATTACTACCGCTCAACACGAAATCCTTCAGATTGCTAGATCATTTCCATCGAAAAGTTCGAATTGAATTGCTGTTATCTTAAGTGCACGATCATTTTGCAATTTACTAGAATTTGCAGAAAGCTTAAAATCGCGTGTTTGAAAAAAAAGTTTTTAATTTAAAACTCCATTTCAGAGGTAAATTTTAGTTTCCTTTAAAAAAGTCATTTATTCTGTCCATAATTATTTTTCCATTCTCTCCTTTTCAAATTAGATTATAACTTTAACTATTCATTAAAAATGGCTAAAAATATTGCCATGTCTCAGACAGCAGATTTATTTTCAGTTTTCGTTTTTCACACGCTATCACGATGAGTATCAGCTTAAAATCGTAATAAAGTTTGCAACTTATTAGTAAAAAAGCAGGGTCCCATGATAGTCTTAAAACAAATATACATGTTGACTCATTTGCTCGTGCAGGCACGCGATTTGTGGAAAGCAATTTCCTGAACGTACCGCACGCCAGAAAACACCTCAAGTACTACTTATTGACTCAAAAATGACATAAATGCTTAATGACTCTTACAATCTTCGTTTTTAATCATTTCTATTTTTTTGATTTAATAATAATAGACATTTTTGCATGTAGTGTCTTGAAAGTTTTTAATGCAAATTCTTCACAGAGAAAGAAATCATAAATTATTTATTTATAATAATTTGATTAAATTTTATTTTTAATTACACGATTGAACAATAAGTTTATTACAAGAATATTTAAAAAATAAATAATTATCGTACATTCAACTTCAGAACGAACAAAGCTGAATAATTAATAATTATGAAAAGTTAAATTTGCTCGTATAAACTTCAATCTCGCTTTGGTATTTATTCTGCAAATAACTTTTACGTGGTGACATTCTAAACACAGGCTAGGGAACTGTCATTTTCTTCTGAAATTACAGGAAATTATTCGTACAGAGCTGATCAATGAAACATGTTTTCCTTTAGTCGGCGACGGTCTGCAAATTTTCGAAAAATTATAATTTTTTCACAAGTCACACAATTTGTAATTTTCTTTAAAAGTTATGTTTACTTCTTTTTTTTTGTAAAATAATATGGACAAGATCAGACACTATATTAAAAAACTTTCGTTTCTCTGGGCAAAATATAAAGAGAAAGCCTTTAAAATTGGAATCGCTTACAGAGAAAAAAAATTTCCACCAAATTACGTAAAGACCAAAACAGATGTCAACCAGTTTCGTTCCTTTTTTTTTTGTAACCACTCCTGAAAGAATCTAATTAGATTGCACAAAAGAATTTCAACAAAATATTGAAAAAGGAATGAGTCTGAATATTCGGCACGAAGCTTTCGAAATAAAAATAGATGTGACAATATAATTATGCATGCGATCTTATAAGGGGCCTTTCTTAATCGCATGATGTTGTGGTACGCGTGAAATATGGTATGACGACGTCTCTCACTGGCACCAGTCATCTGAGATCAAAAGACTTATTGGTAAATGAAATAACAAGAATAAAGGTTTTTAAAAACCTGAACTGCATTTGAATCGAACCCTATGATTCACAATATATGTGTTGGGCTCAGGACTCAGAGAACACAAGAGTTCATATTTTTATAACCGAGAATTCAGAATACTTGAAGTTGATGATAAATACCAAGAAAATTAATACTTGAACTAAACGATAATATTATCTTTCATCATCATAAATAATTACCTCTTTTATAATGAGTCGAGAATTTCTGACATCTTCCTATTATCACCAATTTCTTTTACTCTAATATTCAGAATATCGAAATATATTCAATCCATTCATCTTCAATTTGATGCTCTATTTAATTTCAATAATTAAAAACATGTCATTTGTGCAAAGATATCGTTAATTACTTTCTTCATTGATTCCTTTTTTTATAAAAAAGCAAATTACTGTCACACATTATTTTAGTCGTACAATAACGATTCTTGAGAAGAATATCTGTCAGTGGATTTGAAAGAAGGCATGAAAATATGCAACTCTGGTTTTCCAGGTGGCATCCAAGTGGCCTCTCTTTCTGAATTTTCAACTTTCGATATTTCTCCTGTGTTTTTCAAATCAACCTTGGACAAATCCTCAAAACAATGTGATTGAAATTCCTCTACAGGAACTGAATCCTGAGAATCTTTTGTTTTAAAAAGCCTTCTCTTGATTATTCTCTTCATAGTTTCTGCATCTCTTTCTTCTTCCTCAAGTTTATAACTTTGAATCGAGACCAAAGCTGAGTTTCCACGTTTACTGGGAGGGATTTTTTTCCTAATAAGATTCACTTCACTATTCTGTTCAAGTTTCTGCAACTCTTTCGATGACACTTCTTTCTCGTTTTTGTAATCTCGAACTTGACCAAACAAATCCAGCCACTGAAGTACTTTTTCTGACAAAGGATTCAACTGGCTTTCCTCGAGTTTCTTCGACTCGATTGAATCAGATTTAATTTCCTTCGAATCACGATTAATATTAGAGGAACTTCTCGACGACCTTTTTTTAAGAGGGATTTTCTTATCGAAATCGTCATAAAAAAGTTTTCTCAAGCTGAGAAGCGTTTCCGATTGAAATACATCTTCTTCATATGAATAATCAGTTTTGTATTTTACTTCATCTTTGTAATTTTTGATTAAATTCAAAATACTGTTCATTTGGAGATCTGAATCCCTCGAACTTGAACTTTTCGAGCAAGGAGCAGACTGTCTTCGAATCAAATTTTGTTCGAGTTTCTTCTCAGGCTGTTTCTTCTCCACCACGACTCTCAAGTTTAAAAAGTTGCTGTTCAAGAAGTTTCCTAAGTTTTCTGAGTTAGATTTGTAAGGCTCGAACTTAATCGGGTAGCTTTTGTCTTTCGTGACTGAAGTTTGCGGTCTTCTGCGTGATTTAATATTCAAGAAAGGATCATCGTGAGAAAGAATAGCGTGTCGAATTCCATCCACCCAGACGGTTTTTACAGAAATCGGCCTTTCCGACGAGGACCATATCGGTGGCATCTTCCCAGAACTTTTAATTTAAGTCTTTTTTTAATTTTTTGTGTGCAAGAGTCAAAGTTACTAATTTAATTATTGTACTTGTGAGCCCTTTAGGATTGGAAATTTGAAACTATTAAACATTTTTAACTCTGAAAATTTGAAATACCTAATTCAATCTGGAACATTCTGCTTACTTGGAAAAAAGGTGCCAAGACTAAATAGTAATAATGACCAAGTGAAAAAAGTACTTTACTTGTCAAAATATCTTTAATATTTTCTTGTACACCTGAAGCCAAGAAGAAGCTTTTCTTAAACAATTCACCGTACCTTCTTCTCAAAGACATTTTTCGAGAATTCTCTGAAGATGCTTCGTTTACAGAATGAATATTTTATTTAAAAATTGTGAAAGTAAACTAGATTTTAGTGTCAATTCTATTGCTTCATGGATAAATAAAAAAACTTTTGATTTCTCGATTTTTAGGCTCAAACATTTCTCGGATAAGGTTTGGAGGAGAAAAATCAGCGTATCGACTGCGACTAGAGGAGGAAGACAGGAATTGTGACTGCCGCTTGAAGCACGCGATCCAAACTACTATGTCTGTGACCATCGCGCAGCCACGAAATCCGCTTATACACGACAAAAACGAACCTACATCGGAGGGGATATGTGCGATCTGTATGGCTTTAAAATTTAGCACCCATTTCCGATGGTGTGCCACGTCGTTGACATAAATCAGAGGAAAGTTTGTTAACTATTTGCACGATTGTCCTCGGTTGTTAAATTTAAATCACGGAACGAGCAATTCTGAAATGTAATTGTCCAAGAATTTAATAGTCTTTAGATAGTTTTCAATTCGAATTTAACTCGAATAATTTGCTATTAGGGTTCATAGATATATTTTCAATTTTTTTTATTTCATTCGGTTTTTTAAAGTTTGAATTCAAGCAACCTACTATCGTTTCAAAAAATTGGTCCTGGCTCAAAAGTTCGATATAAAAATCGTATTCCAATGGAACCGACAAAATTTTAAAAATTTCCAATAGCCTTCGACGAGTAACAGGGAACTTTTACAGATCTTGAAAATTATAGTTAGTGAAAATTGAACAGAAGTAAAATTGCGCAGAGAAAAGTTAATCAAACTGTTATCTGCCTCATTCGTAGTCAGTTAAACTTTTAATGGAATTCCTCGATTTAGGGAATTTAAAACTTAATGGTTGTTACGCAGTCGGCCAAGGCCACTGCTGCATGATCTTATCTACTAATAATGTAATAACCTCTACCAAATAACAAATCTTCATTTTTATAATGAGATTAGAATAAAAATTACCTCAAAACTTGGGGGTGGAATGTGCCTCGCTTGAAATCTTGATCGAAGGGGTGGATCTAGAGGATGTCCCGAATAACGAGGTGCAGGTAAGCCCAAAGCAATTACCCTAAAATCCTCACTGACTCGCACCAATCTCCAAAAGTTTAGTTCCTCTTGACTATGTTCCTAAAATCGTAAATTAAATAAATATTAAGATTAAGAAAATTAAATAAAAAAGAGCATAGATCCCCATGATAATTATGAGACAAAATGAGTTTTAATTTCTCTCGAGCTTTTGTTAAAACACAGTAATTTATGAAAGAATTGAATTCCAGTAAAAAAAAAAGCTTATTCTGTCCCATAATTACCCCGGATGAAGATGCGGCATACAATTTAAATGGGAGTCTACCTTTAATAATTTATCATAACGTGAAGCAGGAACAAGAAATCTGCCATCTTCAAGATGCATTTCTCTATTTTCCAAGAGATTATTCAAGATCGGAAGAACATTCCTCTCCGCTTTTTCAATGCCTTCCAAAATTAAAACTCTCCCATGTACGGCAGCCCGTACTGCACTTTGGTCATGGTAATTAGCAGTGCCATTTTCTATTTCTTTTCTCTGTTTGAGGTCTGCCTCGGTCGTATCTCGTGATAAGGCAATAAATTCAACTTCTCGTTCTATTAACTCTAAATAGGCTAAAGCAAGATTCCGCCTTCTGTGCCCAGGTGCTCCCATCAAAAACATGTCTTGCCCCAGAAGATCTTTTTGCAGCATCCATCTTAAATGCCTCAAAGTTTCCTGACTGGGCTGTTTCACTGCGAATTAATCATTATTTTATTTTAATTCAAGTATGGGTCATTTGAAGGATTTTTTTTCTAAAGTCGGATAGATTAACAAAAAAATTTACAGATTTACTTACAATAATTCCTAGGCACGTACTCTGGATTTTTGGCAGGTTTAACGACTTTCCTAACATCCTTTATGGTAACTAAAGTTTCATCTAAAAAGGAAAAGTGAACATAAAATATAAGTACAGTCTCATTTGTTAACAGATAAGCCAATTGGCTCATTAATAGGGTGACAGAGCTGATTTTCGGCATGCAGGATAACCGGACTTCAAAAAAGAGGACAAAGTAGGACTAAAAATGTATGCCTACTTTTCTTAAAAACATTAAATTTCAAGGTCATTCTTTGAAATACATACAATAAAATGTTTTTGCACTTTCTTATTTTACAACGCTATAAGAAAAAAATAAGGATAAAAATAAATTGGATAAATTGGAAAATAAGATAGAAAAGAAAAATATAAAAACCATCCTCACATATGTTCTAAAGTTTATGAATGAATATTTTACAGGATCTAAAATGTTTCAAATTTCGAACTACACACCTTTTATATGCCCCCCCCCTCTCCTTCCATAGTAATTACCAGAAGAACCCAAAAAAAATTCTTTCAACTGTATCGATAGCAGGCTTCACAGGCCAAAAAATGCTCTAAAAAACGGGGGAAATGAGGAAATTTTTTTATGAAAATAGGGGAATCAATTCTTTAAAATAAAATTAATAAAGGTATGTACTTTATTAAATGCATTTTGAAACCCTTTAAATTCTTAAAATTTCAAGTAAAAAATTGAATTTTCAACAAAATAGATGAATTTTTGACCAAATAGTTGGATTTTAAACAAAAAAGGTTAATTTTCGACCAAACAGTTAAATGTTAAACCAAAGAGAGGAATTCTCTACGAAAAATTTAATAGTTGATATTTTAACCAAGGAAAGTTTTCAATTTTAAATCAAAATCAGTTGAATTTAACAACAAAAGACAAATTATTTTAAAAATTGTTGAATCTCCAACAAAAGCGGATTAAGTTTCAGCCAAAGAGTTGCATTTTTAATCAAAAAGATGCAATTTATACCAAAAGAGACGAATTTTCAAACCAAAAAGACGAATTTTTGAACAAAATAATTGAGTTTTCAGCTAAAAAAGAGGTATCTCAGTAAAAAAAAGATGTCAACCAAATTGTTGGAAATTCAACCCATAATGAAAAACTTTCTATAAAATATTAAAATATTTAACCAAAGAAATGAATCTTCAACGAAAAAAATGAATTCATAACAAAATACATGAATTTCGAATCAAATAATTGAATTTTCAACTAAAAAAGATGAACTTTCAACCAAAAACAGAATAATTTAATTTTCAGATTAAAAAATAATTTTCAACAAAAAAAAAACGTTTTTTTAAACAAATATTAAAATTTTTAACCAAAAAGGTGGATCTTCACAAAAAAATGAATTTTCAATAAAATACATCAATTTTCAACCAAATTGTTCAATTTTTAACTAAAAAAGATCCATTTTTAACCAGAAATGAAGTAATTACATTTTCAGTAAAAAAAATTCCAACCAAAAAGACGACTTTCCAAGAAAATAAATAAATTTTCAACCAAAGAGATGAATCTTCAAACAAAAAAATAAATTATTAACAAAGTATTTAATGTTTCAAAAAATTAGTTGAATTTTCTACCAAAGATGATTAACTATCAACGAAAAATGTAATAGTTGATTTTTCAACCAAAAAGGACGAATTTTCAACTAAGAAAGATTTTTCAGTCAAGAAGAAAAGAAATTCAACCAAATTGTTTAATTTTCAACGGAGAAAGACGAATCCTCTACAAAATAGTTGAATTTTCAAACCGAAAATATGAATTTTCAAAAAAAAAGAAAGATAGTTTTTAACCAATCACAAATGAATTTTTAACGAAGTAGTTTCAGTTTCAACAAAGTGGTTGGATTATCAACCAGAAAAGATGAATTCTCAACAAAATATGTAATAGTTGATATTTCAACCAGAAAAGTTTAAAATTTTAAATCAAAAACAGCTGAATTCAATCACGAAAGATGAATTTACAACAAAACAAGTAAATTTTTTATCAAAAAGGATGACTTTTTAACAAAATTGTTGAATTTTCAACAAAATAATTAAATCTTCAACCAAATAAAAAAACTTGTAACCAAAAAACACGAATTCTCAACCAAAAATATAATAGTAGACTTTTCAACCAAAAAGAATTAACTTTGAACTGAAAATAGTTGGATTCCCTGGTGGAAGTTTTGGATAGGAATTCATTCCGAATCATTCCGACATCTGTATCCGAACCAATCCGAATGGATCTGAACCAATACGAAAAACGTTCTCCATTTCGTTTGATCCAAATCGCTTAAAAATTAATCTGACTCAAACCGGTTCAATCCAAACTTCCAATCCGAATCAAATTTTCCATCGGGATGAATCCGAATCAATCGAAATTCACTCGATTCGACACTCGAAAAAAATCACTCGAATCGAAATATACTGAATTCTCAATCCGAACGAATTCGAGTTCGGATTGATTCGGATTCATTCGGATTGAAAATCGGTTTAGACCAATCCGAGTTCGGATTGATTGGACTCTGTTAATTCAGTTCGCAATTTGGTGGAAAAAAAGAAAAAGTTGAAAAGATGGGAATAGAGGAAAGACTGTGAAGCCTGCGATAAGCAAATAGGAAATTTGATAATATATAGACTAAAGAATAAAAGTTTAAATAAACATTGAAATTCACTTTTAATACTTTTAAAATATTTGCTTAGAAAACTGGAAATTTTGTTTAGTAAATAAAGTTAATTTTCCACTGCACACGGATATTTTATTTTTTACTGTCACTTATTATTTGAATTTTGAAAGTAGAATTTCAAGAAGGTACAATTTATCCATCTTTTTATAACACAAAATTTGGCTTGCCACTTAAAGAAATATAAAAAAATCATTGAAACAAGAAATTATGAAAATATTTTTCATTTGACAAAAATTTTTTTCCTATTAAAAAACTAAAAAATCCTAAATGTACTTCCAGAAATCCGTACAAAGTGAAAAACCGTGTAGGATAAAAGTCGCACGTTTAGAAGGGCATGTCCGTGAAAATTCGGACGGATAGTCACCCTACTCATTAAAATAATATCAAATAAGGTATAACATACCTGTTGACTGAAAACGAAGCAACAACGAGAGGTTAGGTTTTGATCCGTAGTATTTTGTTTTTTCAAAACACTTGCTAACACTTGATGATCTACGAGATGCAACAGAAGCCAGCAACATTTCAAAAGTTATTTTTTTGAGTCCCGTTCATAGCATAATTGGAGCATTTGGAGCTCACTAAATCAATTTCTTTTTCGAAAAGTAAACAATTAACTAAACACGTGTTTGCGGTGATACAACACAATAAAAAAATGTAAATAAATAATCACTTTTTACCTATAAAAAACAAAATTTATACTAAAAGCTATAATTATTGTCGTAACTGAATGTCAATCAAAATGGGAATTTGTACTTTGCAATTTATAAAAAGTTGCGCCATTGACAACACGCTTACATCTTACACTCTTGATCTTACATCAGATCAATCAGATATATATATAGCACCAAGCACGGTCAGAGGAAAAGGAGTCAGCTGATTATGTCGTCTGCTCGTCTTTTATCAATAATAATTATTGTATGCATTATATCTTTATATTTATCATTAATTGATTATATTTTATTATATATTTATTTATTATATATAATTTTTATTCATATAGTGTTTATTATTAATTATTTTATTTATGATATTTATAATTAATTATCATTATAATGTACTAGCAAAAATAGCGCGCTACGCGCGATTACAGCATGTTCCTTATTTTAATTGCCCAATTATCAAATTAAAATAAATATTAAAATAGCCACATCGGCTTTCATACAATTTTAATTTTAATCGGCAACTTGTTTAATTTTGAATGTTTATAGTT